>CM060846.1:277398011-277745511 GCA_030762175.1 Metallyticus violacea | reverse complement strand
TACACAGCAAGGTTGTCATTAATGCCTGCGATAAAATTTCATGTAGCTAAAAAAGAAAGCGACCATGATATGCAAGGGGAAGTTAGTTTCCAAGTACTGGAAAATATAATTCCTTGAACTTATATTTATTACAACAATTATCATAAAACTATTCACAATCACTCACCAACGTTGATTTTAAAAACAAACACTATTACAAGTTGTGATTTGTACAAATCCATTTAACATTCACATAAAAATGCAGTAACCTAGCAAACATTCTATTAAATTCATTAAGAAAATTTATATGACAATGCTTGCCTGCATTTAATCACGTGAAATTTAATGGTTAAGCACTTTCCCAATTTGAACTTCAAAAATATACTCTTAACCAGTGCTAGCCTGCAATTTAAGAAGTAAAATTTTAAAGACTAAGCACATTAACGAAAATGAAATAACTTTACAAGATGCTAGCCCAATTACTATGCATTCAAACAAAATTTCAAAATTGAATTAAAAAATTGCAATATACACTACAGTTTCTGCTACCTTGGTCAGTGGGTGAGGTCTAGGAAAGAGTAACGACCATAAAATCTAGAAGTGTTGAACAAAATCGGTCTGACCCTGATGAAAGTACTACTTCCCATGACCGCCACTGGTAGCCGAGATCGTCAAGGGGCGGACTCGTGAGCGGGATGTCTGGGTTTCGATTTCCGCCAGGACCGTCCTTCCTAACTGAAGTTTTTTCCAGTCTTTTCTCAGTCATAAATGGCAAATGCGGGGAAATACCCCAAATTTAAGCCTGGAGCGTGTCCTTTCTTTAATAAAATAAATTCCTTTCCCAATCAATTTATCATTTCATCTCGTGTACCATCAGTGTCCACCGACTGTGTCTCAGTAGTAAAAACGGGCGTTAAACACCATTAAAAATACTTCCTCTGAAGCAAGGAGCATGCGCTTAACAGGCCGAGGGTAAGGCTATGACGTAATGGCATTTCTAGTATATTTGAAGTTAGTGTAAACCAATGAAAGTAAGGGCACAAGGAGCGGATAGTAACATATTTAGGAAGGTGGCAGAAAGGAAAACGGATATTTGGAACAAAAGTGTATACAGATTCGTGCTGCAACAGCACAAATTGTAGAACAAACCGGAAAAATATAATAAGACCCAATAAAAGCTTGGAGTAACACACGAACGCAGAGCCACTCGCTGACAAAGTTTTTCCTGAAACTAATTACAGGCTGCTACCTGCACATGCCAATATATAGTCGCCCTCTTCCGGCCAATAACTCAAAAAGTTTCATTTTATATAGTTGTGCAACTGACTTTCAAACATTTTAACAAGAGAGGTAAAACGTCAATAATTTCTGATTTTCTAACTTGTATTTGAGATCAGACAGAGGATACGCATTTATAAATGCATGATACAACCAAATTAAATTCAGAATGCTGGTATACATTGAAAATAAATTAAAAGAAAACGAATGAAAACGCATAGAAGGATAAAGATAAGGAAAAAATAAAAGAGTTAGATTGAATACAAAATGAAGACATAAGACATAAATGTGAAAAAACGAAGTATTTTGTAGCTAATACTTGTAAAAAAGACGGAATGATGTCAACTCATTACAAGAAATTCCGAAGGTTAATAATTCAAATAATATATGACCACGCAACAAGATGTGGGAAATCATTATCGCCCAACGAATAGATGGAATAATGTAGTAGTCCATTAATAGCGAAGGAGTAGAAAATGTACCTCAAAATGTTTTATTACACTTAACATATTCATGGCACATGTAAAAAAATCCATAGATAAACCTAAATTCTGGCAGCACAGCTTCCTCCAAAACCAATTTAAAATTTTCTTCGTAGCTTCAAAAGAAACCAATGATCTAACTCGCACATCACCTCTTCTGCTTTTTAATGACGTGCATAAAATATAATAGATTGTCAGTCTGTCTGCATGGACCATACGAAACAAAACTGACAGATAAAAAACATTTCTTGTAATTCCGAACAAACGTTTGCAATCTTCAGGGATTCTGTTAAAACTGTATTTTAGCAACCTGGTTATTTACACTCAGATATTTACACTACCCTCTATGAACACTTGAAGTTTCTTCTTCTTTTTCTACAATGGCTCTAGAGTCCTTGAGTAAATGAAATTTCACAATGGGCTAGCTGCTTACGCGTGATTAATTGCTGTTCAGTGGTGAAAATATTCTGTGCATTAAAATGTTTTATTAACAACTTATGAAATACTGCTTATCCTTTTAAAAATGGAGACTCTGAAACGGCCACCTTTCTTGTCCACACATCGCTGGCTGCGTTTTCCAATAAATAATGGAAAATATCTCCCGATAGCTGTTGTTACTTCTGTAGGTTTATATTGTACTTTTTGTAGTTCACACAAGTTATAAAAATTACGGAGTCAGTTTAGGAATTCTTTTCTTCGTTGAGCACTTCATTTAATCTATGAAAATATGTGTGTATAGACTGTGGCAGAGTTATATTGAAAAAAGACGAAATTGCACTCATTTTAATAAACTTTCTAAAAACGAGGTATACAATCAAATTTGTTTTCTTATGGCCATTGTCGATTCACTAAAGTAATCCTCATGATTTTTTCTCCGCTCATTATTGGACAATAAATATACAGTGTTAATTTTTTGTTATTTAAGAGGAATCTTTAATATAATTGGGAAATAATAATCACCTATCTGCATTAATTATAAAGTACAAAGTCAATTAAACGAGTTACTACGTGTTCTGACTCGCGTTCCAAATATACCAATATATACACTATAGAGGATTACAATGCTATGATTAAGCCTATTCTGTTATATGGAAATGAAATATGGGAATAGGGGAGAGCTGAAAATGTAAATAAAATTCAAGTCGATTTTTGGAAAAGGGTTCTTGGGATCTTCGAAAGAAAGTCAAACTATGGAGTCATGAGAGAAGTGGGTTGCTATGAAGATACGGTGAAGAGTTAAACAAGGACGGTAAAGTACTGCCTAATGTTAATCAACACTTTTAGAATGCTATAGACACTAGATACAAATTATAACACCTATGTTTGGGGCTGCAGAGATGGGAAGAGGACTGAAGAGAAATTAGCCTGGCTTGAATACGGCAACAAGGTAATGAAAATAATAAAATTGTATAGGAAAAGGTGAGAACAAGGCTAGAGGATATCAGCAGGCAGGAAATCGTTGCAGAATATAACACAAAAGTCTCCTTCAGTTTATCAAATGAATAAATTAACTTGGGGTAAAGAGCCATATATGAGAATTCCAGGGAGATAGAAATGATCAGGAGTGGCTTGGTTTAGGCTGGAAGATAGGAAGGCTCAAAGAATAATTGATAGCTCTGGTAGGAGAATTTACCCATTTTATGAAAGGGATGAGGAATGGGCATATTCTAGCCGAATGTATCCACTGGTAAACCCTGAGGAAATCGCTGTTTCCAGAGTAAATCTTAAGGTAATTAGAGGTCGATTGGCATGCTGGAATCTGTTTGAGGATCACATTAATTGGTAGATTATGGGCATTTGTCTAGGCTAAGTGAGTGAAGCTAGAAGTAATTTATTTTCTGGTTAGAACGCAATACCTAGTGCAATTGTAAATAATATGTAAGTTGTTTCCACTAATATATCTGTAAATACCGTTCTTACCATTTAAAATGTTTTTAATTTTTATTTTATATTTATTATTTTTTCCACTTTCTAATTGTGCATCGTACTTAAGCATGCACGATCGATGATCCATGCATAAAATGTATTTGTAATATGTATACAGAATTTTATAACAATAAAGATACACGTACTACTGCAATTGCTACTGCTACTGCTATTGCTGCTGCTGCTACTGCTACTGCTATTGCTGCTGCTGGAAAACGTTCTCATCTTGATTAGTTGTTCCAGACCCCCAGTAAGTTATTTTGTGGTTCATACACCATGGAGGTGGAACTAAGCCAAGAAAAAGGTTTAGGTTCATTTTTTCAGTTCATAATCTACGCTTAAATTCAAGCTATAGTGAAGGTGCCTGCTCTCTTCCTACAGCAGAGCTGTGCAAGGAGGGTGTGTTGCTGCCAAAACCGCACTCCATACTCAGTTACCTGTTGTGGAGTGCTTGAAGCTTCTCGCTGTTCAAAAGCAGTGCCCTAGTTATAAGTTAGTTTGGTTACAAAATGGGTTCAAGTTAGTTTTTTAACCATCGCTAAGTTGCACAGTATCGTACTCTCAAAGTCGATACCCTCAAGGCAAGGTGCGCTGACTGGCAATTACGTCATCACTTCAAACTGACTCGCAGCAAAGTTGGAATAAATTTGATCACCCAGTATAATTAGTCATATTTAACAAATTACATCGGAACAGCTTTGCGTTCCGAGAAGTTTCCTTTGTCATCAAGAATAGCACAGCGGAAATGTATAACAACTGCGACCTTGAAAATGAAATCGGATGAAAGAAAAACATTTTTGCTCCATCAGTATCTGTCGAGTGGCATATATATAAAACAGTAATTATGATAGCAAAAAAAGATAAAACACTAAGAAAAAGTCACACTTGAGATCGCTATATTTCGGACTCGTGGAGTCCTTCTATGGCAAGAAGACAAGTGACCAAAATTATAACACTTGTCTTCTTGCCATAGAAGGACTCCACGAGTTCGAAATATAGCGATCTCAAGTGTGACTTTTTCTTTGTGTTTTATCTTTTTCTGCTATCACAATTACTGTTAATTTGTTACATTGTTGATAGTGTTGCTTTATTTTCTTTGTCTTATATATGTATATATATATATATATATATATGTATATATGTGTGTGTGTGTGTGTGTGTGTGTGTGTATGTGTGTGATGAAAATCCGTAACCCAGGGAGAAATTTACCACTGTTCTCTTCAAACTGCGGTAGTTTTTATATGAGGGAAATGAATCATTATATATAAGCACCACGTTGAGGCGCCAAATGCGGCAATTTTTTATTGTGGTATGGTGATTGGTTGATTAAAGAGGGGGAATTGATTTATGGATTAATTAGGTGGTGTTCATTGTGTTGGTAATAAGCCTCTTCTTGCCGATGTTTTCTCGGATTTGCAGTCTTTGCCGTAGTTATATTCTCAGTATGGTCTCTGGGGATCTGGAGCTTCGTGACTTGTTTGAGTCGAGGGGAAGGGCAAGGTATCAAACACTTTACAAGGAAACTCGCACAATTACAATTGACTCAATTTATTAACCAGCTATTCAATGTCTTTTCATGCGTCTGGGTATCCTAGGCGTATTGAGCACTACTTTAAGAGTTCTTTTTTCCACTCTTGCACGGTCTAAACTAAACTAACAGCAATAGAACTATTTTCGAGACACATTTTCTTGAATATTAAATTTTGGTAGCTGAAATTATGTTTATATAATATCATAATAATCAGCATTTGATCTCTGACTGTTTTCTGACGAATGTTCACTAGCTGTTCATTATGCACTGACACTGTGTAGCTGACGGCCTAATTGAACTGCTCTGATCATCCATACGAACTAACTGTTCCCCATATCTATGTGACAATGAAGTACGAGTATTTGATCCACTTTCTCTCTAATGACTACTGACTGTCCGATATCAAAATCTGGTAAATTTCTATCACTATAAAGTTACTCACTCGTGGTGTTATGAAGTATTCTATATTATGATTTCCTTGAATAGATATCGCGTTCTCTATTCTATGCAAGAATTTCCATTAGTTAAGACCAACCCTGACTTACTCCCCTCCGCTTCTTATTGGATGTTGACTTATAACTTAGTTATTTTGTTTACAGAATCTTTCCCGTTTCCAGAAATCTAAGAGACGTTTTTAACCCCTGCAACATTGCGTTAAAGGTCAGTTTAAGGTTACTTTATTTAACTAAAGACTCTTTCGGCATTTTCACACAAAAGCAACCACTTGAGTTTCCTATTGTTATGATGGACAGTTTTCTAGACACAGCCAGTCCTTAAGGCTAGTGGAACCTTTGTTATAAATACATGCATATACAATAAATGTGGGTCTGGTCGCTTACCCTAATAAAACTATTTATAATAGCAATACCCTAAAAGGTCCTATCAAAACAAGAGAATAAATTCGTTGACCTAAATAGATGCCAGGTTCAATACAAATCATATATATACGTCAGAATATATTTATAAAATATTAATGTTAATTATAAACATATTATCCATTTATGGAAGTGACGCTTGGAGTTTCAGTCTCAAATCGTGACAGAGAAATACTGTGCCCAATATCATCTTTAT
The DNA here is from genome assembly GCA_030762175.1 of Metallyticus violacea. Classification (NCBI taxonomy): domain Eukaryota; kingdom Metazoa; phylum Arthropoda; class Insecta; order Mantodea; family Metallyticidae; genus Metallyticus; species Metallyticus violacea. The sequence goes on along the minus strand of CM060846.1, from coordinate 277,739,244 downwards.
TCTCAACAACATTATAATTTGTAATATAATAAACTCTTAAATGCAACATTTAAAAAAATGAAACAGGTCGTTTGTTTATCCGTCACGTTAGACTGGTGAATACATACGAGAACCAAAGATATCTAGTAAGAGAAAGCCAGCTCTGGTCCTGCGCTGTGGTTCAAACCGCCATACTTCGCTTTTGTAGCTCTTACCTCGGACTAAAACGCCAACCAATTACAAATGCTCATGTACATCAGCATTATCTTGCTGATAGCTAAAGAATGGCGTACAATTTTACAAATTTACAATCTAATGTTATAACTTTCTGTTAGGATAACATGCCTTTAAGCGACCTAGGAAATTCGGAATTTGGAGCGTTGCTCTAGCTGCTGTGATGGACTGTTCTTTAAGTAGGATACTGTAAATCTGCAGAAATTAATAACACATAAATAAGTGCATCTATTATTCTGGGTTATAATTACCACATTCGTGCCCTATAAAGTAAATAAATCACATTTCAATTTTAAAAAATAGTATATGGGAAATACAGGATGGGCGAAAGTCCTTTTCCTCAATAGCTTTTTGCGCATTAAATTTACATTTGATTACATATTCCTTTACGAATATTGTTCAAAATGGAGGCCATGTTTCTCGATACACATGGTTTTCAATCCACCACTTACATACGGGCTATTCGTTTATTCCAGTTATGATATCTATGTATGAATACAAGTATGAAACCTAAGAACGTATATAGGGGAAAGGGAATTTTCAACCAACTGTATTATTTTAAAACAATAATTTTATTCAAACACTTTTATTAATGCTATCACAGAACTTCTAAAGACATTCAACTCTTCTAATACTGATTCACATGACATGCACTAACTTGATAATAATATCAATTAGCAATAGACAATCATTAAGTATCATTAATGGGGAAATTAATCTATTAAATAAATAATATTAAATTACACTATTGAAACATACATTTACTTGCAACATTTACGTTATTTAATCATGTACGCTTTAGTCACTGCTACGCGACTTCGGGATTCCTTAACAAGAATTATAATTTCTTATACGTCACCCTTCCGTTGATGCCTGCACGAGCATTTAATTTAGGAAATGAAAGTGACCAGGATACGGGTTTGTAGGTACGAGAAAATTTAAACATTTGACATATATATGCAGTAACCTACCAAACACTTAACTAAATTCATTAAAATATGTGTGTGTGTGTTTGTGTGCGCGCACCCGCTTGCAATTTACACATCTAGAAATTTAAAGGCCAAACATTTACCCAATTTAACATTGAACATTACTCTTACCAGTACTTCCCTGCAATTTAACAAGAAAACTTTAAATCCTGAGCACAATTTAAACAATTTTACATGAAAGCTAAAGATTAAATTAAAATGTACAATATACTGGGTGATTTTTTCTTCGAAGGACCGCTCCATGTGCAGTTCTCGTCTCGCTTTCAAGCCTCCGGTCGGGGGATCCGGTGGGAAGGTGAGAAGTGATTTTGTTGTTGTGTGACAGTGTATTAAGTATTCATTAGGACGTGGGTGTAATACAGAGTATTAATTACGTTAATGCGGCTCAATTCAGGTATTCTAGTCTCCAAAGAGTACGTGTTCGTGATGTGTGCAGACTTTTACAAGAGGGATTCAACTTGCAAGTCGAGATTGGTAGATAAATTTCATGAAACGGGAAGAATTCTTGATAAAACGCATACACAGGTACACAGTACTCGCAGAAGAAACGTTTGGATTGGAGCATTCCTCTAAAAAATCCGTTCCACAGCTTTCTCAGCAAACGGGAATTTCCTGTTCCTCTGTTTGAACAGCTATAAAGCTATTGAAGTTAAAACTATAAAAGTACTCTAGTGCTAGAATTTAAACCGGGTTACCCTGAATCAACGATTAGATTTTGTTAATGGATTTTGAATATTGTACATGACCGAGAAATTTACACCAATCTAATTCTCTTTACGGACGAACCTTGGTTCCGTATGTATTGTATGTCGATACCTCAGTTCAGAAATATCTAACCTGCTTCACGAGGAGCCGTGCATGGTGCGCCATTAATGGCGAGAGAATGTCATATTTTTTTTTAAAAGAAACAAGATTAACTGTGACAACGAATCCTATCCCGCAACCCGCTGATATTTCATAAAAACTAAACCTCTTGTTTAATAAATACAGGTATTCCGTTTTTCCTAAAGGTATTTGTTTTACTTTGCTCTCAGTCATGTTTTATTTTGCGGTTCAGAATAAATTTTCGTTTTAAGATTTTCTCAAATTTGGAATATTGATACTCTAAACTGAATGGGCCCTGGTCCCGAAATTATGCCCGTTTGATACAAAGGAGTCAAAAGTTGGTGAATTTCCCACATATATTAAAGAGACGTTTTTCAACCTTTTTCCGTGAATTAATTTGAAGGAACGTAAATTCAAGACATTTTCAAAAGACTCTACAATGGTACAAACGTCTCATGTCTCCTTGCATGCCATTCATGAAATATTCGATGATAGAGTCATCATTAGACCAGTCGATCCTGGTGATGTAGTGGTAACCATACTTGCCTCCTAAACCCAAGATCGCGGGTTCGATACCGGCCAGGAACAATGGATTTTTTCAGGCGTAAAAATCCATAATAATAATAATAATAATAATAATAATAATTAACTAGTCCCCCTCCTAGCGTTACTAACTGCTGGCCGGGCGGCCCAGGTTCGATTCCCGGTACCTACTTGGAATTTTTCTAAGTTAGGAAGGCCTGGAACTGACTCCACCTTGCCTCGTGAGGACAATTGAGAAGCTGCCGGATAGAGAGGTGGAATTCTTCGATAACAAAAGCAGGGTGATAGGTGAGCGGCGGGATGCCCGGCATGCTGATCACATGTCCCCCTGTAATACTGCCCTCTATCAGTGAAGTAAGACGACGGTAGAGGATGCAGAGGTCACCGCGGAGACAAAGACTGTGGTGGTATATGAGAACAAGCAGAAGAAGAGTTTTCACTAATAACATGCGGTCCCTTGGTCCCCCGATTTAACGCCCTGCATTTTTTTGGAGAGGCGTCATTAAATGAAAAATTGTGCAAACAAAAGAAATGAACCGAAAAAAAAAACTTTTGCGAAGAATTGTCTTCCATTTCTGAGAGTTTTCATAAACCGATGCCAGAAATGTATGGAAAATGAGGGAAGGCAGTTGCAGTATCTTCTTGCTTGATAATGGTGAACAAATGTATCTTTTACGAATAAGTATTTAAAAATTTAATTATATCCGCGACAATCATAGCTGCGGACTTTCCGACTTCTGTTCACCGCGGTATCACCTTGAACCGACCGACTGGCAGTTACGCGTGGAGCGGTCCCGCGAAGTAAAAATCACCCATTACATTAGTCTCTACTACCTTGGTTAGTAGGTGAGGATTGGGAGAGAATAACGACCTTAAAATTTAGAAATAGTATCCAGAACGATCTAACCTAAAGCGCTACTTGCTCTCAAGTAACATGCACCACTTGGCAGGCCGAGTGGAATGTAGTGACGCTATGACATATACGCGACGTTAGTGTAAACTAATGAAAGAAATAACACAGGAAGCAGGTACAAGACGAGAGGAAAGAAAGTAGGCATTTGGCACAAAGGCGTAAACACCTGCACTCACAATGAGAACAAATCTCGAAAATTGAAACTTTTACTACCGGAAAAATACTTGTTAAATGTTGTTAATGCTACGCACACCATTCAGCCACTGTCGGCGGCCGCAAGCTAGCGCAGGTTGGAGTGGAGCGCATGGTAGCTAATTATCACTAATTGTTCTAATCGATTACTACTCCTGCTTTGAGTGTGTGCAAGTGCTTATTCGAGGGTTCTACATTAATGCGATAGGGTGCCAAACTTTATGTACAAGTTACCATAGAGCACACAGGAAGTTCTAACACAGCAGGAAATGCCTTTTGTCGTTGTAGTCTCTTTCAAGTGGGTGGGAAATACATCAACTTTTGACTCCTTTATATTAAAACGGCATAATTTCGGGACCGGTGCTCATTCAGTTAGAGTAACACTATTCTATATTTGAAAAACGTAAACGGAAATTTATTTTGAAGCGCAAAATAAAATGTGCCTGAGAGAAAAGTAAAACGAAGGCATTTAGGAAAAACGGAATACCTGTATTTAGTAAACAAGAGGTTTTGTTTATATGAAATATCAGCGGGTTTCAGGATAAAAATTCTGGTTCGTTGGTCACAGTTGATCTTTAAAGAGCTAAAGACAATGGGAGGAAAGAGGATGTCGAGGCATGAGAAACTGTGTTTGGAGATTTAGGCAGGTATAAAGTGCACAAAAACACTTGACTACCGATTGTCAATTTTTCATTTATGGACATCAAATTATTCTCCAGAGATCACATTAACGTAATACCTTGTGCTCGTTGGCAATGTACGATCTATTAAATTTCGTCTCCTATAGTTAACTGTTATCAACTGAGGAGCGTTTTATTTAACTCGAATACCATAATATCGTGATTTTTTAAGAAAAAAAATGGATAAAGTTAATTTGAAGAGGGCCGTGTTCTCGCTAATATAATTCACTGGGCAACAATGAAAATGTTTCGGGCTTAAAAATAGTGAATTTACATGTATTTCCATCTGCTGAATTCAAAAATCACCATAAAAATGATAGATTATCTCTTGTTTTGAAGATAAAGTGACATTTCATTTTTAGAGTGAAGATTTTAAATTTGGGGGAATTTTTTTGGGAGTTGGCACACCTGTCAAATAACAAAACACAAATGCTCTTCAGCGGTTTCTAAGTCATAAACATAGATACTGTTGCTGTGACTGTGAATTACATGTAGTTTCTACTCAAATTAATGCAAACTTTCTGGTTCGCGAGTGCTTTTAGTGTAAAATTTGTAAAAATGCCACGAAGATGTGTAAATATAGTGAATAACTTTTGTTATATTTGTGGTGAAATAACATTTTCCTCACAGAAGCGCAATCTGACGCCTCTTGTAAAGACTGCCTATCAGTATTATTTCGGTATGAAAGTAGGGGACCAGGATAAGTCTTTGGCTCCACATATATGTTGCAACGCATGTTCAGTTACACTGCGAGAATGGCTGAAAAAGAAGAACCGATGTATGGCTTTCGCTGTGCCTATGATTTGGCGGGAGCCTACAAACCATACAGATGACTGCTATTTCTGCCTGACTCCACCTATAAAGGCAGGATTGTCTATGAAGAAAAGAAGAACAGTTCAGTACCCGAATCTTCCATCTGCTTATTCGACCCATTCCACATTCGGATAGTTTACCAGTTCCTACTCCACCCGAAAATTGTGTGTTTGAAGTAGAAGATGAAGACAGTGTAGAATAAGAAGAACCAAACAAGCCTTCTACATCCCATGACCCTGATTTTGAGGGAAAAGATGATAAACCGCACAGACTGAGTCAAGCGGAATTGAGTGATCTCATTAGAGACCTTGGCCTGTCAAAGGAGAAGGCAGAAATTCTTGGGTCTCGACTACAGCAATGGAATCTTCTCCAAAGTGATGTGAGAATCTCACAGTACAGAAAACGTCACATGGAACTGCTTCCCTTTTTTGAGAAGAAAAATAATCATATTGTTTGCTGCGACATTAATGGCTTGATGAAGTCTTTGAATTTGAATCATGATCCAGCTGAATGGAGGCTATTCATAGACTCCTCCAAGCTTAGTTTGAAAGCTGTGTTACTTCACAACGGGAACCTTCTTTCATCAATTCCTGTTGGTCATGCTGTTCACATGAAGGAGACATATGCAAATATGAAAGCTTTCTTGGACTCAATTAAATATCATGAACACAAATGGAAAATCTGTGGTGATGTAAAAGTCATTGCCATACTCTTAGGAATGCAACTAGGTTACACAAAGCATTGCTCCTTCTTAAGTATGTGGGACAGTAGAGATAGGAAATTGCATTATATTAAAGAAGACTGGCCTGCAAGAAATCTTTACCCTAGCGAGAAAAATGTCGTTGCCAAGCCTCTTGTGGACCCAAAAGACGTTCTTCTTCCACCCCTGCATATCAAGCTGGGTTTGATGAAAAAATTCGTCAAAGCTATGAACCGAGAAGGACGGGCCTTTAAGTACATCAGAGAGAAATTTTCGAAATTAAGTGATGCAAAAGTTAAGGAAGGCATTTTTGTCGGACCACAAATAAAGGAACTTGTAAAGGATCCTGCATTTGACCAAGTTTTGGAGGGGAAAGAAAAGGAAGCTTGGGAAGCCTTCAAGGGTGTTGTTCATGGATTTTTAGGCAACAAAAGAGATGACAACTACAAGCATTTGGTGACAGTGCTCCTGCAAAAATACCGTAACCTTGAATGCAACATGTCCCTTAAGATCCATTTTCTCCACTCCCATCTAGACTTTTTCCCTCCTAGTTGTGGAGCTGTTAGTGATGAACATGGGGAGAGATTCCATCAGGACATTTCTGTTATGGAACAAAGATATCAGGGCCGTTGGAATGAAGTAATGCTTGCGGATTACTGTTGGTCTTTGTATAGGGATTCTGCGGAACTCCATCACAAGAGGCAAGCTAAAAGACGACGAAGTCAATAGGCCACCACATGATTCTCTTCAGACACGACTATCGGCGAAGTATTTTTGCAGCAATTTAGAACTCTTAGCATGTAATTACCAGTTAAAAAAATCAAATGCACTTTCATTGTTGTTAGCATGTATGTAATTAAAATGTATCCTTTTCTCTCAATCCGTTAATATGTAATACTTCCACCTTGTGTATATCATAGAAACTAGAGCTAATAAAAATTTTTCCTTGTCATATTTGTTTTTCTCAACCCAAAATTAGTAGGAATTGCCTCATGAAGTGCTCGAAACATTCAAAAATTAATTTTTTGTTGCCCAGTATAATTTAATTACTCAATAAACAAGATAACATATATAATATTGTTAAAATATTGAATTATTACACACAATGTTACGTTATTTATTTATAACAATGTATAAATAAAAGTGAAAAAATTCTAAAAGTAAACTAATATACTGAATGGCATACCCAACATCGTAATCTAAACTTTGAACTTTTTTATTTGACTTCAAGTTGTGCTCTGGTACATCATCACAGAAATCTTTCCCATTTGCAAGTATTTCAGTGTACTTGAGGAAGCTCAGACACCCTTTCGCTCTTTGCTCACTATTTTGTTTTTTTCTAAATCTCTGGAATATTTGAACAAGAGCTTATGGCAGGATTTTTTTCAGCACTTAAACTTAAACTGGATTTCCAAAATAATTACTTTTCATTGTTAACATATAATTTCAACTTCGTTCTTATCACATAAATCTATTACATAAATCTTGTACCATAGATTCCCTTTCGCAAATTGCTGATACAAACAATTTGAGGATCTTTTTATATGTATATGATTGCCGTTAATTGTTCACCTTGTTCATCTTTAAAGGTGATTAGGCAGTATTACCTTCTTTCAGCTTTCCTAGAGATATCTGAATTTCAAATCTCTACTCAGCACCACGGTTCCATGTTCCTCTAATGGTCATAATATTCTTTGTATAACGTGATGGTTTCCTGTCGTCTGTAACGTTTTTCGAATTATTATTATTATTATTATTATTATTATTATTAATAATAATAATAATATTGTATGTCAATATGGGGATCTATTGATTCGTGATTCATATTCATTTTCAGTAAAACGAGGCTGAGAATAGTAAAAAATCATTCACTACGCACCTAACACTATGAATAACTTATTCCTCCACACAAAAACAATAAAGCTTTCAATAAAGCATGTATTAATAAATGAGAAAAGCTAAATCAAAAAATCTAAACATAAAATCCCCATTATTAAAAGTAAATCTCTCAAGAAGTAAAATAAAACTCTGCGACAAGGAAGTGAAATCTTTATTAATAGCTTCCCATCAATTTGTAACATGATTACAAGAATGGATTTTGAAGTTTAAATAATGTTAGCACGAAGTTTCATTAAAATGTGTAATAATTATCGACATAAATACGTAAATCGACTTTCCTACCACCACGTCTAGCCAATATCGTTGTGGCGCAGACTTGTAAACGGAGATCTGGGGTTTGATTCCCTCTGACTGAGGTTTTATCCAACGCTCTATTCTCGTACCCTAACAGTTTCCATAAATACCTTCGTTAGTACCTAGGAAAGTGGCATTTTCATGCACTCAATTCTTTACATTGGGTGCACATTCAAAGAGTTGTGCGACTACAGATTACCTACAAATGAGAAACCGGAGACCACACTTTCTGACCTTTCTCAGCGACGCCCCGCAACTAAAAGTCGTCGGCGAGTCGACAATACAGATACTTCTTTTCCCACCGTGAGTCGATAATGCAGGTACCGAGATTTACTAGCTTTGTAAGCTTTTTTTTTCACCATCCTTTCTCCTTTTTTACTCATAGAAGTTTTCATTTGCTTCCTCGGACGAAACTAAATCATCTACAAAACAGCAGTAATTGCAAATGGTCTAAATACTGCAGCTAGCTCTCTTTGATACTCACAGACATGATCCAAGATTTATTATTGTTTTGTACTTGCTATTCATTCATGTTAGAATGTTAACATTACAATTTCCCTTCTAAAAAAATTGACATCGACAATAAATCGTGGTATTCCAAATAGACAAGAAAACAGACAAGTAAAATATTGTTATTTTTTGTACATAGCCTGTACATATCCTAAACCTGTAAACGTTTTTTTCCTTGAAATAACAAAAATACAACATATTAAGTAAATAAAATTCTCAATGACAATTTCCAACACATAATAATACATGCACAATTGTATTTAAAGCACACACATATAAAACATTAAGCATTATATTAAAGGTCATAGTGAACAAAAGTAACATTCCATTCTCTTGATAGTGTTCATATTATGAAGAATGAATATCCTCTACCACTTTAAAAGAGAGGCGCTTAACATATGAAATATATTCATATGTATGTTCACATACATATCAGAATTACAGGAAATTTTCACAAAATAATATTTTCACATGGATTTCAGAAAAACTAAGTTTCAGCTCTACTTATAGGCCTATGGTAGTACTGCGAAAAGTAATGGGCTTAAGATAAAATGTGTACATTGAATTTACAGCACATGTATGTTCATAAATGTCAGGTTACTTCTTGAAATGTGTTTCTGTTTCTGTTTTACGATCCACACAGTGAACTCTTATCAAACATATGGACATAATTATTGACAAGGCAGCAATTTAGAATGATACAGTTGATTAGGGTATTGGGTCTAGTCAGCTGGAAAATTAGTCTCGTATATCAATCCTACCTAGTCAAGAAGCATGAATAGGCTATTTTCTATACGCTCAAAAGGTAAAATATCAGGTAACTGCAGGTGTTGAGGTGATCATTACTATAAATTGTTTAACAATGATCCTACAACTTAAATTACTTTTCCAGATTTGAAACATTATCCTATTATATCGAATTAACAAACAATTCTTAATAATACAACCCTTAATACAGTGTCTGATAATAATTCACTTGTTTATAGGATCTTTTAGCTAAGTCACAGATTAAAGAGCTTGGCCATTTCGTTTTAATTGGACTTCAATAACCCCTAACCATTCTAAGCTAAGAACATTTTCCTGAACATCCATAGATGTAGACATAACTTTGTAATTCACTTAGAACTCAACAAAGCACTACATTACATTTAGCCTATCAGCATATCTCTTTTATTCATTAAATATAGTATAGTTTTTTGTTAAATTAGATACCTAAATTGCTGAAGTGATGATTGGAAAATCTTTATTTGGCTCTACCAGATTGCTGCATATAATCACAAAATATGCTTATCATTCATGCAGTTCTCTAAGGATAACTCTAAAGCAGATATGCAGATTCCATTTCTTTTTCCTCTGATGTGTAGATTGGCTACAGACTTATGCTATAAATCACCGACCATTGGAGGAAATAATATAAATTTTAGTTTGTACAACAAACACTTCTACATAACAGGAACAGCCAACAGTTACTCTAAAACCAAAAACAGGATGCATGTTCTAATCCTCGTAAGGCTGGTTTCTCTAAAACCCAAATGCCAAATAACCCGAGGAACCAATGGGCACTGGGTCATTCGCACCATCCGTTTATTCCATTTAAAAAGTATGACTATTTGCAATGAAAGTTAAATATTTACCTAGTAATGAGCGAGCTATGGCAGCATGATCGTCAATAACTGTTAGGTAATGAGCTTTTCCTTTATGCAAGATATTGTAAATATCAGCAAATAACTTCATACAACATTTTTAAATATTTTCATTAATCATGAAGAGTAATATGCATGTAATAACAATCTTAGTAAGGAATCATTCAAATTTTGCTAATTTTTACAACTTACTTGAAAATTCCCACCTTTCACAAATACATGTGGTTGTTATCCGTGGTATAGCAGAGGTTAGCAACACACATACTTTTAAATAAATGCATAGGAAAACAAATGGCAAATTCCTAAAACTGGGGGAAAAAAAACCTTTGCAAAACTAAATTTTCCTTAGACTCGTTGTGCAACACTACCTCTTGGAATGACAAATACACAGTTAATTACTAAATAGCACATAACCTGATAAGGTACGCTAATTAATATTTATGATGGTCTCTATAAAAGTTATGAGATGTGCAACAACGAGCATTAAGAAAATGACCGTTCTATTGCATTTTTTCACTATCCAGCACCTTTTATATGCTTTGGATTTGGAGAAGGTAAACTAATCGATTGATTCATAGTTGGAACTGTGTCAGATGCATCAACAATTCTTTCACAAAGTGAGCACATCGAGTTGCTCAAGTAGTAGCGTTGTTAGTTCTCTCTCCTAGATTTTGAAAGCACCTTAGGTAGATCAAGATTGTTGACGCACCTGAGCTTTAGTTCCAAGTTGGTATCATATTCTTCTATCCTTTCCCCATATCTGAAGCATTGGTTACAGTGTATAAAATGTGCTAAGAATACTTAAAATTCACAATATAGTAGTTTTTATGTTCATTAACTATGTGGCAATTGTCCTGTGACTTTCCAGCATAGCCACATGACCACATGACCACATGATGAAAATAAAGTCCACACAATTCTTCTTTTTTCTCCTTCTTCTTCTTTCTTCTTTTTTATATTTGTTGCAGTTTGCTCACCTGGAAAGAGCCAAATCAACACAGCTGGCTCTTAATTTAAGGGTAAAAAATCCAAGTCTGGGCATTAGTAACAATGTCTAAAACCTAGTGAGAGTCTTCATTTATAAATATTTGTAGCATTCTCTCCTTGCTCCTTCCTCTTAATCTACTCCTAACTAATGGAGAATAATATTTTTTTTTAATTTTTAAATGTTTATGGAGGAAGAAGGAAGATTTTCTTGAGTTTTAAAAGGTTACGGAGAATGAAGGAAGAGTGTCTTAAGTCTTAAAAGAGTATGTAGAAAGAAAGAAGAATTTCTTCAGTCTTAAAAGGTTATGCGGGAAGAAGGAAGAATTTCTTGTTTTAAAAGTTTATGGAGGAAGTAGGAAGAATTTGACAAATAATATTTGCTCAAGGACTTTCAATTTTACAATTTTCTTTCTCAGTATCTTAAATTTAGTAAATCGTAAATAGCTGTGACTCGTGAACAAGAATGCTAGACAAATTTCTCAGCCAAAAACTCTGTAACTGCCACGCCTTTTAAATAATTAAAATCAATGCATAAATATGTTCTCCTTCCTGCTTCAATATACACGTACATTAAACACCCTAACTACTTCAAAAGTCCACTGCTAAGAAATGATTGAACTGCATCACCTGCATCTGTAACTTTCAAGTGCAGTTTTGATAGGCTATATCTATTTATGGCCTGACGTCAATAAAACATTTCTAGTCACCATTGCATGGTAAAATAATATCTCTGTAACGAAAAACATATTTGAACTGGAGAACAGGCTCTTTTAATTTTGCAAATGCATTATTTCAATGCAGCACATTACCTTTACTCCTTCAGTGACCTTTAAAAGAGCAAGTACTTTAAAACTATGTTTTGTATGTCCATTAATTTAATGAAATCCAACAGTTTTGATATTATGTTTGCAGAAAGAGCAGTTTTCAGCTCCTTGTAATAGTTAAAGGCAGATAAACCAATTTAAGATTTAATTTCCATAACTTAATACGCTACACATTCAGTAATACACAATTTTCATAAATTTAGATAATCGAACTGTTTCAAACCTTTAAGTCTGATATTTCACTACCTAAATAAGTATATTTTCATTCATTACCCTTAAACTGCATGGTTAGAACACCCTGGCATCCTTTGTGGAAAATGTGAATCTAAGAAAGTCATAACATTTATATAGCACTGGGGCTACCAGTTTATCTCTCTCTCGGTTCCAGCTTATTTTCTCCTGAGCAATTAAAAGTTTGGCATTAATTAAATAGAGACATATTTTGTAATTTTTTATTTTATTTCTGAACAATTTTACTTTGAAATAATTTTCGTTGTCCTAGGTATATTGATTTGATTCAAAACTAGCTTCTTTTAGACTGGAATTTTCTTTGAAGTGTATGGTCAAAACATGCCCCTAAAAGTACATGATCGTCTTGGGAGAAAGATAAAAATATCTCCTAATGCAGTATTATTGGGAACAGAAAAGGAGGATGGGGTAAAGTAATGCTCAAGTAGTGTAGTCAAAATATCCTAAACCGAATAGAAACTGTCACGATAATCAGAGGGTCCAAATGTAAGTTCCACAAATAGAATCAGAAGTTGGCAGCAAATGGGAGTGGAATGAGGTGAAATAACAGCCATTTTATATGATCTTCTACAGTTGAACATAGCCCATGGAAGGTTTGGCCTGGATTTCTTGAAGGTGCGGCACTAGATTTCAGAATTTGAAGCATTTCTCTTGGAACTGGATTCTGACAAATGATAAGCACAACTATAAGCAATCAGTCATTTGTCATTTCTGCAGTGTTTATTCATGTCAAACTTGCTCACAACTTGTACCTGAAATTAAGTATTGGTGATTAGAAACCGTAATATTTATGAAACTACTGTGGCACCAAATTCTTAAATTCTAAGCTCTTTGACATTGAAGTTTACTCGCTTAACTTTCGAACCTAATTCCTAATTCCTGACCTAAGCTATTACCAGTATTATCAAATATATCAATTTGTATAGGATTAATTATTCTGTATAAATCAGTGTGAAAGTATACTTCAAACAATAATTATTCTACAATTTTTGAGTTTACCAATTCACTGTTAGGTAATAGTACATTGAATTAATACAATTAAATTAATAAAACAGGAAAGAAGAAACAGAAGAAAAGTGATATTGCGCTATGATTTAAGCATGAATTTGTCATGAGCTATGCATTATTTGCTGTAAACACATCAATATGTGTTTTTGTCCACAATATATTTTGCAATTGTAAAGCAAAGAGGTTATCAGAGGGCTACGATAATTATTTCACGCACTACGTTTGTGAACATAATGAAGAACAAAGTAAGCGTTTGGATTTAAAAATTTAATTTAACTATTTTATTATTATTAACTGAACTGTACTAAGCATACAATGATGTGAGCAATTATCCTTTCAACGTAAGTCATGCAACACATTTCTCTATCTCAGTTAAATACAAATAGTCTTAAATAACATTTACCGTCAGATACCGGTACATTCTATACAATTTAGGAAAGCACCTATCTGCGAACGCAATGCGCAGTAATTACAAATTTCTATACGTTGCAAATAATCACTTTGAACGTGGGAATCCTTACTTGCTGTTCCAGAGTTTTCGGGCTTCCTGGTATGGCAAACGCCTATTAACAAAAATGTAATATAATAAATTGGAAAGGTTTATTTTTCTTTGGGCGACTAAATTGTGCTTTTTTTTTTTATTTGATTTATTTACGGACGCTCTTTAACATCTCAGGTCATCAGCGTCCCATGTATTTAGGGCTTGAAACGGCCAACAAATTTTGCTCAGAGGTCTCTTTTTTCAGGCTTGGGGTTCTTTATCGTGCCGTAAATGTACGACACGGGACCCACCCCTTTCCGAAGGAAGCCGTACTTAGGAATTTTACGCCCGTCGATCCTGGCCGGGTTTGAACCCGCGATCTTAGGTTTAGGAGGAAAGTATGGTTACCACTACACTACCAGGACCGACATATGTTATGCTCTCATTGGTCCTTATCGTATAGTGATTTATATAGAACTAACGTATTTCTTTCCTTATTTATTTCAAAACGAATGAAGGTAGCCAAAACTTATTATATCTCAAATGTAGAGTATCCTAGGGAGATTATTAACTTCTATGGAAAATGTCCTCCCTCGTGCATAAGGCATAACGTAATACATTAATAGCCGCTTGTTGGAGGATTGTGTTGTCAATACCATTAATCTCGCGTGCAATGTTGTACTTCAGATCGTACAATGTCTGGGGGCGTGTGGCGTAAACTCTGTATTTTAAGTAGCCCCACAGGATGAAGTCCGGCGTTGTCAAATCAGGAAAACTTGCTGGCTACAGATTCTTGGAAAAATGTCAAGAGGATTAATTTTTATGTATGGCATGTAGCGCTATCTTGTTGAAAATATCAATGAACCCGCTCTACATCATTCAGTTGCTCAACAAATGCATGAAAACCCGGCGGTACTCTTCAGTGTCCACGTCTGGTCAAAAAAAATTGTTTCCACTATTTTCTATGTGGACATTGCAAATCAAACGCCGACTTTAACCGGATGCACAGGGTGTTTCATGAATGACATGTGCATTTTGCACGGCCCAATAGCGTGAGCTCTGTGAGTTCACATAGCCGCATAAATGGAACATGCTTCATCTGTGATATGCCAGGATTTTGCACGATGAGCGCCTGAAACCAACGGCACTACTTCACTCTTTTGTTTTTAAATGGGTCCTGTAACTAAAGGTTTTTGGTGAGCACTTTTCGATGCTCCCTGACACATTGAGCAGATGTACCGGTCACCTGCGACAAATGTTATAAGCACTAACGGTGTGAGATGACCGCTCAGATGCCCGCAACTACCGTGGGCAGTCTTGATGAACGGTGTATGTCTTTTTTTTTTTCTCTCTCTCTCAGCAAAGATGCAAATTTTACCAGTGCCACTGGAACCCGGCCAGGATCGATGGATTTTTTCGGGCGTAAAATCCTAAGTATGGCTTCCTTCGGAAGGGAAGTAAAGCCGTGGGTCCCGTGTCGTACATTTACGGCACGATAAAGAACCTCAAGCCTGAAAGAGAGGCCTCTGAGCAAAATTTGTCGGCCATTTCACGCCCTGAGTTGTATGGGACGCTGATGACCAGAGAGGTTAAAGAGCGTCCATAAATAAATCAAAAAAAAAAAAAAAAAACAGTGCCACTATTGTGTTTCTTTGGGCGGGGGGGGGGGGTTACGAACATAAAATTTTCTCTGGTATGTCCTTCTGGTAGCTGTATTTGAATTCGTAATTCAGCATTGCTTTACAAAGAAGAACCGTTGATTTAATGTGTACTCGGTTTTCACAGCGACTAGAACAAAATAACGAAAACAGCTGCCAGATAAAAGCCGACAATAAGGAATAAAGAATAGACATCTGCACATCTCGTGACAAGGAATTATATCTCCCAAATATCTGGTTAATTTGACGTTAAGCTTGGGACATGGGCGAATTTCCAGCTGAATGAACAAAGAGAGAAATGCTTTAGTTCTATGAATCACTGAGCAATTCAGCAACATTTCAGCGTCAATTTCTGACCTTTCTTGATGGCGACTCTGTATTGAAACGGGGCTCCAAACTCGCCTATCTCCGAGTACATACGAGTTACATTTATGTGTGTAATCTACAGTGCTTATAACCCAGAGAAGTATGCAGTGTTGTAGAAGCCTTGAATTGCAGATAGTTTATGACATGATACTAGACAGTTTTTCAGCTACGTTGACCCTGGATCTCTGAAGACTTGCTGTTATCGGGAAGTGGTATGATTTGACCGTGGAATTAGAATATTTATTTTCCCGGCTCCTTCAATTAATATTTATTTCACCACTTCGGCAATTCAAATTAATGGGGTTTCGTTTTTATCATTATTTCAGCTGCCATATGCAATTAATTCTCCTCTTTTCCATATCCTCTTCTTGCTTCATTTCTAATGGCAGCAATAACTGAAATGCACGCTATATTTTCCAAATATTTGGTATTCCAATGTCTTTTATCTTTACTAAGTTAAATAGTTTTTCCCACATACACGTTCATCAGATTTTTATATAATCTCATAGTTTTGATGGTTGTCTTTGGCACATGAGTAGTGTTTAGTGTTCCATGAGATTGCATCTCTATCTCTCTGAAAAGCTATCATTGCTCTTTGCATTTGTAATTGTTCTCTCTTTGTTATATTTACATTTTGAAACTGATCTATCATCAATGCTAATTATTTTAATCAGAAATGTACAAACAATAACCTTAACAATGCTGCAATATTAATAAAATTGTATCGGTTTTTACACGTGTCAGCACTCAAAATACAAATGAAATACTAGGGCTGTTCAATAAAGAATGGCCATGCTTTTTTATATGCATAATATCTCCTGATAAAATTTATCTTAACAATATTTTGTTAGTTTAATGCGTAATGTACGCGATACATACTCAGTTCCCGCTACAACAAAATGAAAGTGACACGCGATGAACAACACCCTGAAATTCTGTTTAATCTCAACAAATCTGTAGCTGATGCCTGTGCAATGTTAGAGGAAACGTAGGGAGAGAATGTTCTTCCCTATAGTGCAAATTGTTTAAAATGTTTAAAGGGGAGAAGCAATCAATGCCGAGGAAGGTGGATCCAGAGCTCCAGTTTGTGCTGTAACTGAAGAAAACATTAACACCGCTGCTGTCATTGTGAGCTAAGATCATCAAATAATATAAAGAACTCCATCAAAAATTGTGAAAATTTGTGGGTGCCACTCTCCAACTTGGGTACCCATAACTAAAGAAGAAAACCCGCTTTACAAGTCACATTTTAATGCGTGAGATTGCTGAAGTCTTTGGTGAGAGAGTGTGATTTGCTCTATCCCCAGAATTAATGCTCTGCGATTTTTATTCGTAAAGCAGTTTAAAATAGAGAGGCTGTAAATTGAACATTAGATGAAGTGCAAAATAAATATACGAGAAGAAATATATATCATTTCCGAAATAGACATGCAACATGCTAAACAAAATCTGTTCAAATGCTATATTGTCGGCTATTTTGAACTAAACGGAGATATTTTTCATACTTTTATTTGGAAAGGTAAGTAGTTTATATGTGATCACAATTCTTATTTGTATCATCTAATTAAAAGGATTAGGGCTAGGAACCACATGAGCCAATTGAATTTAGCTACACTTAGCACCTTACAATGCAGGAAAAGTGGTTAGCCCATCGCTTTAAGTGTTGTCCAGTCTAGTGCTAAAATGGTGAAGATTGGGGGAGTTATCAGTGTGAGTTTTAATAGATTTGAAGATTATGATTGTCCCGCGTTGGTGGGTCAAGGTTTGAAGGGGTTATGGGTAGCGGGAAGAATGGTGATAGGAGTTTGATTATTAACGATGCAGCTCACCACTCAATAACTCTTCTAGTCGATCTACAGGATGTTGCTGGTTTTCGGGACCTGGTAGTGCCGGGTTGAGTGAAGGGAATTAAAGGTAATGTGTCGACCAGAGAGAACACCTTGTTATCTGCAAGTTGACGTCATTTATTCAACAAAGAGTGCATTCCCTGGCGTTTCTATTCGGGCTGCAGTAATGAGACGTCAGGCAGACACAAGGAGCTGTAATGCTTGACTAGCCGTATGTTTACTGACTGCTGGAAATACGTGCCGACAGAAGCGAAGCTCCAACATCGATGTTCCATGCGTTCTCGAACTTCCTGATGCTAAATGCTCGACTGTTGAAGTACCAGAAAGGCCAGAGAGAAAAACGCCTCGAAAAGGGCGATTTCACATCCTTAAATACCCAATATAGCACGCTTGACCACGTGATACAGGGACGCTCTATTTACCCGCCACTATGAATTTAGACATCCTCATAGACTATATGTGACTTCATGCCACTGTCATATTATTGGCTAGTCAATTATCTGAACGTAGCCACTTGGCGATTCGTCCTGCGTTCAAATTCACTTTCTACCGAACGTTATAGATCAACGTCCTTAACGGTAGTACAGCTATTTAGCAGCGTGGTTCTTTGCAAACATACCTACCCGGGGGGCGAACAACCCCACGTTCCAACGAACAAAAAAAGCATTTGCTCCATTGTCTGCCAAAACGATCTTTCTGCTGTCCGAAAAAAATTCCTACTTTTCTTGACATTTTTACAAACAGAACCCTTCAATTAAAGGTAGCTGAAATAAAATACCACATATATTTTAATCAATTTCTCGCAATTGATGCGGTGCCAAAAACTGTATCAAGATGGTGTGGTGCTTGGACGTGTAATGGCCGGCAATTTTGTTCAGGGATACTATTTTTAGGTATGGAATTCTTTAACGTACCGTAAATGTACGACAAGGGACCCACGGTTTAAATGCTTCCCTGAAAACTTGCATTGAAGATTTTTGCGTCCCTAAAAAGCTATCCGGATTGATCTTGTGTACCTTGAGTCCAGGGGAGAACGCGTTATCTATAGACCACCTAAGTAAAAATATTAATTTAGCCCTATCCGTTCGGTCTCTAAAGTTGCGATTTGTGTCATTTTGTTCTTGGTTTATAAGCACATTCTGTATTGCGGTCACCAATAGTACTGCGACTTGCCAACCTTCACCGCGTCGGCTTAGCGTACTCTCGGCTACCGGCTGCCGGGATCACTCTGCTGCGCAAAGCGGGGTCCAATTAAAATGTATAACATAATATTTATATACAGGATATTAATAACACCATATAAAAGTAACTAGCTGCAGAAGGGTTGAAGAAAAACAAATAAGAGTTAGGGAAGTCATGGTTATTGATTCAAAATACAAAGTTATACCTTAAGATTTCTAAAGCATCAACATGCCACTGCTCCGCCCGGCGTCAAATAGAAAAAAATATCAGCAAATGCGATGGGTACTCGCGAAACGCAAGTTGGCACAATTAGTTACCTTACGCAGTAAGTGCAAGTAAACTCAAAGAAACGGAGTTTTAAGTCCCATTAGTATTTTATTTTTTTAATGTTATCATTAGTGTCAAATGCTTAAATGTTTCACTATTCAAAATTAATGCATATTCAGAAAAAATTTAAACGAAGTTGATTAATTTAAATTTCCTTCAGGTTTACATAATCAAATACCACATAAAATGCTTTACACTGGAATTAAAGGGAGCAATACATATACAATGAACTACCGCGATAGTGGCCATGACCTAAGAAATAGAATAAACTAAAAACTCCTTAAATGTTTGCTGCACGTAGATATTGTTTGAGAGAAAACAAATATGACTACACATTTCAGAAAAAAGCAACAACTGCAGTGGACTCGGAAGGAAAAACAAAGACGTAGCTTAGGTTTCAGGGGAATTGTTCAAAGTGCCGATCTTCCACATCACGGTATAGGTGACATAGATGCAGAAAAGAGGTACTCTGTTGACAGGTGTTTTACGAATCTCGTCACAATCAGCGATAGTGCAGGCAACATACATCTCCTCCAAATCAATAAGAGTTTTGTTCACCAAATGGCCCCAAATAAAAAAAAAAAAATATGAAGGAGGGAGGACTGGCAAAGCCACAGAGATCTGCCTTTTCTGATCCAACTACCTAGAAATACCCGATCCAAATGCTTTCATACGTTCAGAGCGCAATGCGAAGGAGCTCCATTGTGCTGCAAGCACAGTTACAATCGGACTTCAAACAGCACTTCCTTCAATAAAGCTGACAATATATGTCAAAAAATATGTCAATGTTGCTCTTTAATAGAGTAGGAAACAGATTATGCGCCAATCACGCAGTTGAAAACAATGTCATCCCATATGTTGACGACAAATTGCTATTGGTGACTCTTCTGTACGGTGCCATGGGGATTTTCATGCATGTATGCTCATGCCTGACTGTTTCTTAAATTTGAAATCTCTGCTAAACTAGGCATCATCAGTTAACCTCACTGATCAACAGAGGTGGTAATGTTAGTGGTAATTATTTGGTACAATCATCCATGTAGCATGGGGTCTTGGGGCTGTACGTGCTTTTGCAGTGTACTAAGGTGTACATGAACGTGCACAAAACGATATTTTACTCTTTAAGAGGTATACATTATATATACTAAAATGAAATATATAATAAACGAAAAATGGACAAAATATAATTATAAATATATAAAAATAACAGAAAAGAGAAATGTACAAAAGTAAATAACTTACATCCCCACACATATATGTGAAATATTTCCGTGTTCCGCAACCCCCCTTCCCGGTTGTCTTCTTCCGTCCCCTTGCAATACACCAGAACAAGATATTTCTCCGCACATGTAGGGCAGGTTCTACCCTCGCTGTCTGTTACATTTGGTCATCCACCACGTTCCTAAATCAAACCAAGCGAACCACTGATTGCTGAATTCGGCCCCTGTTTGGATGTAACGGTCCATCCTCCATCCGATTTTCAGCCCCTATTGTATTTCCAAAGAAACTTTTTCTGCACACTCCAAAAGAGTCAACTGCTTATTAATGTCCTTTAGGCGTTTCTTAATTTTCCTCCAAGCCCCCTCCTGTTTTCCCCGTTTGCGATCCAAACGCTATCCATTCCCATATTCCAGACCCCTTCTTCTGTTTGAAACACAGATCTTATTTACCCCCATTGAGCTGCTCATAATAGCAGAGTGCCCTAATTAGTGTCTGATTTCCGTGATCGGATCCTGCATTCCACAATCTCGCTACATGCACCGAATTCCCTAAGGATTTCGCAATTTGCGCCCCCCTCCCCACTCCTAAAATTTACTGGTGGCTGCTGCAAGCGGAGATCAAATTCGCTGCATTCCGTGTGTGCATCTTTTGCAGATGGAAGAACTCCTCGTGCCAACAGGAAAGTGCTAAGAAGTACGTCATGTTCATTATCCGGGGTACAACGAGTACGTCTTGCAACGCAGTCGATTATGATGGACAACAAAATCCCCATTCTCGCAAACGTGTCCCAACAAATTCGATATGACATCTATCTGTGCAGATGCCTCTGTTGGGTTAAATATGTGCAATTACTGACCCTGCTCCATACATAAGATGCATATTAATATGTTCAACAAACGTATTACTGTGTTCCATTGTATTGCCCTTTAGCATCTTTGTCAGCTGTGGGCAAGGAAATGTCACCAGGTGACAACGGAAGCACTAACAAAATAAGGGATACAATGTGCATATGTATTAAGTTACTACTGTATTAGAGAGAGACAACTTAGTTTGGTTAAAGAAACTCCATCTCAGGTCCTTTTTCTAGTATTAAGTTGATACGTGTTTTATTGAGAGAGGAATAACATAGTTTGTCTTAAAAAAGAGAATGAGAGAGAGAGAGAGAGAAGGAACTCCATCTTAGGCCTCAACCTACGTTACATCCATTATTTCCAATTAAAGTCGGAGACCTTATCCACTACGGTAGAGTTTACTCACAGAATGTTTCATCTGTCATTTTCAATTATCCTTTAAATTTGTTAACCTGTTCCGTGGCGTACAGTTATGTGATTCGTCCTCACTTTTTCCTATGTTGATTACGCTACAATTTGAAAACGCTGTTAACTTCCTTTTCCTTAAGTCCATAACAAGGTGTGCTAATATTCCATAATAAAATATTACTCTCTTATGCTTCAATATTGATTCATTGGCATAAAAATTGCATATTTGGAAAATTTGCTTCACAGACCATTGGTTTCGTATCTCAAATGTATTGTCTAGAACCACTCTATAACCTACCATATTGATGGGGTGTTATCCATTAACACTCTGTATAAAAGGGATAGTCTAGAAGAAAAATGTATGCGGCTGCCATGGATTTTCACCTCATTAATACATTTCTTATTCCTTTTCCTATTCATAATTTAGACATTTTATGCATTCCTACGTTTTTATTTGCGTATCTGTGTTGTAATACGATAGCGTGTGTGTATCTTGCGTTTGGATTTTCACGCTTTCTTGTTCCCACATACAACAGATATTTCTATTTACCTCCATTAGCATTGTGGAGTATTATTTTGTACTTTTTTGCATTACTTCAAAGCAAAGTAAAAAAAAAAAAAAAAAAAAAAAAAGCCTAATATAATGACTGAAAATGTCATAGAGAAAACTTAAAGTAAAATTCACAGACAAGGTCTTAATCTTCATTTTAATCTTCTTTTTATATGTCCACTCGTGATCTTTTTACATTCTTCATGTGACACAAGACTCACTGTGCTCAGCAAGACTCGACCTCTTGAGCGATATCTGCAGACATTGCTGTTTGGAAAACTTTCTGTTGGTTGACAACTAAAATGTGTATAGGGGAGACCTCGTTGTTGCTCTAGTTGTTTTGTGTACAGAGTTTATTGCTGCGTTGCTTTTATGCAGTACCAAGGTCATACATAGAGCTTTGCTTTCCGGTTGTCTCGCTAATTATTTCTTTCTTTTCTTTCTTCTTTTCGTTTTTCTTTTCTTTTTTCTTTTAGAATAAAATCAGTTCAAATAACGCTTTGTTCATCTCCTCTTTTTACCCAATTCTAAATGTTTTCGTGGCTTGAACTAGAGCTTTACTGAGGCGGCATTCTTGTACCCAAAGGCTGATTTGCAATATACTTCTTCGTTTACATGAGTTTAAGCGTAATAATATTTGGATTTTATTTAAATTATTGAATTAGTTGAATCAAGTAAAACGCACTATTCTAAAACAAAAAAGAAACTTCATGCCTTCTGGATAATAAATAAAGCAAACTCCTTTAAAACTGTATTTTAATCTTGTGATTTACGTGCTAATTTATTAAAATACAGTGGTACACTAATGCACTATTTGACAATCTACTTAGTTGAAGGAAATAAATGTATAATAGATCTTCATATTATGAAAATATATCCGCAATTTTTAACAAATAGTCAATTATAGAGGGAATTTAAATACAACTAAATAATGACAAAATTAATTAAAGTAGTAGTGGAAAAAGAAGAAGAAGAAGAAGAAGACAAAGATTATATATTTCCTCTGACGGAAGAAGAGTATTCATTACTTCTTTATTTTAAACGAAAACAAGAAAAGGGTTGCCACAAATGCAGAAAGAGTGAAAAAAAAAATAATAATAATCCCTGCGTCTTGTTTTTATTTTTCTTATTTTCAATTTATGTTTATTTCTCTTTTAATTTGTTTTAGATTATTAAATTTATCTTCAGCTCATGTTTGTGTTCTTCTATTTCCTTTGACTTCTTTATTGATTCCAGAAAAAGAATGGATAAATATCTATGTGTAATTTTGTAATTACCATAATATAATTAGTGAACCTAAATAATTATTCAAAGTTATTCATTGCCTATTACAGGTAACCTTGAAAAATAGATCTGAGCATTTTCGGAGCAGAATATCTTCAGGCATTGTATGCCATCATATTTTGCCTTGGAAAATGCAATTAAACTTGAATAATAAGAGGCAGGCAGCTTATCAGTTTGGGTATGGCACATTTTGTCAACAATAACAAGACACTCCCAGGGACCATTGTAAATTGTTCGACTGGTTATAGATCTTGAACAGGTTTTGTTCAGGACATGTCTTTCTGTATTCTTTATTAAGAAATGAAGACCACGATTTAAAAATATCCTGGGAACGCTGATATTGAAGAGAGATGGTTTCATGCAGCATCTTCTGATGTGCTCATTGCTGGGTGTTTCAGTATTTTTTTTTTCATTTATTAAATCGATATCTTTATCACATTCCATATAGTCTCGTATAGGAAATGTCAGTTTTACTGATACTTATGAACCATAGCATGAATGAGGCGAATAATGGTGTAATTTTAATTTTGGTCAGGGCACGAATCACAAAAAATTTACAAATTTCGAATTGATAGGTGCAGGTGATGAAAACAAAAGTCATACTGCTTCATCAGTTCCCTTTCTTGCTATGGCTTCATTGTAGGTATACTTCTCCGGAAGCAAGAACGAGCACATTAAACATGTAAAATAATAACTGCCGTTTGAAGTAGACATCATTGGTGCTAATGTTTGGCACTGGGAGTTTTTCATAAAATTTATGCATATTATCTATGTTCAGGGGTTCCCCTAGCATTCATTTTGTCTCCACGCTTTTGATCATGGGATACTTCGAGTCTTCTTTTTATATAATGCTTAAGAATCTCTAACCACTTCACTTTTTATCTGCTTCTTCTGCACTTCTGCTGCCATTAAGTGTCTTTGCAAAAAGAAATTGTTTTATTGCTTTGAACTTGTCACATGCAGAACAAGTGTCAGACCGGCGGCACCCAAAAGCAATATTGAATTTTGCCCAAAATATGTTTCGATAAAATTCATGTGAATATTCTGGAAATTTCTCTGTGTACAACTGATGCAACAATTTAATGTTTACTTTTTCACGTAGGTAAATTTGAAGGGCCACGAAGGCTATAATGATAATGCCGGCCTTGAAGGGAACCGCTGCGTTCCAGTCGCCTTTTTCATTGGTCTAGTTACTCTAGGTCACCAATCAGTAAGAGCATGCATGGCCTGTAGCAGAAAGAGATTGTTTTTAAATGTGATTATATTTTGATTTGTTAAACCACGAGGACCCATAAGGCTTTGTAACAAACTGGAATTTCAATAGATTTTCCTTTCCTCTGTACACCTACCTTGTAGAAGTGACCTGAGGTTGCTGTCTTCCTCTAGTTTCCGTTGTCTTCTTCGTTTTCACTGGTAAAACTGGTGAGCACAAGTGTCTACTCTGTGCTTTTATCAACCAAAATTGAGTTAACCGATTAATAAATCGCGTTTCTCTTTTGAAACTTACACAAAACACTGTTTTCCACATTTGCAATCTTCATCGGGATTATGACTCCCGATCTAATGATCTAATGCGTTCACTAGCATCATTAAGTCTACCATGTTTAGATCTTTTCTTTGGTCTAATCTGATGAACTGTGATATTTTCATCACTTGATTCCATGTCGAAATTTAAACTACCTGTCTACACGCAACAGTACCACAGCCTTACCTGAACAGCAACGCAGTCAAATGAGCCACAATAATGAATAGGTGGGTTTAATAATGAAAACCACGCTGACCAACATTAAATCAGACTCTTCTGAAGTAATACAACATTTACAGCCATTTAATGTATGTTGACTCTGATTGTTTGTCCATTTTATAGAGGACTCTGTTTATTCTTCCCTGGACACTATTTTTATATTGAGTTTTACGGACTACATGTGTTTTTTTTTCCTGTATGAATGTGTTGGAATGTGGTACTGCAATCCATTGGCAACAAAATGCCAAATATTACCAAAAGTGGACTTCATTGTTTTCCCTATATCCTTCAATCATTACAGTTGTCGTAAAGCGTCTTTTGAGCGAATCCTTGTTATAGGTCTATTCATAGTGAAAACGTTCAGGATACAATAATTGTTTCACAATAATTTAATTGGTAATTTATGGACTATTCCGAGTTTCTGAAAATCTGAATGGCAACCCTAAGATCTATAGTTCTTTATTATAGTGCCGTACTTTCCTCTCTTAGAAAACCATTAATTTCTGTTGCGTGGAGTGTGAGTACTGAGGCTTAAGGTAGTGATATAACGCCATTTGTTAGTTTCATTTTCCACATTATTTTCAGAAGAGTAAATACGAAGTTCAGGGTAGATTGTATGGGATAATAAAAGTATATTTATATTTTGGCATCGTCATGTGGCACACTATACATGTGAACATTTTATATTTCTAACAGCGATATTTCATTAAAATTATAAACTTTGTCAAAATGCTATTTTTTATTATTTTCTGATTAGGATCATTTTTAAAATTATAAAATTTAAATATTGTAGTTGTAAGAAGCTGATAATGAGCTTTAAAAAGTATAACGTTTTCAACTATGTTTTGCGTAAGAACTTGGGAGTTTAAAATGGTAAACTAATGATGTGATTTGTTTGGTTTTACATATTCTTATTTCTAAATGTTTAAAGTTTTTTCACGTATGATGTATTTTATTCAGTATATAAAGAAGAATAACATATAGGTGTTAAAAACAGAACAACACTTCGGGAATGGATTCCTCCTTCACAGAGAACTTTTTTTTTTATTTTGTTCATTTCATCTCAGTTCATCAGCGTCCATTCAATTAAGGGTGTGAAACGGCCGATAAATTTTCCACAGAGGCCTCTTCTTTCTGGCTTAAGGTTCTTTTACGGCCGTAAATCTGCGACACGGGACCCACGGTTTTACTTTCCTTCTAAAGGAAGCCATACTTAGGTTTTTTACACCCGAAAAAATCCATCGACACTAACCAATGGGTCTACGAGGTAAGTACCTCTAGACCACCAGGACCGAGTAGAAAAGAAAAATTCATTGTATCATGAGTCCCGAAAAGTTTCGGTATTCTTACATGATAGATACATTCTATATATCGGTTGAGACGAAATGCCACAAATAAAAATACATTTAATTTTGAAAAACAAATGTGTAAAGGAATATTACGTATGAGATTCTAAATCTCATACTTCCAAATAAAAAATAAGAGGGAGGAACGAACGCTAGATGACTCGTACAATGATTCACATGAACCGGAAATTCGCCAATATGATTGCTGAACATGAAGAAAAACATTGAAAGGTTAATTTCAACGCCTAAGTAGCAAAGCGTAAGAATAGTTCATAATACGAGATGATGTACATGTACCAAAAAGCACTTTCATGATAAACTGAAGCTGTAAACAATAAAATGAAAATTTACAACCGCTTTTTAATTTGTAAGTTGTGCTGAGACAATTTAAAGTAAGTGTAAACACTTTGAAAAATAAAACAAAGTTGGCTTCAAGGGACCTGTAAAGCAATGAAGTTATATTTAGAAAATAATTTATTGCTTGATCAACAAATCATCAATTTTGAATACGCTGAGTTATTTTGTATTTTAACCGAATTGGAGGGTTTTACAGACTTTAAAATGAACTATTGGTGACTTGAAATGTTGATTATTCTAGTTCACTGTCCATAACCTACAGATGACACATTACACAAGCCTGGTAATTTTAAATTTGTGATTATTGACTAAAATAAATAATTTACATGAATGGGAAGTAGTTGTGCTGAATCCGAAAATTAACTGAAATGATTGCTATCACTTAAGAATTTTTATCAAATTTACATCAATGATATAATACAATTTTAGAGATTTATTTAAAAAAACAAAAGTTTCAGTACATTATTTCTGCACATAGACTTTCAAATTTAACAAAGCTTTAATTGAACGAGAAAATGTGTTTAAAAGTGGTTGTATATTATCCACAGAATTCACAAATATTAATTATAATTTATGTGATATACAATTGTGCTTATATTTTAGTAACATTGTATCACCTATTAATCCTGTCAATATAGGTGAACTGTTATGCTGTATAATCAGTAACACTGTAATTATACAATATCTAAAAATTTTACTTCAATTTATTTTTTCAAATACAGTATTGCAATCGCCATTTTGTGTGTGTGTGTGTGTGTGTGTGTGTGTGTGTGTGCTGAGAAAGTTCTTATATAGCCAATAGTCAACAAGCATATTGATGTTCATCCGTTCCTGATACTATCAGGAAAATAGTTCAGGTGTGAATGTAACACTTCAGAGTAATTTCGCAGTCAAATTCCTTGAAAGTGTCTAGTACTTTGCCCCTACATTATTACAATCTTGTTATGACCTCTATAAAGGCTTTCCACGCTAAGTTATTTTTGTTTCTATTGTAAATTCAAATATACTACCAAACAGGAGTTTTCCAATATTCGGTCCATTGAATATATCTTCCTTCAATTTTTTCTTCTGGGGAACTTGTTTAAACATACTGAAAACAGAATCATCTTTCTTTGTTTACAGCTACAGTAAAATGTTTCATTAACCCAAGTTTGATATCCAGAGGTAGCAGAATTACTTGTGAAAAACCGATGGAACTTTTGCTTACAATGTTCTTGGAACCAGCAGTCTAGTACTTTCGATAGATTTTTTATTTGTTGTTTTTTATTTGGTTTATTTACGGACTCTCTTGACTCAGGTCATCAACGTCCCATTCAAATCAAGGCACGAAACAGCCTATAAATTTTGCTCAGAGGCCTCATTTTTCAGACTATACGGGACCCACGACTTTACTTCCAGTCCCAACGAAGCAATATTTAGGATTTTTACTCTTAAAAAAGTCCATCGGTTCTGGCCGGGATCGAACCCGCGATCTTGGGTTTAGGAGGCAAATATTTTTACCAACACTTTCGAGGTGGTCAGTCAACTGTCTCGTGCCCTCCTGTCCCATTCACAAATTGTTTGGGCATTAACATGATTACCGACTTAAAGAATATAATCAAAACAAGCACCTTGGTTGGACCTGAAACAACACTTCTACTTTTCCTTGCTTCTCCCTTATCAATATAAGTGATCCACATGCTTCTTGAAGTTTACAGCATAATTTCAAAAGACACGTTACTGTCCATAGAAGAAATAAATGGACATTTATTTGAATTCGTTATAAAAAAATTCCCTAAATACAATTATCTAGGAATTATAAATGTCATTAACCTACACAGTTAAGTTGCGAACAACCAGGAAGAGTCCGACTGTTGTTTTCCATTTAGGGTGGTGACACTATTCGAAACATATAAAAATATCTGAGACAATAATTCCATCGCTTTACTAGGGGTTTCTTTATGCTACTAACAAATTTACCCATAGACCCAGAAATTGCAGCGCTTATCAACTGAGATGAAGTTTGACCTTGAAGCTCTCGTGTGTATCGCCCATTAGAGACGTGCAAGATTGCCACGTCCTACTCAGGCTACCAGGTCCCGCTCGCGAAATCAATCCTATCTTGTAAATATAACTTACGTTAGATCAGCATGTTGCACTTTCGTGTTAATGCAGCAATTATGCAGGTACATAGCAGCTTTTGTAGCACGGACTTTAAATCCGCATGTGTTTAGCTCAAGTAGTTTTCATTATGGGGATGAAGTTTCCATTGGTCCTTTCTAGGAAACTTCATAAATTGCACAGTGTCCCAGAACCGCCATATACTTTTTCGGAATAGGCAGCCCACATTACTGTGTAAGAGTTGGATAAAGAAGCTCCTTATTTAACAATCGTCACTATCGGAATACTGAGAACGTGTTACATATATTACGTATTATTGCTCCATGTTTCACTGGCTGTCATTGCAAAATACTTTACCCATATGAAATGATAGTAAATTCAACAGGTCAAAGTCACTAACAGCTAAAAGAAAATATATTTAATTAAGTGCACGTATAGATGTGGAAATGAACATTTTTTTTTTTTTGAGTAGTGTTTAACGCCCGTTTTCACTACTGAGGCACCACAGGCGGTGGACACTGGTGATACATGAGATGAAATGATAAATTGGGAAAGGATATTTTTTTTTTAAGGAAGGAAGCGTTCCAGGCCTAAGTTTAGGTACCTCCCCGGCATTTGCCAGTTATGAAGACTGAGGAAAACCTGGAAAAACCCCCAGTCAGGGAGGACGGTCCTGGCGGGATTCGAACCGCAGACCACCCGCTCACGAGTCCGTGCCTTAACGACCTCGGCCACCCGTGGCGGTGGAAATGAACATGTATGGATAACTGTGCATATGCTGAATATTAGGTAGCTTATTCGGCAATGAAAATATTACAGAGAAAATTAAAGATAAGCAGCGTACTTACATAACGTTTAATTTTGTCCATCCCTAAAACCCTTGCAAGATGCAACCAACATGACACTAATGCCATGAAAGTACATTATGGTATAACTTGAAAAGTACACGTACCTACAGCTTTGGATTCATTTCGAGATGATTTAAGAGTCTCTTATTTTCTTTCGCTGCCTGTACATTTTGATAAAGGTGTCTGGAAGTGGTCGTAAAGAAAGACAAACCACAGGTTTGCTGGTGACTCATAAAGGCAGAAATTTGAAACCATAAGTGATGAGGAAATTGGGTGTTCGGATGATTAATAAGAGGTGAGAAGCTGAGGGAAATTTCAATGGTGTTAAGTAATGTATGTAGCGAGATATGTTCCGGAAAGACAGTCAGGCTTAGCGCTGCCAGTATAATCATAACGAGGCTTGTGTGAACTTTACACTGCAATATGTAGAAAATGTTATTCACGAAGAAATTGACAAGGTGACACAAAAAGCCGCTAATCTTACGTACATGTTAAAATTGCCGTGAATGACGAACTACATGTTTACGTCAGTGAATTTAATTTGCTGATAGCGAAACCAATGAAGAACTGATGGTGCTACACTGGTGTAATATGACGGGTAAACAATTGTTGGTATATATTACCCTGGCCAAAGTCTGGCACCTTTATCGGGCACAAAATTCCAAATTATGGTTTCCATTGGAAGGAAAGTAAAGCCGCGAGTCTCATCTACAACATGCACATTTACGACACGTAAAATGAGCCTCAAGCCTGAAAGAAGAGACCTCGCTGCTGCCCAAATTTCTCCCAATTTGACAAACAGTGTAGTGAATTTGTGCATAACTGCTTCCTTTTGAGCATTTATTCATTGATAATATAAAAACGAAGCTGTTAAATGTAAATAATTTCCCCTATTTACGTACCAAATGTTGTTTCAATATGTTTCTAACTAACGGAAGTACTATATACGTGTTCAACGCAATCCTGCGGGACCTTAGAAAACGATCAGTGATTACAATTACTATAATCAGTTGATCCGTAAGATACTTGCTTGGCTTATACTAGTGTGCCGTTTTTGCACCTATTCCTTTCTCCTCGATCGATATATGAAGCTTTTAAATATTTTACCCTTTTTATGTACCTACGTATGCATGATTTGATCGGCAAATGGTTGCCCTTTGGTTGCAACAGATCTTATGTTCCTCCCTAAGCAGCGTGGCGAGCTCAACAGACACTTTTTGGCCTCTTTTTTAGGCTTCTTAATTC
The DNA here is from genome assembly GCA_030762175.1 of Metallyticus violacea. Taxonomy (NCBI): domain Eukaryota; kingdom Metazoa; phylum Arthropoda; class Insecta; order Mantodea; family Metallyticidae; genus Metallyticus; species Metallyticus violacea. The sequence continues at coordinate 277,708,147 of CM060846.1, read as the reverse complement.
AAAATATTCAGTTCGGGAGCATTTTTCACTCTGAAAAGGCCTGGATAAAGATAGTCGGAAGACGTAAACAAATAAAGGTTGGATTGAACTTCCCACTTCACATATTTGCAAGCATTTAGTGTCCTGTATCGGTATAGTAAGCGCAGTGGAGGGGCTATTCATGTAGAAAGTAATCATTGTTTCGAAAATGTAATTTAATATGTAAAGTCACAAAATTTATTACGTTAGTAAAGTTACAAATATTGAATATATAAATAATACAAAAATATTCAGCTAACATTTATTTAGAAATACAATAGAGAAGGAATTACAATATATTTAATGTATTGTAGCCTGTACCACTTTACTTTTACTGAAGTAAAATATATTGAGGCAGATTTCTAATTCACATAAGTCAAAGTAAATAAAAATAAATAAAAATAAACAAATAAATAAAAAATAAAGAATGTCTGTAAATTCCGCCATTCAAAGGAAAATAAGCTACAGGTCTACCTTAGATCACTTAAGCAATACTATTTGTCTGAAGCAGAACTAAGAAATGTTGCATCTTCAAATTATTTTCAAGAACGTAAATTATAGATTTTAAAATGTTGAAATTGTTAAATAAGTAATTAAGTTAATTTATATGATGAAATAATATGCGACAATATTTTTAAATATAAAGAAACATTAGACTTTAACATTATAATTGCTACAAAATATTTCAAATGAAAGTAATACAACGGAAATAATAATATATTCATGTGCAAGATCTTCAATAGGAGATCCAGGCACCATTTCTGTCCAATTCTTCATTCAGACATCTTAGAACTGAATTTATTAGATTCTTGAAAAATTCCGGCTCTATTTGAAGGCTTTCCCAAACAAATCTACAGTGCTACATTAGGGCTGTCTTTGTTCTTTCTTGGCCGGGCTACCATTTATTAGCTACCTGAGCCCAGAATTTTGTGTTATATTGAAAACAGACTATTTAGGAATCCAATCCAGGATCTGACGTCAGTATAGTAAAGAAATTTCGAATGGGATGAGCTCCGTGGACGCCGTTGTTGTCTTATACCAGTCTACTAGCTGCAACTTCCTCCATGGGGAATAATGCTCGAAAGAACTGCATGCATGTGAGGTGCAGTTTCTATTAAGCTATCTGTCCGATACAGCACAAGTAATATGTCCCGACAGATGTATTAGCTGTATGTACGTATTTTTCATCATTACGCTGGCCATTAGCACATAAGTTGCTTGATATCCCTTACTATCCTGCAGCATAAATCCCTGTTGAAGTTCCCGATGGATGGTAAAGACCAGCGCTCTAAACGCTTATGCTAGTGGGGATTTCAGTAAGCATAATCACGCTGCTGACGCTACGGAAAGAGTTATCAACAAATGCACGAACAACTGCGAAATCTTTTTCGGAAATCTGTTTTGCTTTCGATGGTCTCTTAGAGACCCTTAAACAAGTGCCTGCCTTGCGTCTGTCTATCCCAACACTTTCCAGTTTAGATGGCATGTCTCTTGCACATTTTTCTGGGGGCATATGTGTCTCTCATATTCTAATAATTTGTCTCCTGGTGAAAACAGAGGAGTCGTGGAGATAAGGAAGACTAGTCCTGCACTGAATAAGGAGTCGGTCCTGGTGGTGTAGTGGTTACCATGCCTGCCTCCTAAACCCAAGATCGCGGGTTCGATCCCGGCCAAGACCGATGGATTTTTTTCTGGCTTAAAAATCCTAAGTATGACTTCCTTCCGAAGGGAAGTTAAAGCCGTGGGTCCCGTGTCATATTTTTACGGCAAGAAAAAGAACCTCAAGCCTGAAAGAAGAGGCCTCTGAGCAAAATTTGTAGGCCGTTTCACGCCCTGAGTTGAATGCGACGCTGATGACCTGAAATGTTAAGGAGCGTCTATAAATAAACAAAAACAAAAAAAAAAAGAGAGTGCAAGTACTGGCCCTCCCACTTTTTTAATGGTGTTTAACGCACGTTTTTACTACTGAGGCATCACAGGCGGTGAAACTGATGATACACGACGTGAAATGATAAATCGAAAAAGGATTTTTTAAAGGAAAGAAGCGTTCTAGGCCTAAGTTTAGGGTACCTTTCCCGCATTTTTCATTTTTGAGGATTGAGGAAAACCTGGAATAAAACCTCAGTCAGGGAGGGCAGTCCTCGCGGGAATCGAGCCCCCGACCTCCAGCTCACGAGTCCGGGCCTTAACGATCTCGCCCACCCATGGCGATCCTCCCACCATGGTCGACATTGCGGCCTCTCCCATTTTGTTTACTTCTTCCTACTATCGCTGTTCCCGCCTGTACACCCAGTGACTCAGATAGAGTGTATTTGAAAAAGGATTTTAGTGTATTTTTGGTTTTGCTCATGATATATGTTGTAATATTTTCCCCAAGGAATGCTCATTGCTAAGTCAGGGTATTAAGGCATAATAATTTGGGCATAGCATTGAAGTCATTTACTTCTTTTAAGGAAGATTTTGCTATACGCATGTACCTTTAATTGGCTTTGCCACTAATTTGTTGATTATTTTTATGTTGAATGGACCAAACTTTGCACATTATGTATTGAGATTTAAGGGGTAAAGTCTTGAATCGTGTTTTAACAATCTCAATGTAGCATTCCTGTTTAAATTGAGTTAAATTTTGTGAACTATCATTCCTTTTCTCGGGTATTTCTGAGCCATCTTTCCATGGTAACATCCTGATGTGTTTCTTCCAGCACGTTCGTAAAGTTTAAACTTACCTGTTATTAACCGGAGGATGTCGAACTCGATTATTCATTTGAAACATGGTGCACTCGCTTCACGTACTCGCTTTTAGCCTAATGTTTTTATTAATATTATCATAGCCATTACTCTTGCCAGAGACTGAACAGTTTACTCTCAGAATGATAAACAAATATTCCAACCATTTGCAAGTCATGGTGAACGATGTCGTTAAGACACGGATTCTTGAGCGGAAAGTCTCGGGTTCGATTTCCGCGAGGATCGATCTCCCTGAGTGGAGTTTTTTTTTTTTTTTTCAGTCCTCATAAATGGAAAATGCCGGGGAAATACCCTGGAATATTTGCCTCCTTAAAAAAATCCGTTCCCAGTTTACTATTTCATATCATGTACACCAATATCCACCGCTTGTAAAAACATCATCAGCACTAAAAACGGGCGTTATACACTATTCAAAAACCTTGAGAGTAAAAAAAGTTACCAGAATTTTATGACGCTAATTTGAAAAGTTTATCTTCCTTGATGGAGGGCACTTCATATTCCCCTGTTCTTAATTGCTGAACTAATTATTCTTCACCAAAGTTCTCTTCCGTTCCTTGTACCACAGGTTCACATATCTACATATAAAATATCTACACGTATTTTTAAAGTCATGTGGGTAAATAAAGCTACCAGTCTAAAGTATGGCAACACAATGTAGGTGATGTTTTCATAAAGTGGTATTTAACTGCACATATTTATGCCTACATTATAATAATTGAAATTTTATGCATTCTCTTGTTACTACATAAACAGAATTTTATTTTCTTTGTTATGAACTTATACCAAAATTTGATGCGCATCTCCACTAAATGACAATTAGAGAGAACTGATGGAACTTCATGCTTGCTGGAAGATATTTTGAAGAATTTATGAACCCATCCTCCTGTACTTGAAGTAAGAAGTATACAAGTCATTTAAAATAATATGTAACGAGATTGTTTATCAATACTTTCTTTACTGATTTGAAATGAAAATGTACAAATATTTCATACATTAAAACGTGTTATATATACACATCAACTAACAGTAATAATAAAAATTGAAAAGGATAAAACACTTACATAAAGTCACACTTGAAACTGCTATATTCAAACTCGTTCATTTCATTTGTCTAGCTGCTTCTTGTCATTGAAGAACTCAACGAGTTCGAAATATAGCAATTTCAAGTGTGACTTTATCTATAAGTGTTTTATTCTTTACTACTTTTATTATTACTGTTAATTTTTACATTGTTAATAGTGTTACTTTATTTTTCTTTTATACACACACACAAGACACACACAGACGCTATGAATCTGAAAAAAAACCTCTTGAAATATTAGTTTATGGCAACAATGCATCTTATAGAAAGCGAAAAGGAGACAATAGAACGAATAATGAATTGGAGTGAGAAAGAGTCAACAAGTAAGTTTTAATTCCCTCCAAACACTACCGTTCTTATCTCTATAGATAAATAATCAACAGGAAACTGCAAATATATGAAGAAATATCAACTTTTGTGCAAAGCAAAGAGTTTTTCAGTTACTATAGCATGAAACTTCCTTCGAGCTCTGTGATCAGAGTTGGGAATTTAGGTATACAGTTAGGCTGTTAACACCACCTGTATAATATGTAAAATATGTCATACAAATATTTTTACTACAAATTCGGATTGCACAGATTCCCTTGTGATTGCCACAGAATGTAATTAAGTTAATTAAATGAGGATAAAAATTTATTAAATTCAACAGAGGGCACTGATGATACATTAGATGTATGATAAATTGGGATAAGAATTTCATCGAAGTTTCATTTCTAAATACTCATCCTGAGATAACATTTTCAAGCTCCCTAGGAGGCATCGTATATCATATACATTTTTACCACGTCATTTTAAATTTTTAAGGATGAAATTTTAATGATATTGAAAGCGTTTTGCAAGGGTCTGTCCCCTAAATTACAAAGCAACCATTGCGGCAATATACAAGCGCAGAGGGGTATCTTATGCGCAGTTATGTGGTTACAAAGGATAGCAAACAGCCATATATTTTAAAATTAGCTATACTTTTAGAATGCTAAATTAAAAATACTACAACTACTACTACATTTATTTTTAAATCTTTAAAAGGAGAGAAAATTAGCCTAACGTTGTTTAAACCCTTGTGTCACTCGCGCTATTTGCCATAAAACTAAGCCTGGCAACATTTTCTGTCGTGCTCCAGAACGGGCTTGTATGCGCGTATCAGAGGAAATGTGACGTCACTTACTAATGGGAGGAATGCATTAGGCAGGAGCACATCACGTAATGTGAACTTTGCCGGATTTTAACAATCGGAGTTGTGAAAAATGCTGCTATCGGTGAGGAATTCTTCATTTTCCCCGGTGAAATACTGAATGCTTGAAATGTAGTGAAACATGTGACAAACAAAGTTTGCAGGAATTTGTGAAATATGTAGGACATACTCAATTTATACACTTAATATTATTTTTGTAACATCTAAACATTGTTGCATAAAAACATTCCTTATCTTCCAAGTAATGTACATTATTGAAATGTTGCTTCTTAATATAGATTAAAAAAGCCAGGTTATCCAAAGTAATTTTGGAATTAAGATATTTAGTTATAAAAAATTAGCCATTCAGGCCCCTTTTTTTATTCATTTATTTATGGACGCTCTTTAACATCTCAGGTTATCAGCGTCCCATTCAATTCAGGACGTGAAACGGCCGACAAATTTTGCTCAGAGGCCTCTTCTTTCAGGCTTGAGGTTCTTTTTCGTGCCGTAAATGTACGACACGGAACCCACGGCTTTACTTCCCTTCCAAAGGAAGCCATGCTTAGCATTTTTACCCCCGAAAAAATCCATAGGTCCTGGCCGGGTTCGAACCCACGATCTTGGGTTTAGGAGCCAGGTATGGTAACCACTACACCACGAGGACCGACATTCAGGCCTTAGAGACCTGAAAAACCATATTTGACAATTGTAAACTTCACAAAAACTTAAATATGAGAATACCACGCAAATTCAAGGAAGTGGTTAATGATTAGTATAAATGTGCTGTTTTGTTTCTCTATTTCATATTCATTTCATATAAAAATGCAATGGACGAATTTCAATTTGTCTTGCTCATCTATTCGGAAAAAAACATAAACTCTCAGTTCAATAATGCTACTAGACACCCTGTTAGAAAGCATAATAAACCAGTTACTAGGAACAGATATACTATTTCCAGGCTAATATTGACTGTGTGAAATTTGTACAGTTTTGGAAATAGCATTGCGTGGTTACGATGAGAGTGAGTTGCTGTTCCGAAAACGCTATGTTTCGGGGTTTGGTAGACATGATTGGTGCTCTCTACATTGCAAAACAACTAATAAGTAGTGTCTCTAATGAAGTTACAGTTAAATTCTGAAAACTCAACATGTTATCTCACGAGCGAGGGATGAGAGGGATAAAATGAAACAAACGCGCATTGTGTATTCAATGGTGGGAAGAAATACTTTTCGTGTGCCATTGTTGAACGGAACATGCTATATTAGCCGTCCCCATCTACATTCATTTGTCGCCTGGTATATTATGAAAGAGCAACGTAGTTAGGACATCGCATTCTTGCCTATATCAATCACGAAATGTTTTCTTATTTCTTTACCTGTAAGTTACTTTGCTCTGTATGTGCTTATTATTTTGCTCACATGTCAATCCAAAACTCACTTATAAGACAAATTAATGGAATCTTGTGATTTGGCATAAGGTCTGTTTCGTATTCTATAAGAAGCTCCAAAAACACTGTATCTCAGTAAGATTCACGCACGTTTTCTCCATTCCTGTGATGTCGGCGAAGGAACAAACCAGCATTGTACGAAAAGAACGGTGCTTTGTTAATATGCGTCTATGCTTACACACTAAACAAAATAACTGTTAAGCCATAAGTTTGTTGAAATAACAAATTATTTGCAATGATGTTACTTATTCCTTAATGACTCAGATGATTAAAATGTTTCAAATCGTTTATAACACACGAAATATAATAATGTTTCCTTATGTAACACATTTTATCTCAGGAAATTTTATCTTAATTTATATGAAATAACAGCAGAATGAATGAATATAAGCATAATGCATCTCTTAATATATAATGTATGTAAATGCACATAATTTATACTGTTATAGAACATTTAATTTATTTATGATATTTATATATACATATATATATCTTTAAATTGTTAGTATTTTTCTATAAAAGTCAGTACTTTGTGACCTCTTCTCAGTTTCACCTCTTTTCAGAGATTTTATTCTAATGAATTTACAAGTTCTGATGCAACACTCACATAAATGAAAGGAACTATGACTTTGATGTTGTTGAAAAGAATTTGCATTACTCTGTGACATTTTTAAGCTATTTTGCAGAAATTCATAGAAGTGTTTCCCCAATTTTGTAATAACTATAAGCCATTCACATATAGGACAGACTGTAAAGAGATACAGATAAGACGCCGCCTGCTATTTGTAGGCCTACTAAGATTATACCTGGTGTTTTTACTTTTCGCCCTCAAAGCTGTGTATTCAGGACGCATTTCTAATGCGAGAGTGGTTTGATAAGTAACTTGATTCGCATGGTATTGAGAGTAACAGCAACTTTGCTTTCTGCGTTCAATATTCTGTGGTCGCAATTCAATCTGATGGTTATTCATTGTTTGAAGTTGTTTAAACATAATCATTTCGAGTGACAGTGAATGATGGATAAGACTGGAATTAGAGGTATGATTTGATTGTTTTTTCTGGAGGGAAAATCTCAAAGGAAATTCATCGACATGCCCTTTCTGTGAAACCGTTCGAATTTAGGTAAATGAGTTCAAGCGTGGCAGATCAAGCATTGCTGACACACCACGTCCTGGAACTCCAAAATTAGATGTGAGGCTAGAAAAATTCGATAATGTCCATGGTGTTATTTTGGCTAACAGGCGAATGAGAGCGTACGAGCTAGCAGAAACCACGTGTATCTCAACTGAGCGGGCTAATTTTATTTTCCATAATGAATTACTCATGAAACTCTATGCATAAGATGAATGCTGCGTCTGCTCACTGTCGACTAAAAGCGAAATCGCATGCAAACATCGGCTGACAGTTTGGAACTGTTAAAGAAGAATCCAGTAATTTTTTCCCGTGTTTTATGACTATGCACTAAAAGTGGATTCATTCCTGTGCACCGGAAACGAAACAGCAATCTAAACATTCGACCACAAGAGGTGAACTGGATCCAAACTGATATGCGTTCCATCCGCTGGAGAGGGGGAGGTTTCAGTTTATTGCAATGTAAAATGATTGACAACTTGGATACCGCCACGGGTGGCCAAGGTCGTTAAGGCGCGGACTTGTGAGCGGAAGGTCTGGGTTTCGAATCCCGCCAGGACCGTCCTCCCTGACTGAGGTTATTTTCCAGGTTTTCCTCAGTCTTCATAAATGGCAAATGCCGGAAGGTATCCTAAACTTACGCTTGGAATGTTTCCTTCCTTAAAAACAAGCCTTTCCCAATATATCATTTCACCGCCTGTGGTGCCTCAATAGTAAAAATGGGCACTAAACACTATTAACAAAAAAAAAAAAAAAAAAAAAAAAACTACTTGGAAAACGAAAAAACCATTACTGGGGAACACTGCGTCTCACTTTTGGACGGACTGATCACAGCGATCCGGAAAAACGTCCGGGAATGGCCAAGTAGAATGTGTTGTTTCATCACTACAATGCGCCGGTGCATTCTAAGCCACGTCGCTCAGGGCAAATTGACCGAACTACTATTTGAAACATCGTATTTACCTCATATCCCTCCCTTGTGTTATATCGCTCCCGGAACTCTAAACTTTTCCTGACTGAACACAAATTTAATTCAAATGAAGAGATCATACGGGAGGTAAGCAAGTATTTTGAGGGCCTCCAAGAAACTCAATTCTAGGGAATAATAAACCTAGAGAAACGTTGGTTCAAGTAGGTGGAATTTCAAGGGCATTATGTTGAAAAATAAAGTACTGCAAGACTGAACTTTTTCTCTTTGATATCGCGCCAGGATTTTCTTAATCAAACCTCGTAGCTCTTTCTTTTTTTTACTGTTGAGGTATATCGTGTCTTTTCTTCCAACTGCTTTACTAATGCGTCACTGCTAGAAAAATGCTCGTTTTTATTTTCACAATTCAGTTCTGTATTCATAATTGAGCCTCCCTGTGTTTTCGACTGCATATCTTAGCTCAATGTTGAAACATTTTCATGCGTAAAGTTGCTAGATTTCCTTCATTATAATGCTTAGCGTCCTGAAATTATTGGAACGTCAGTAGGCAAAGATTACCCATAGAATTGACTTAACCCTCTGAATTCAGGAAAAATACTCTCTAGTTTATCTCGATTGAATATACTTGACATTATATAGATATATGCTTCGCTTTTTAGATCAATATAAAGGACTATTAAAATGTATGCTGATATTATGACATCTATTTGGAATGAAAATAAAATTTATTTTCCTGTAACATAACTGCAATGGGACTTTCCAGTGTTTCATCGCGTTGTTGCAGATTTATAACATATGCATTCTTCTTTCCCTTTGTAGGATAAACTGGAATTCACTTCAAAACTGTTGTTTATAGGTACACCAATTTGTCACAATTTTCTCTTGTGGGTACAGATGCGAAATAGTAGAAACCATAGTAACTGAAAAATGTTCTGCAGTTTTTCTTGCAATTTGCTGTTCCTAGGCGAAAAAAGGAGTGTGAACTGGGATTGTCTAGGTAGACTTCAAATTTCATTATTTCTGCAAACTCGAAAATTCATCTTCCTCGCCTGTATAAAGCATACATCATTTGTTAATAGATGATTTCTCAAAATCTTATGGGTATGCGGTACATCTTGTAAAGCCCACATGTTGCGTTCAGTATTGTAAGGACATTGGACACTTATAATATCTTTTGTTTTATTACATTCTGACATATGTTTCTGCTTGACACGAAACCTAGTGGAGTCAAAGAATTGCTTTTTGTCACAGACTGAAGAATTGCATAATATCCTGGTTGTTTCCGCATCCCTGTCAGGCTTCATGCAAGTACCAACGTAGACCTCCAATGATGCCGTCCGTGCAGTCATAACATGGCCGATCTTTAACTTTCATTTCATTCAAACAAATGTTTTTCTAAATCTGAAGAAAAGTTAAACTGGGCCTTAAGTACGAAGGCTGTTCAATAAATATTGGTCATACATTTTTACATGAATAATTTGTTGCTTAAAACTTTTTTGAAATATTTTGTTAGATAGTACGTAATATACACGTGGTTCTAGCTACATTGTTGTCACTTCCAGTTCTCCTGTAGGAAGGATGCAAGTGACACATGTTCAGTTCCACCTACAGCAAAATGGAAATGACACTTGACGAACAGTATGCTGCTCTGAAATTCTGCTTTATTCTCAAAATCTTCAGTTGAGGCCTATGCAATGCTACAGATGGCCTGTGAGCAGTTTGCTCTTCCCTATAAGCACAGTCGAGAATGGTTTAAAACGTTTAAAGTGGAGATGCAATCAATTTCAAAGGAAGCAGGATCTAACGCTTCAGTTAGTGTTTTAACGGAAGAGAATGCCGCCACGGGTGCGAGGTCGTTAAGGCGCGGACTCATAAGCGGGAAGTCTGGGGTTCGATTTCCACCAGGACCATCCTCCCTGATTGAGGTTTTTTCCAGGCTTTCCTCAGTTCTCATAAATGGCAAATGCCGGGGAACTACTCTAAACTTACGCCTGGAACGTTTCCTTCCTTTAAAAAAACAATCCTTTTCCAATTTATCATTCCATTTCATGTATCATCAGTGCCCATCGCCTGTGGTGCCTCAGTAGTAAAAAGGGGCGTTAAACACTATTCAAAAAACGGAAGAAAACATTAACATCACTGCTCTCATTGTGAGAGAGGATCGTCATGCAACATTAAGGCCACTTTCAGATACTGTGAACATTTCATTGGGTGCCGCCACATTTTGGTAACTGAAATCGTATGGAAGGTTTACATGTCGTTGAAGATGATATTACTGGAAGATATGGCGTTTCTTTCAAAGATAATCACCACTTATGAAACTTGTCCACAAAGTTTCGATCCTGAAGGCAAATAGCAAAACTCTGCGTGGAAATCTTCATCATCACCAACACCAAACAAAGCAAAGTGGTCGAGAAAGTTAAGGTCATCTCATTTTTTGAATGGTTGATTAGCATGTCATATCTGCACACACAACTGTAACTGTTGCATTACAGATATGTGCTGAAAACTCTGCAAGGCTACAGTACATGCATTTCCGTGTAACAAGCTGGTTGATGCTGCACCACGATAATACACGGCCGCATATCGCCAAAGATAGTTGTATCTCTCATAAATCGATGTGAAGTGTGTCCCTTACCCTCCTTATAGTCCAGATTTATCTCATACTACGTTTTCCTTTTCCCCGAATTGATGAAGAAACACCCTAACGGAAGTCATTTGCTACCATCAGAAACAGTGGTGAAAGCAGCGGAGGCGATTCTAAAAGAACTGTCACAAATGGTTTCCAGCATGTTTGTTTTTGAAGATTTGACACAGGTGCATTGCATCCATTGAGGGTGATCATCAACATTATGAGGATGAATAAAGATATGTAGTGAGAAAATGATGGTCATCAACAACCCTCCTATCTAATTCTTCTGAGATGTGGAATAGATTTAGGTGACGCTTCATTGCAGAAACATCAAGTACTGCATAAATGCAAAGCTATCTTTCATATAGCAAGCCATGTTGTCGCTTTCGATATGTCTGTTGTGCCTAAGAACAACAGGGACATTTGACAATGACATGGAGAGATCGTGCACGCTATGGCTGTTTTTATATTTTCTAATTGCAAAATTGTTGATTTCCCGGATTTTAACTTCTGTCCCATTGTATAATTTGGCTGTTACTAAATTTTTCCTCTTATCCTCTAATTCGAGAATGAATTTCCTGTTTCTCTCTTGTAATTCAGTGTCATCTGCTGTGTTTTTACCACTCTCCTCTTGCAAAACTTATTCTACTTTTCTGAGTTCCTTCACTTTTATCAGTCATTTTTGATTGAGGCTGTTAGAAAGATTCAAGATGGGAATTTCATCTTTTTTCATTTGCTCGTTTATTTAACTTGAGTAAGATTGCTCTGAAACCGTGCTCTTGGTCTCTATAATCGAAATGCAAGGAGCATATTCAGGGGTTATCTATGGAGAAACAATCAGCTCTCTTGTGCAGTATGTCCATGTTTTTCGCCTTTCCCCAATGTGAGAAACAATGAATTATTATTATTTTTTACCTCCTTTACAATTAACATATAGCCATTTTTGCAAAGCGACTGAATGAAATACAAACAATAAAATGGGAGTGATCGTTTGTGATGTAACTGACCACTGCGCATGCACACATGAACCTTATAAACTTTCAAAGGTAGTCTTTTAGTTTCTCTTCTTGTGTTTTTCAATGCTTTGTTTATTGTGCTGCGGATATAATTAAAGTTATAATGTTTTTCATAGATATCTTCATTTTTAAAATAGAAAATGTTACAATCATGAGAGTTAAAATAGTTAACATGTTCAATAATCTTACCCTCTAACATAATTTTAGCTCCTGTAGTATTATCGTATAAAGGCTAAAACTTACATTTTTCTGTAAATGCAGTGAAAATTATAGTATTGAATAATATTATAGTTTAAACAAAGTCTTTTGTAACTTAATCTCTCAGCTAGTTATAAGAGCTTGATCATTCGCAAATAATAACGTATTGTTTCTGCAAATTAATTACAGAATCGAAACGTATAATGACGGCGACAAAGGAAACCCTTACTCCTCGACATATAATGTGCATTATCGTTTTCTTATTTATCATTCCAAAGTTTTCTATTGTTTTATTTACTATATATAAATATAAACTTTATATAAAAGTTATAAACTGGTGAGGAATACCTTTAACTCACATATTATCAAAAACATAGAACGTTTTGAAATAGGGGTAGCATTATTTTAATACTGGGTGAATGTAACATTACACCTTTTATTATTTGTATGGGGATATGTCATATCTACAGCACCCACAACCAAGTAAAATATGCAATAAATATGTATCTATTCTGAATACTTATTATAAAATAATGAATTTATTAAGTGTTCAAAATAACCTCAATTTACGTCTAAACATCCAGTATTACTTTATCGGAGACTTTCCTTAATATTTGGCTATAAATAGGAATTAATGGTGTCACAATCTTCGCATATTCGTTCGTGTGGCTTTGAAATTGATAATTTCCAGATGTTATTTCAGTCCTTTACTTTCCTGTGTTTCCTTTTCTGATACAGAGTATAAGTTCTTATAGTAATATTGCAAACTACTATATCGTCTAAAGATTTTAGTTTTGAAGAAATATGTTTTAAACAAAAGTTCCCAACTTTGTTAAGGACCGTCGGAATATTAAAATTATACAATCATTCCAATTAAAATTCCGAATTAATTCTCGGAGTCCCATGATGGTGCCAGATGAAATGTTACCCATGAAGCTATCAAGAAAACTCCTTTCTCCAAAAAGTTTAAATAGAGTTATAATTTAGTTTTATTAGTCTCTTTAAGAAGTATTAGCTTATAACTTTTTATGTAAGCCATCCTGTATATTGAGGAAGATATTATTACATGTGCTTCATAGACAGAAAGCTTAGAGAATGCTTATCGGAAAATTAAGCATTTAGATAAAAGCGTACACTGCAGCTTATCATTTCTCTGCTATTGGCTAAACCTGGGACTTTATAAAATTCCTTTTCTGCATATACACAAGCAATAAAATGTATTCGTTATATATTTTATATACACTATCTATAATTTATAAATACTTAACCTGAGAGAATGCCAGTTTTTTACTTTTTCAAATATCACTAAAATCAAAAGTCTACTTCCACTAAGGGTACCTGGAAAGAAATAAAAATTAGTAATCGAAATATCGGCAGTATCTAATAGTTTACTTGGGAATCTTTTAGACGTGTTAAGATGAAGAACTATTAAAGCAAATAATTGAAATCGTCACACAGGCTGTGAAGCGGGATGTGGAGTATAAAGGGAGAACGTTGGCAGCTATACGTAATTTTTCCCTTGGTTCGCTTCCCGGGCGAACTACTTAGGGAGTAATTATTTAATTCCATTGTAAAACACCTGATCTTAATTAGTAAAAATGCACTTTCTATGTGACAATAGTGCATGTGAAGAATTCAGTAAAATTAAAGAGAGCAATAAAGAAAGAAAATGATTAATAAGGGCCGATTTTCAAACATATGTAAGAAATTAAATATTCACCCACATATATTACTTACTATTTCTTGTTATATTCTCTTACTATCAATTAATTTTTAGAATTCAATTATATAGCTGGCTAGTTTAAAACGTGTTTTTTTTAATTTACAGAAGTCACAAGATATACGAAAGTGTTAATGGAAGCAAGTTATTCCTTCATTATCTAATTTTCGGCCTGTTTTAAAAATGAAATTGGCATTATCTACATTACGTCTGTTTTTTTATTTAGATTTCATTCGTTTACAAAGGAAAAGTACCTGAAGTAAATCCTTTGAAGAAATTTTGTTGCAAAGAAGCATAACTATACCTTTATTCCTGCCCCATAAATAGTATGAGTGATTTATAAAAGATCGTTTCCCTGAAAATTATATATTCTCTTTCTGTTACATCTAATATACCTTTGAGGTTATGTAAGAAATTAGCTTGTTAGTTTAGCAACATTGTTCCAAGAGTTACTGTATTTTAAATGATGTATATATGAGGGGTGTTCTAAAAGTTCTTCGCCTGATTCAGAGATATTGTGAAGATTGGCAAATTACTATAATAGTTGTTAAGTACCATCCCTTAAATGGCGCTCTGTAAAATTTCATACCGTAAGTGTAGTTACTTGTTTGTGACGATCGTGTAAAGAACTAGTGTTAACATTTTCTAAAAATGAATAAAACTGAAATACTAGCTGTGATAAAGTGATAAAGTACTTCGTTTGGAAGGGTTTAACTCCAACAGCAATACAAAAGGAGTTACATTCCACATAAAAGGACTCCTTCCCTTCGTTTTCGACTGTTAAAAAGTGGGTTGCTGAATTTAAGCGTGGTCTTTCATCCATTCAGGATAATGAGTGTTTAGGGCGTCCCAAAACTGCTACGAATGATGAGATTATGACAAAAATTGGTAATACCGTAACTCAATTATAGCCGATTGAAGTTTCGCGAGTTGGCTGCCATTGCAAAAACCTCAAAAGAACATTTTCACTACATTTTACGCAAATATTTAGGTTTGAGAAAGCTTACACTTCGATGGGTGCCGCGTTTGTTAACAATGGACCAAAAAGCATTCGAATGAACATTTCGCAAGGGTGTTTAGACTTGTTTAAACGCAATTCCAATGAGTTTCTCTGACTTTCATAACAGTAGATTTTTTATTTGGTTTATTTATGAACGCTCTTTAACATGTCAGATCATAAATGTCCCATTCAAATCAAGGCGTGAAAAGACCGGCAAATTTTGCTCAGAGGCCTCTTTTTTCAGGCTTGAGGTTCTTTATTGGGACGTAAATGTACGACACGAGTCCCATAGCTTTACTTCCGTTCCGAAGGAAGCCATACTTAGGATTTTTATGCCCGAAAAATCCATTAGTCCTGACCGTAATCGAACCCGCGATCTTGGGTTTAGGGGGCAAGTATGGTTACCACTACACCACCAGGACCGACTTATAATATAACAGTAGATGAAAAATGGATTCACCACTACACACCAGAGACGACAGAGCAGTCCAAACAGTGGGTGGCATCAGGTGAAAGTGCACCAAAGAAAGCAAAAACAGGTGGTCTGCAGGAAAAGTCATGGTTACGATTTTCTGACATTTTCATGGTTTGCTCACAGACTACCTCCAGAAGGGCAGAGCCATTACCAGGGAGCATTACGCTTCACTACTGTACCAACTGAAAGATACTATTCAGGCTAAACGTTCACATCTTGCTAAAAGAAAGTTCTCTTTCATCGCAATAATGCACCTTCAAATACGTCGGGAATTTTTGTTGCAAAACTACATGACCTTCGTTTCCAAATGCTTTCACATCCGCTGTATTCGCCGGATTTGGCTCCCAGCAATTACTGATTTCCCCCCCGCCCCCCCCCCCCAACCTAAAGAAATGGCTGGGTGGGCGAAGATTCACGTCAGATGAATAGGTTGAATCTGAGATAGACGTTTATTTTTTATGTTTGAAAAAAACTTATTTTACTAAGGGTATTAACAATTTGGAACATCATTGAACTAGATGTATTGATTTACAAGGTGACTATGTTGGAATAAAATTTCTTAAATCTTGTGTTTTCTTGGACATTCCGATAACTTTTAGAACACCCTATTATTAATGTAAAATATTTGTTTATTCAAGGAATTTATTAAAATGCATTATGAATAATCCCCGTTTCTTCTCCTGTATATTTGTTTGCATTTTTATATATTTTAAATAGTGGTTTTCTGGGCTAGAGAATTTCGCAGTGTTAGGAACGAGAAAGACGGGAAAAGGAGTTTTCATTTTATGCGTACAGTAAGCGAAATGGATAGTTTGTTAACGTAAACATTAGATATTCCCTCCACTTAGGTATTGTGGACAGGGTTCTGTCGTTTCACCACCCTTCAGTCCGGCAGGTTTTGGAGGGATGGTGCAGGGATGAACAGGCTCTTTCACCTTCTTGCTGCCACGCTTTTATTCACTTCCGCAATGTATAAATCTATTCCCGTGAGCTGTTGTGGTGTCAAATTCGCTTGTCACATGCCCACAATATCGCCTCTGTTTGTGAAAGAACTGGAACCAATCTTCCTCTGCACTTTAATGCGTGTCTCTCAACTCCAAGTGATGATAAGATATCGAGATCAGTCAAGGACGTCAGCTATTCATTTCTCTGACTGCACACATTCCCATCAGGTTTCGCTTGTTCATTTAGTTTATTCAGGGACGCTTAACATTTCAGATCATCAGCGCCCCTTTTAATTCAGGGCGTGAAACGGCCGATAAATTTTGCCCAGAGGCCTCTTATTTGAGGCTTGAGGTTCTTTTAGTTGCCGTAAATGTACGACACGGGACCCACGGGTTCACTTTCCTTTCGAAGGAAACCATACTTAGGATTTTTACACCCGAAAGAAATGCATCGATCCTGGCCGGGATTGATCTTGGGTTTAGGAGGAAAGTGGTTAACACTACACCACAGGGCCGACTCAGGATTCGGGAGTACCTGTGCTATTTAATAAACTTGAATTTTTACAATATTTAAATTTCTTTTTATTTTGACATGAACATATGTACATTACCAAATTAATAAAAAATATTTTTGATTAACCAACTTTTTGTTTCCTGAAAAGATTTCGTCATTTTTATTCCCGTTTCTTTCAAATTTTAAACATTTTCTTTAAGAAATAATTGTTTACTCAGCATATTTACTCAACTATAGCTGCTAGTAAAATGTTCACAGATTAAATTATTTCTCTAAATTTTCCTAATTTTTATTAAATAATTCATAATTTTGAGAATAGTTCCATTTTAAACTGAATAAATCTTTCATTGTCCGAAAATCTAGCACAGTGGTATTTGGATCTGTATTCACAGAAACAATAACTAAGTTGTGCTAATTCAATATTTTATGGATATAGTATAAAAATGTAAACATGTTAATCATATTCATTGTTTATCTTTAAACGTTTCTGCCACTGAAAATATTTCTTTTCGCGTGATTTACGCGTCACTAGCGAGCCTGGGCACTATCTGATCAACCATCTGCAATTGACTAGCGCGTATTGTCGCTCGACGTGCATCAAAGCTTCGGCCGGTTAAAATGTCTGACGATTGGGGTCGGGTGACCACTTGTGCGCCTTTTAATGAGAATGGTTTCGGGGTGGAAATGAATTAAAAATAATTAGTTAGGGGTGCAGCTGTCCGCTAGAAAAGTGGTGATTTCCTTCAATGTCAAATTTGCAGTCAGATTTGGCCGTATAAATTACATGGCACATATTTTACGTAACTTATGATATCGTAATGAATAGTATAATTGAAAAAGTTCAATAAAATAATTAACGTTGTGAAATTACAAATAATACAAATTCTATGCAAATTATTAGAAATTACTTTACTTTTTTAAGTATACAAAGTACGTTTGAAGGATAATAGAAGGTAAAGAGGTACATGTTATGTGTCAAAATCTTATGTCAACTTTTTTCCGCTAGGGCCGCTAAATAGATGGATCGTTTAGGAGTGTGGGATCGCTCATTCTCCGTGACATGACCTACCATTTATTTGCCCTTAATGCGGAAGTGTTGATGCCATGTATTGTGATGAGCTTACTACACTTGGTAGACGATGTAAATTTTGTGTACGTGACATTAAGCCTTCATGTTACTGTGTTTAATGTAATGTACGCGCTTTGTTAATTGTGTTAACCCTGGAGACTCGATGTTTACTGCACCGCATGTACAATGCGATTTTCATTTGTGATACTTTCAAATGGCCGACATGTTCACGGACATCTTATTTAATGGGTAATGCTTCAAGGTGATGTATGCCAAACGCTTCCCGATTAGAAGGTTACCGTCTCACGTCTTCTTCCATCAGCTTCATGAGAGAGCGAATATCTCTGTAATCCATTAAACTGAGCGCATTTTCACCAAAATGTGCAATTTGTGCACGCCTGTCGTGTAAATGAAATAATATTTAGTGAGTAGAACTGGACTTCTGAGTACAACCTTTTAATCAGAAATCTGCGGAACTAGCATACAAAAACAGTGTTCCTTTTGACCTCAATCTTTCCTCAACCTTGAAAACCAACTTTTGAAACACCCTGTGTTCTTCCTTAATGCTCAGGCTTGGGCCCTGCTACAGTTTCATCGATACATTTCTTTCCCGGTCTTTTGATATTTTTTCTACCGTGTGCTAAAAATTAAGATTTTATAGGAAAATGATCTGCTTACATTGTACTGTTATGAGCAAACATTTATGTTAGTAATTTGAAAGTTACTGGTATGTTTACCTTTAAATCCACCTATATACATCGAGTCTTTAAAATGTCTCTACAAGTACAATTCACTGCTTGTAAAAATCTCATATCTGAAACTTCTTAATATTTTCATGCGGTAGTATGTACCTAAATTAAAAAAATTACTTAGATTTATAACTTAATTACCATCCCGCAACTGTGAAATGATAGTAATACATGGAAAATTGAAGTCGTTAAACATTTCCTACATATTACCTATAACTGTTAACTACTTAAGGTTAATTTGCAATTTATGCTTTATTTGAATACATGTGTTTAACTAAATACTATGGCAGTCCCAATTATTCTAAGGAAAGCAAACAATAAATAAAAGTAGTGATAAATATTTTCGCATGTTTCATTGTAATGTTAAAGTTATATATTAATTTATTGTGACTTCTTCATTCAAATTATTTGGGTAAGGACGACAAGCCTCGCAACAATGCTCTATTTACTGAACGAAAATGCTTCACTCAGAGTGAACTTAAATATCCTTCCACGGGCTTGAAAGTTTTGTATTGATGTTTTTAGTATAGAATTAAAAATCAATACATCGCGCACATTATGTGGGAATAAAATTGAGACCGTCACACTTTATATTGTTTTTGGAATAATACTATAAATTAAAATTGATTTTGCTCAGAGTCTGGATGTTGACATAAAACTGCATTAAATGACATAAAATAACCATTAAATTATAAAAAAAGTCCATAATCCCATAACTTTCTAAAATCCATTGAAAAACGATGTAAGTTTGCAAGTATCACAATTGAAAAGGTAGGAAGCGAATTTTGCGAACTTCCGCTATTTGTAACTGTTGGAACAGCCCCTGAGTTCGCTGGATGGCTTTATCATCTTGGACTTGTAGAGCTTCAACTACGGTTTTCACAGCTTGGAAATTGTTGCAATAGTACACAGCAGCATCCAGGAACCCCAGCGTATAATGACGGGTTCGGAAGACAGAAGAACGCATTAACAGCCTTATAGATCTAAAACTTCTCCTCTTGGAGGGACTTTAACAAAGACTTTCTTTGCACGAGACACAAACTGGTCGGTTTTGAGCTCAACTTCTTCCGCGACTCTGTGCATAGTGAGATGAAGTCAAGTCAGATGTACCATCTTTGAATAAAAACCTTTTAGCTTTTGCGACTTTAATCATAACGGTGACAAACAGCAGGAGGTCATCATGTCGAATTCCCTGAGCCCACAGTAAATGCGTGGGGTAGTCAAACAGTGTACAGATCGCTCAATAATTAACTACTTTCAAAACTTTGGTGTTAGCAGAAATACTTAATCCGGACTGTTGATTTCCATATTCCTCACAATAACGTGGTCTAGGAGTGGCCTTCAATGTCGCTAGTTTAATTAATAGAGACACAGATCTTGTTGACTTTGATCGTCTGTCTATTTTTTCTGCGGTGTCCTCATATTATGGCGGGAAATAATTTCTTATTAAAGCCGCCTCACTGGGGAATGATTGTCTAATCGTCATGTTTTGCGTTATTAGCTTCCAAAGAAGAATATTCAGTGAAACTAGAAAGCCACAAACTTCTTGAAAAAAAATCTATTTATTTGCTATGACTTATTGCAGTTTGTGTTAATAGAAAATGTGCTTTTGGGGGGGGGGAGGGAGGGTACCATTCTCGGGAGCTTGTATGTGTTCGTCGAGTTTGAAGCTGTTCCTAGGGTTTCGCCCATAATACTGTTTTAGTTTATATATGTTCACCTTACCACAATTGCCATATATGATAACCTTTTATAATGTGTATATTTCTCACTTTATAGTGTATATTATTAGCTCATCATATGTTGTATAGCTTAGCATCTGTGTAAAATGGCAAAACTGTGTGCTTTATCCGCAGTAGCTTTAAAAATACGTGAAGCCATAAAACTTTGAAGGAGTGAGATCGTTTGTATATTAGGGTAAAGCCAGCCAAGGACATTTCCTATTGTCTTCTGGTTCTTTAAATCCTGTGTTTTAATCAGGAGAAAGCTACTGTCCCTTTAAATGTGTATGAAGGAGTCTTTTAAGTACCGTTGGAGGCAGTTGACTCCAATATAGTTGGAAACAGTTAAATTTTGAAATAGGGTATCGTGTGATAGAATTTTTAAACTCCTGTAAACGAACGAATCAAGTGAGAACAGGCAAATTTATAATCGGCCAGTGGGGAAGCAAAGTGTGGATTTTTGAGGATATACGCAATGCTGTTACTTGTGGCTTATTTGACCCAACGATTTCTATTTGAATCACATATAGAAGGACAATATTGGGCATGTATATCTTTCTCATTCTCGTTCTCTTCTCTTCTTTCGTCTTCTAGGTAGCGATCTCCCTGGTACCATTCTGGCGTCATCTTACACTATTCTATTCTCGCCATTATTTTTCAAGCATCATTCTGGCTTCATCCTAGCGGCACACGATGCATACAGTCGGGAAAAATTTATATATCTTTAGTCTTCGGTCCAGTACTTAATATTACGTTTCGTTGGGACAGACCGTCCAATAGTCTAAACCTCGTTTAATAAATGTACTAAAGTGATTTGACCCTATAGACAGCAAAACACCGACATTTTAAAGTAAGTTATTATGGCTAAAAGTAATGTCGAAACGCGTGCTTATTTACTTCATAACCTCTTCTTAGATGCGTCTGTTGTAGACTCAATAAAATTAGGGCAGTTATCCTGAGAGTTTTGTTGTTTTCGGGGCATAAACAACAACCAAACATTATCTACAAGAAACAATACCAGCCGAGGACACTTAAAACAGAGCTAGCTGCATCCCCCTAAACGCTCCCAAGTTTAATGAGCTGTTTTATTATGCATTTTTTCTCTGGTTACACTTTAATTCCGCAAATCTTGCACTATATTATCAAACCATCATTCGCCTTTACTTTCAGCATTTAGAGTGCAACTAAACTTTAGCTAAAATATACCCTTCTGCAGTAAAATCTTACGACACTGTGGATTGCAGGCCACCAAAAGTAACTTTTTTCTTATATAGGTTTGCTATTTACCCGTAAGTGGGAGTGTATAAATCAAAGCTGGAATGCAGTAAAACACAACGTCTCTAGTGTACAGATAAAGGAAGCAGTCTGAAATCTGTGATGAGAGGCTTTGGCTGTTCACTCTATCTTGTCTTATTCGGAAATTCTCAAGATGTGTGGCTGGTTGTTTTAATAACACTTGATGGTCAATTTTATAGGTAGAAATAATAAGTAAGGCTCAGCATCGTTTTCTACTGCGGTAGTTACTTTAAGATTAAGGCATGTTTAAATTATAAAGTTCATACCTTTACTTAAATGAAATAGGCAATAATACTGTAAAATAGAATAAAATAAAATTAAGTATAAAAGTATTAAGAATTTAGCCCAAAAGTCAAAAATAAAAAATAATGTACGAAAACTGTAAAGCTTAACCTATAAATCTAAAAATGTCCAAAAATGACTTTTTTCACCTTTAAATCCATTTTCAGGATTTGAGTATACATTAGCATTACCTTAGATATTTTAGATAGAAGATGACATATCATCAAATTTCGGACCCTGGTTATGATGTATCATCGTTTTATGATTCCTCGATTCTTAGATCACGATAATTGTGTAAAAATATAGAAGTATGCGCTTCAGCATGCCTTTGTCATTTCAAACAATAAACAGAAAGGAAAGTACCCGTAGCGATTAGATTGAGGTCATTTGGCAGCGAGTGGTATGATCTCACCTAGATACACTTCAATGGGCTGTATGTCGACAGTTGAGGAAATATTAATTTGCGCCGTGAAATAGCTTTACAGTATAATGGAGAGCTCGCTTGATTTGCCGCAAGTAATTCATGCACTTGTCGCTGCTAACCTGGGAACTGTATTAACTGTGTTGGTTGAATATATTACACGTTTTGCTTATTACGCCGTTTTACGTGCCTTGGGAAAAATAATATCCATGTTTATAATATAAAGTCCCTCAGATTTTTCTAGATTGTATTCAGCATCGTCATACATCTCTGGGGTGATTAGTAAAAACAAAAATTTGTAATTAATGTATAAATTACTTTGCTACCATTAAGGTAAACTTGAATACCAGTGCACTGTACGCGGCGTTTTGCGTGTGGCAGACAAATGGGAACAGTGTTAGTCTCTTTTTAGTTTACATATCGGTGAGTTTAGAGGCATGGAAACAAACGTTCACCTTTGCCACCGTACTAGTTATCTAGTGAAAATAACCTCAGATGCCTCATACAAATATGTAATACCCCACATCAATTTGTATCTCACAAAAGGAGGGTAATGTCGAAGAAAACCAACGAACGCATGCAGTTTATGGTGAGTCTGCACCATCATTCTACAAAGTAAAATTTTGTAGCAAGCATAGAGATTGAAGATGGACAATCATGTTAGAATTCTTATGAAAACAACTTGCAAGAAATTTGAGAATATAATTTTAATAGATAGACGAATTACATTTTCTCGAATAGTTGAAGAAATGAGAATTTTGTCAACTACGGTTGGAAATTTAATAAAGGGAAATTTGGGTATGTTCAAGGTCAGTTCAAGAAGGATATCGTGTTGGTACCATGTCCTGCCATGCAAAATGTGGGTTTCAGCAGCTGAACCAAGCATCCTATAGTCCTAACTTGCCCCCTTGGACTATTGTTTCTTTCTCGAATTTTGAGGAAATTTCTTCGTGGGCAGTAATTTTCAGATGATGAAAATGTCAAGGTGGCTGCAAATTCCTGGTTTTCAGAGCAATCGTATCAGTTCAGTTATTTTAAGGGATTAAAGTCTTTGAAAGAAAAATGGATGTAGTGCATTGAGTTGTTAGGGCACTATACTGAAAAAAAAAAAAAAAAAAATAAAACTTTTCTCTTTCGATTTGCAAGAGCGTTTTGTGAGTTGGGTGATCAGCATACATTCTTAAGCAAACTGCTGGATTTATATAAAGTATTTTGATTGTTTAACCAACACAGGAAATATTTTAAAAGCAGACATTCTTCAGTATCGTACCAATTTTGTTATCTTTTTATTTGTCTCAAACTTCATCTATTGTTAGCCAGACAATAGACAAGTCACTGCGTGCCGGAAGACGGTAGCACCCAAACTTCTAGTATTTCAGTTTGTCGCAAGAACAAAATGTGCTTTTGTCGAATTGTTGCTTTGAATTCAAGCTTCAAAATATCACTTTAACTTTGTTATGTTTGCTCTCTCAATTTGCTGCACATGGTGTTAAGTGTTTTTGTCATATGCCAAGAAATGCTCATAACATTTTACAGCGGATTATTGACTGCAGACGAACTTTATGCTGCTTTGTTTAATTTTTTCAACTTTGTCACTATGATCCATTATAGTTTCTCAATATTCTAGTAATAATTACTCAATTGTTTGCTCCTTTATCAAGAGTAAGCTATATTGTGGTTTTTCTATTCAGTAAATGATTGCATGGAGTTGCCGTATTTGAAAATTAGCTATCATCAAACGTGTGGGTATTGTTGAGATCTGACTCAATATTTCAAACCATTATGCCAGTACTTCTTTCTCATTCTACGCAAACCTTCCGAGTTTCATTTGAATGTATGAAAAGAAACGAATCATGCGGAATTCTATTTGTTAAACTTGACCACTACTTATGTAATAGGAAATCCACAACTAAAAGCCGTGTATTTAAGTGCAGTAACGTTCCCATAGCCGATTCTTAATTTGTACACCCTTTCTCGCTTCTACTTGTCAATCATACTTTAGTAGGAAGGTCGTGACAAGCTGTAAAACCGGATGTGTTGATAATCACTGGAGCTAGAAGAGGAATAATGGCTCGGTCTAGGGCTCGAAACCGGTACTGGTCGGAAAGAGACCAGCATACTGCTCTTCTGAGTTTTTCTGCTTTGACTGCTATGGTTGGAGCAGATGTTATGCTTAACAAAGCCGGTAACAGGAAGCGTCTAACGTTGACATCATTACGGGCACCGTACCGTCTTACGTCAGATAGTGAAAGGCAGTGCTCAAAAGAATTACACAGGTTATATCTAAAATTGTTCAGAATAGTTGCATAAATATGAAACGAAGCTAACAATAGGGATTTAAAAACACATTATTTACCGTATTTTGGATTCTCGGAAATTCTGCCGAACATTTTTCTTTCTTCATTAATTGCTTTAATTAGCATACTCTTTATTCTGATTGGTTTAGCAGTGACTTAAACTTGGCAGATGGATTGCACCACTACTGTATTATTGTTTTTAATAGTGATTAACGCCCGTTTTTACTGCTGAGTCATCACAGGCAGTGGTCTCTGATGATACATGAGATGAAACAATATATTGGGAAAGGATTTTTTTAAGGAAGGAAACGTTCCAGGCCTAAGTTTAGGGTACCTCCCAGGCTTGAGTACTAAGGAAAGGCTGAAAAAAAAACTCATTCAGAGAGGACGGTCCTGATGTGAATCGAACACCGTACCTCCTGCTCACGAGTTCGCGCCTTAACGACCACAACAGTTTATTGTTTTTTAAAAATATTCTGTAATATGATACAAAGTGACCGGCATGATTTTATAAAATTAATATTAATTTTAATAGCTAAGTATTTTTGCCCTGATACAGGTACTTACAGAGAGACATTTGTAATGTAGGACACGCTGAATGAACATATGAACATGTGTGATACTTAATATTTCTGAAAAAATTCGATTTTGCCATAGAATGGTGGAAGAGAATCGTTTATTCAAGAATACAGTTCCAAAATAGTGCGGACTTTTATGTAATTTCACATTTTCCATGACATGTATCTGTATAACACTTTAAAATATTAACAAATTTGCCTACTAATACTATCATATTTAATTTTAAAGTTTGTGCATATTGTACACAATTCTACATATTTTAAAAATAATTAAATATAATTAACTTTCATGTATCATAAAATGCCATTTAAACGAACAGATTGCATTGTGGGACATAATAAAATATAATTTCAACTGAAAATTATCTATGTGCAATTAATCATATGTATATTTCAGCTTTCACTATGGGTCAATCACACAGCTATAACTTGGTATTTCCTTGCTTCGCTTTCTTCATAATCCTGAAGGAACCTAAGAGACTGAAATGTCTCCCTACATAATGAGCACAATATGCATCACCTGAAGGCAGTTTTAACTTCTATCGTTATCTTTCGTTAACTTATGTTTACAATAAAGTGGAAATCAAGAGTGTATGTAGGGTAGGGTATTTTCTGGGCGTGGAGCAGACATGTGTTGTGCTGCGCAAGAGCTTTATCTTTTATTCCACCATTCACTTTTATTACTACCCTACACTCCGCTCTTTTTTGATCATAGTTCAGTTCTGTTAGTTACTCTCTCAGGTAAACATTGAATAGAATTCCCACCAGGATGACTTTTGTTGCAAGTTCCTAAAGCTACTAAATTACGACCGTGAGTAACTATGGACAACGCTTTTACCCTTGATGGAAAAATGGTGTTGTTCAAGTGTGACGAAAAAAAATTCTGTATAATGAAATTTCAATTGAAATATTAAGATTCCTCTCCCAACTAATTTCGTAAAGATATGTGTGAAGTCATGATCGCAGCAAACGTACCATGGAACAAACATCAAGTGGCAAAATACAGTGTCTTTCTGCAGATGTATGGCAGTCAAGTTTCCGTGGAACCTAACCTCCGTAAGGGATATCTTGTGTGCAGATAATCTGCGGGGTCCACTGGAATAGAGATAGGTCCTTCCCATGTACATGTATTCCGGAAGTTTCTGTTCAAATTCTGTGACCTACTAACCCGAGTTTTTCCTTAAATTTCTTCAGTCCATTTTCATAAAGGACTAGTATTACTCTACCACAGATTCACCTTGCATTTCACCAATCACTTTCAATCCATCTTTGTGTGTGTCAGCATCTTTCTGTCCAAGATTTCTTCCTGGCGGCCCTGACATTGTACCATAGATTCAGGGAGTACCTCAATATGTGTGTGCCCTGTGCGTTCAGATAACTAATTCCCTGAAAGACCGTAGATCGGACATTGACTTGTAAGTCCCAAGGGAGTGGGTAAACAATCAAAGAAGTAGAAGAACAAGAAAAAACCATTGCTTTGCTTTTAATATCTCTTGGCTTAGAGAACCGAATTAAAAGTGAGAAATAATATGTACCTAAGATTTTACATCTGATAATAAAGGCATTTTATTCAACAAGAGAATACTTATTTTAAAAATATCTTTCATTCTATAAAGATTTTCTTTCTCTTGAAGTTCCTTACAAAATAAAACTATTACTGATAAATATAAATTATTAAAATTAAAATTAGTTATTGTAAGCTCATAAATAGCCCTTTACGATCTTGTTGCGATAGAAGTTTTGTTTCATTACATTGTACAAGTAGTCTGGTGTCTGAAATGAGAAATTACTACACACATAAAACCTATTTTCCTATAGGATAAAGGATTAATACATTATAGCAACTTAATATATTTATATTTACTTAACATTAATTTAACTTCTCAAAATAGAAAATGCAACAGCGAGTAACTGAAAAAGCTAAGCTACTTTCGCAAAAGAAATACTGGAATCCTGATATTTTCTTTACACTTATATATTATTCCTCTGTGTTAAGTTTAAATGTTAATTATAGAAAATGAAAGTCCATCCTATTGTTGAATTTTCTGTCAATAAGACTGCAAACAAGTTATCGGTAGTGAATTTCCCCACACTTTCTATAGCAGTATTTTATCAGAAACGTACTAGCTAAAACTTAAATTTTAAGTTTTGTCTTAACACTAGTTCTGTTATAGCCCCAATGTTAAATTTTTGTAATCCTATGTACTTAGGAATGAGTAATTATGAATATGACCAAAGCTATACCAATAACTGTTAATGCATATTACTGAGCAGTTCAATAAAAATTATAAAAAAACATATATAATTTCTCGCCCTAAAATTTACCTTTCAATATTTTATTAACTTAATGCGTAATTTATACATGGTACAGTTTCATTGTTGCCATTTCTGGTTCCGCTTGTCAGAAGTGTGCAAGTTGAGGCATATTCAGTTCCGCCTACAATACAATGGAGGTGATTCGCGACGAACAATATGCTTCTCTGAAATTCTGTTTTGTCTCGATAAATCTTTTTTTTTAATGATTTATTTATGGACGTTCTCTAACATCTCAGGTCATCAGCGTCCCATTCAACTCAGGGCGTGAAACGGCCGACAAATTTTGCTCAGAGGCCTCTCTTTCTGGCTTGAGGTTCTTTTTCGTGCCGCAAATGTACGACACGGGACCCACGGCTTTACTTCCCTTCCGAAGGAAGCCGTACTTAGGATTTTTACGCCCCGATCTTGGGTTTAGGAGACAAGTATGGTAACCACTACACTACCAGGACCGACTCAACAAATCTTCTGTTCATACCTATACAATGTTACAGGAAGCATGTGCAGAGTTTCTTCTTCCCTGTAGCACAACTTGAAGATTTAAAATATTTAAAGAGGGAGGCAATCAATGCCAAAGAAAAGTGAACACTGCGCTCTAGTTTGTGTTCTAATGGAAGAAAGCATTAACACCGCTGCTATCATTGTGACAGAAGATGTCAAATAATACTAAGAACACTTCCAGAGGTTCTGAAAATTTCACTTGGTGCCACTCACAGGTTGTCAACTAAAAAGTTGCACATAAAACATGTTAGTGTTGCATTCAGCTTGTTACGTGGAAATGTGGCCTTTTTCGTATGGTATGGCCCTGCAGAGTTTTCAGGAAATTCTGTAGTGTTGCTCAGTTTCAGTGCAGTGAAGGTCGACAAGCCAGTAAATCATATCTTGAATATCGACCAAAAGACATGACCATAGCTTTCCCAGCAGAGGCAACTAATTTTGCTTTTTTGTGTGTGTTGGTGATGGAGAGTTCCACACAAAGCTTTGCTGGATTGAAATGATGCAACCAACTTTTATCAGCACCTGTGAAAGAAACTCCACATCTTTCTGTAACATTATCTTCAACTAAAGCGAACGTTCTTTCGCTTAGGAATCACCTGTCTTTAAACCCACCGTGCAAAACGATAATGCACATCACAAATGTTTTTGCTGAATATATCACAAAAATCAATGTGAATTGTGTACGTTACCCTCTCTATAGTCCACATTTAGATTCCTGTGACTTTCCTTTTCTCCCATTTGAGTAAACCTCTTCGTAAAACACTTTTTCTATCATTAGAAGCAGTGATGAAGGCTGCGGATCTGTGAAGAAATGGTTTCAAGCATGTCTTTGAAGACTGGCAGAAACTCTAGGGAAGGTGCATTGCATTCGCGGGGACTTCCTTGAGAAAGAAAACCAACATTATGAGGATGAGTAAAGGCATGTTATAAAAAGAAACTATTATCAATTGTTATTGAACTGCTGTAATATTACTATGATGCGAAACAGCAACTCATAAAAGGTACGGCCTGACGTGCCAGTTGCCGAAACAGAGGGCGCCAAGGAGGAGTCATCGCAACTGTACGTTACAAATTCAGAATCTTAACTTTGGATTTCCGTATCAAATAGCAATAATGACTTATCCGAAACGAAGTGACTGCTCTATTAGATTCATGTAACTGTAGGTGAAAAACAAAGTGAACTTTTTTGTTTTGCATTAACTGCATTATACTTTAAAAGGGCAACTTTAGATGCGTCATTATAATTTTCATGTTTTAAATTCAAGAATCGCTTTTAAAATATTAAAAAATCAGCACCAATGTAGTGCGCATCTTCGTTGTATCTTGTGACAAATCACAACTTAATGAATGTATGTTTTCAGAGATAAATTTACCTCTCCAAAATTTGGAACTTATACATAACGACTATTTCTCGATAAAAATTATTTCGAAAATGAACGAAGACCAAAACATTACTAATAGAGCATAATACACTTTCAAAATCAAAATTATCTCAAAAATATGTGTTACTTCATAGTCATAGGGCCTATAATATGTTAAATTCCATATTTTTTCCTTTCACCTTTGATTTTGACTTTTTTTTTGTAAGCGTTTAGCGTTCCGCCAACTGCCAAAACCTTTTGAGATGATGGGGAATGGATGAATGATGGAGCAAATGAGACCGGAGATTTTGGTGTTTAATGCAATCTAGTATTTACCTTTTCACGGTAAGGGAAAACTCCGTAGAAAATCTTACCCAGCTAACATGTTGCGACCGGGGATCGAATCCAATCCCGCCATTTGCGGACAAGCGGACACACTACCTTATGAGTTACGGTGGTGAACTTGACTCTGATTATATCTGCCATTACTCATAACTTGAATAAAAATCACTTAACAAACAACATAAAAATATATCACATTAGGCAGAATATTTATATTCAGTTTAAGTTTATAATCCGTTTGCAGTTATTTTTTTCAGTACATTTTCTAGATAAACATAGAATAAAATGATTTTTAACCGGCAGAGTTAAGGTCATAAGGCCTTCTCTTCCTCTAACTAGTCCTAGTCAATATAATGAATAATGCAAGCTATATATTTCAACTATTTTGTCTATGCTGTTGAGTCTTTCATAAATTTGAAAGTAAAATTAAATAGCTGTAACACATAATATGAAATTACTTATTTAACCACTTGTGAAATAAGCGTGAAAAGTGTTGAAAATCAATTATCTAGAATTAATTATTAAATTTGTATTACTCAAGTCTAGATTGTGTAATTACACTGCATTAAATTTTCAGTCTATCCCAACGAAAGTAAACCAAATTAAATTAAACAAAACACAAACATAAAAATAATGTAATAAAAATAAGCATAAAACATTCATCTATATTACAGCAATCTAGAAAATACAGAATAAGAATTATCAAATTTTACGTGGAAATCAACCTATTAAGCAAAAGTTAAGTTTTAAATACCGAGGCTGTCCAGCAACCTCTAGCTTCCCTCAGGAGCATGTCCCTACTTATAGATGGACATGGCATACGGTAAAGGATTTCGAAAATAGGGTAACGGCTTCATTTTGATTCAGATGAGTAAGCCTAACTTCATGAACAGTCTGGGCAAAATATAACAGTAAAATCCTGAATGTTTTAATATTATCTTTGGGATGGAGATGTGTTGGTTGTAGAGTTTTAGTTATAAACCTTGTTCGCTCAGGTGGCGATTTAGTCTCGGCTGCTGGTCAATTTACTCCTACCAGAAATGCAATTCATAATATTGTGCACAATTTAAATCTACCGGTTTACTGCAAAACAGAGTACAGGAAGAAGTTGGTTCAAATCTTGAACGTTCACCAGCAAAATCACTCCGAAATTAGCTCAAGTGGGGAAAACATTGGCAATGAAATCAGCAATACTACAGTGGTCGATATCAGTCGTATTAACCCGATACAATGCCTGGTAGGACGGCAGTATATAAGGTAAGCTTGTATACAAGTGGATACGGGCTTGATTTACAGATTTCGCCGGTTGAGGCACGCTTAATATCCGAAGGGTAAAACTCTGCTTGAGCGGATAGGATTTATATCTAAAGCCCCAATATGCACAAGCATTAAAAGCAGATGATGTTGCATATCATTTATAGGTCTCTAGTGTTTGTTTAGGACAGTTCAGATGCAATACATATCCTGAAACCGACATTCCAGAGCTCAGCGCAGGAAATCGCACATATCTTACTTAAGAATATAAAATAACATTCTCTAGTTCATCATGATTATAGCATTGCTCTATTCCATTAACGGTTGCATTTTCACTTACTTCGTAGTTGCAAAACCATTCCATTCTTCCTTTAGCTGCAAACACATAGTGATCAAATGCTTATCTAAAACAATATACATAAGTATGCACATAAACCAGTCCTGACAATTATCTTGACTCGAAATTCCTTGCTTCATACTTGTTCTTTTGTGGCTAAAATGTGACTACATAAAATTAGATTAGAACTTATAAATTATACATTTAAATGCCTTGTAGGTACCATCAGTATATCACTTAGATATAGAAAAGAAACATGTCACGCTTTCAACTTTTTACATAGTAACAGAACTGTCTCCTTAAAGCGAGATGCTTATTAAATTTTGAAACAAGTTAATGATTATAGAGCAGCATTTTGGGAAAGTTTATTCATACTAACCATCTTCAACATTAAGATCTAATCATTCATTTAATTTATTTTATTTGCAAGTCACGCGAATTCTGGGTCGCAATTGTGCCTCAGTCTTGTCACGTATCTAGAGGAAAGAGGTATGAGAGAAATCGGTCTGGGTTCAATACAAATAATAAAAACGTATGGAAGAAGGTTAGAACAAGGCTAGAGGATATCATCAAGCAGGAAATCGAGGCAGGGTGTAACACGAAAGTCTCCTTGAACCCATAGAATGAAATTAAACTAACCTGCGGTAAAAAATGATACAGACAGGACCGAATCGAGAAAAGTGAAATCTAGGGACCCTAAAAGCTTAATGCTATCATATATCACAATGAGAACTGTTCAGTAATTAAGGATATTGTCATTGTTTTTGAATAGATTATGCAACTTCAACCAAGTTAACAAAGTTATATTTTTGAACAGAACAAACTAAGAACTTTAGCAAGATTTACCATTTGTGGCATAGCTTCAGTTATAAGTGAAGAAATCTTCTACATTGAACTTCATCTGCTCATAGCATTATCTAATAGACTCCCAAAATTTATGTGTTTAACTCGTTTCAATTTTTAAATAGACAATAGAAGATTTTATCCTGAGTTTTGACACAGATTGTCCCAATGATCATCAGTGGAGAACCACGTAATATTACCAGCTAGCTCATTTCATTGTGTTCTCGCAAAGAGGGATTTTATTTTTTTTTTTTTTTGCGTATTATTGATTCTGTGGGAATATTTTTATATTGAAATTTTTCATCAATTTCTAGGAGTAAGGATTGTTCATTTAATGGAATTTTACCGCTTACCATGATTTCTCTCCTTCCTTCAATCGAAATACACATGGCTGACGATGCCCAGGTCGTTTTTTTTTCAATAGTTAGATAAAGTATTAGAATAAATTTTGTTCTTAAGGCAAGCGCAAACAAAAAGACTGACTAAATATGCTATCTTTATATATTTTAATAATTCCGAAGGAATAGAAACTTTAAACTCTTTCGCAAGCTCAGCAAACGGTGGCTTATTTTAATATTCGAATATTTTCGAAAAAATACCTAATTTAACACATTTCTAAAAAATTATCAAAATATTATCTTTATTTCTGTGATTTTGTCTTTCGCTTGGTGTGACTAAGAAACTTTTCTCTTGAAGCACCACTAATTTTTCGAAATAAAAAGAAAAAATATAATAAAATAAAAAAAGAAAATTTAATGCTTTAATAAGCTTTCCTTCAGAAGAAAATTGCTTTAACATCTTGTTTTAGGAAAACATCACACCAGTACTTGTCTCATAGCACTGCTAAATTCCATTTTCTTCTGGTTTTTGTATCAGCAATGTTCAAGAAGAATGCATATTTATTTTTACATTTTGTTTTCTCAAGAACTTCGACCTTGATGAACTATGTAAAACGTGTGTATATATACGAGTATATCTTCTTTTGACTCTGAAACATATTAAAGAGTGATCTAAGCAACCAATTTTGAGGAAAATTCGCTTATATTGAATAATTTTATAATCGATAAACTGTTTTCTACATATGAATTCTTTTTTCAATCATAATAATGAACGTACAGAATTACAATTTTTCACTGCTGAATAGTAAAGTAAATGCATAAATTTACATCTTTGCTTCTTAACCACGTATGTATATTATGCTCATTAGGATTTGTAATTTTACATTTGTACCCGGAGATTTGATATATGCTCAGCAAATGTCGTATACATTCCTTTGTTCTAGTTTTGGTAAACTTGCGTTAACACTTACAATTTGAGATGTACGGAAAAATTCAAAGTAAAGAGACAGTTTTATTTGGAAACGACGTAACATAGTAAAATGCTATAGTGCTTCAGCATTGACACTCAACATTATTTCTATGCAACTGTGAAACACATTTATCAATATTGGGAAGAAGTGATTAGTATTCTTCACTATTTTGCATAAATGTGATTATTTCAGCTCACTATATATGGATATTCTATGAGACTTTCAGAATGTCCGTGTGGTATAGATGTGCCTCATTTTTATGACACTATATTTTGTCATCGGCATTCCAAAATCTCTGCATTACATTTGGCCAACATTGCAGTTGGTATCTGAGAGTGTTATAGCAAATGGTCTTTTAAAATAGCATTAAAATTAGACTTCCTTTATACACAGATTCTGCAATCCACAGAAGTTAGTGACACATACATGAGTGATTGTGAGAAATATTTCCAGAGGGGAACAAATTATTTGACTCTTGACCTTCTAATGATCATATCGTTGCCTTGCTACTATAAGGTTTATGTGCGTTATTTTTATTTTTTATTTTACAGTAAATTTCATTAAAACTTCAAATAGTTGTGAAAAATCCATTTTTATGAAGCTTGAAATGCATGCCAATGTATTTAATTGGGTACTACTTTCGCTTGTAGTTTAAAAACCCTATATAAACGTGTAAAATATACGAACTTACGACATCTATATTGCTTACTTTTAGGAGCTACATACATTTCTTGAAATTTTACAGAGAACTTTGTTTTAATGGTTGAAGTACTATTTTATCGAGAAGGCATTTTCTGCAAGGGAATTAACTGTGAACAAATTATTTAATGAGCACATTGTAATATATAATCAATTAAACTTTTTGCACATAGCATTCACAAAATGCGCAGTCTTCCTCTAAGGCGTTGTGGTTCTGATGTTGTGTCGACCTTCTGGGTTCTCTGCAGTTTCACGTAGAAGACATTAGGCATTTGGTATCAACCATCAAGTCCTTCAGCTTAGTTGTGGATATTATATAATTCAGCTATACTCCCTGCAGGTGGCATGGTAGTTCTCATTATTTGCTGCAATATACAGTGAAAATTATAAATTTGGTCTCAGTATAATTTATATTTACTCTCATTATCTCTGCATCATTTTACACATCTGTGCGATTTGAATATCCATCCATGAAACTGGCACATCAAGCAAAGTCCTGGATAAATAAAAATCATGAGTAATGAAAGTTTTGCCCAAAATTTTCACATTTTTTAGGATTAGTGACATGGCCCTAAATCCAAAGCCATAGTCAGAATCTTCCTAACATGTTTTGACTGTCTAGGCTTTGACTATGTATGTTTAACACTTTAAACAGTTTTATTTGGGGAATTTTATAACAAATACAAACAAATTTACATTTATTTCCTCGATAAATATTAACGCATGTTTGTAATTATTTTGTGAGCTTCAGACAGTAGGTACATCATTTATATGGATAAGAAGTAATGAGAAACAAAGAAATGCAGGAGTGGGGAGGGTGTTGTTTTAGCCCCCCACCAAGATGCTTGCTATACAATTCTGATTAGATCCTTTAAGTCAACAATGGTGTTATTGTGCACCCAACATCTACGCCAAGTACCCGTGAGTTGAAGAGCAGAGCATGAGACCAAATTACTGGCAACCTCGAGAGTACGTGGCTGCTGATTCCAAGATCGTTGTAAGCGAAAGCGTCATCAGTCCTTCACAAGTGATTCTACCACCTCCCCATATCAAACTCTGGTTAAGGAAACAGTTTATCAAGACTTTAAACTAAGATGAGGCTTGTTTTCACATTATTCGTGACAAATTTCCAGCTCTCTCAAAAGCAAACTTGAGGGAAGGCATATTTAATGGTCCAAATATCAGAAAATTCCTATTTGATAGTACATTTCAAATTTCGATGCATACGAAACAAAATGCAGCATGGAAAGTCTATACTCTTCTTGGCAGCAAAAGGACTCCGGAGTATAAGGATGTTACGGACAAAATGCTAGACAGGTTCAAGAAATTTGGCTGCAAAATGAATAAAAATTCATTATGTTGCAGTCATACTTTGTCTCCTTTCTCGAAAACCTGAGTTCTTATAATAAAGACAAAATGGAAGATGATTTAAATGAATTTGATGTTATCAGAGACGATGGGACATTAATTACTTGCTGACTATTGCTGGATGCTTAAGTGAGAATATCCAGAAAACGTATATAAATGCAGCAGCAGGATTTACACAACGATAAAGAAGTTTGCTTGCGAAAGAATTGAAGTAAAATCTCTAGATATTTTATAATAATAATAATATTATAGGGGGTTCACCATAAAAATGTAACAACATTGACTGGATTAAATTGTGGAAATAGTGAATCAAAGTTACTAAAATATAAAATAAATACATAAAATAAATATATTCCAAATAAAATTATAATTCATTTACTTATTCTGAAGTCTATAGGTGTTATACAACCATTTTTCAACTCATTTTTTGTTTTACTAAGTCTTTGTTGTATTTAGAGAACAGTATTCAGAAATAACGTGCTAAACATTTGTTGAAAATAAAATCACATGTAAATTCGACTATATCGTTAACGTGAATTTGCCAAAATGCTTACGTAAAAGCTATAAACTAAACTGATTTTCACATTTAACACTCTAATTTCATATTAATTTACTTTATTTGGATCATTACATAATCACAGAATTGAAATTCGCCGATTAGTGTAGCAGATTTCTGTAACTGCTTTGAATCCAGAAAATCTTTCTAAGACAAAACCTGCACAGAATAAGGATTTTGATGCAGGAAGACTTGATAGTCGTAACCTATTCTGAAAAAGTGTAACAGGTAGATATTTTGCTCGTTCTGTTACTGAATATATGGAATAAACTGCTTACATATTTGTGTGGCTTGTCTCAAAAATGTTCAATTCATTCCAGCCTGGTTGTTTCTACCAGATACAAAGGAAACTTGTGAATTTAAAAGAACTAAAATACAGAGATATAGGTAAGCGGTATTAATTGCTAATGCCCCTACTCAACATATTACAATGAATAAGTAATACATAAATTACCTGTTACGGTTCTGTCCACCACAAAAATAAATTTTAAAAAACGATTCTGTCTACTGCAGGAATAAAAAAATAGTAATATCACATGGAAAACTCTGCAGATGCTTTTAGCAGGTTCAATAAAATCGGAACCCTTCTCAGTTCATAGGATATAACTTTCTTTCATAATTGCTTAATAATAAACAATGTTAAAACAATGCCGAGACTTGAGAACATACAATGCAGAGGACAAATTGCAGGTTAAAAGTGCAAATTAATATTCTGAGATTTCTGTTTGTCATTATCACTTTCTTTTCTTGTTCGTAATGTATCTTTGATATTAACTTTTATAATAAACTTTATTTTTTGCAGTCCTGTTTTAATATTTTTCAAATTTTGCAGAAATATCTTTGGGGCGGTGAAAACACAAGTTGAACTCAGAGGTGAAAATCTATGATGCATATTTTCCTCAGCAGATGGCATTCTTTTCTCTTTATATCATTAATATATTTTCATATGCAATCTGCCGTCCAGAGCTTATTTCAGATTTGCCAGAACCTTAGTGCACCATTGACGGACCACTCTTTTAGCTGTGCCTTTATGTAAAAAATCGCTCTGTCTTTCATAGCTTCCAGATTTTGTCGTTTGGTATTAGTAACCTTTCCGTGCATTTAGCACAGCATGAGCAGTCAATTCTTTATCTTTTGAGCATTGATCTTATTGTGTGCTAAAATGTGTTTTTGATTTTTGTGTCGTAATATTTTTTCCTTAATTTTTCTTACATAATTATGCGCGTTTTCATAGTTTTGTACTATCTATTACGTTTCAGTAACTTGAATCACCCTACAAGTATATCAAGAAGTAAAAAACCCTACAGTATGGGAATTATTTATTCAAAATTAATAAAAAATTAATCATAAACATTTAATAAAGCCAATAAATTATAAATAATACTGAAGTAGTTACCACCTTTTATGGACCGTATTGAAATGGGATATTTTGTCAAGTAATTTAAATGTTATTTGATAATATTTGGATTCATCATATAATTATTTGTTAGACTTTTTGGAATCAATTTTTTTTTTAATTTTCCACAAAATTAGTGATTAATGTTACAATTAAAACAACGATTTGAATTTTCTCTGTCTCTTTTGAGAAAAAGAAACATGAAATTGGCAATAAGTTAATATCCACCCAAAAATAAAAATAATAAATTATTATGGTTGTTTATATAATGAGTATTTGTTTTAATTAGTTTTGTCAACAATGCTATCGTC
Organism: Metallyticus violacea; assembly: GCA_030762175.1. Classification (NCBI taxonomy): domain Eukaryota; kingdom Metazoa; phylum Arthropoda; class Insecta; order Mantodea; family Metallyticidae; genus Metallyticus; species Metallyticus violacea. Next base: position 277,670,122 of record CM060846.1, on the reverse strand, counting down.
TGATAAATGTGCATTTATATTATTTCTGCACCGCTGAAATGCGTTCGGTTTTTTCTAGATTTTTAAAGCTTACATAGATCAATATTATACGTTCAGTCATTCCAACATGTAATAAAACTAGCACAAGGTGAAAATATAAAAAATTAGTTCTTTGTTGATACTCATTCCGGCTCTTTGTCAGCACATGTAACTTGAGAAAGCGGCTCATGTGCAGTTTAAAGTGAGCTACTATTATAGAAGTAACATACATTGGTAAATAAAAATGTTAACGATATATTATTAAAAGGCTCTTCCTTTGCATTTGTTACAAAATTCTTCAGAGCCAATTGCGGAACCATTCTTGCAATAGACCCTCTTTTTAGCACCAGAGAAGTTCGATAAAATAATTTCACATATAATGAAGACACTACTAATTGTGGAAAATTTGTTTTATTTCCCTACACAACTTTCTTTCAAATCCATATATTTATTTATTCCAAAATTTCTAAGTTGATTATCGCATCCATAAGACGTGATTTCATCAGGCCTATAAAATACAAATTTGTTTCCGTGACAATTTCTTCATTTGATGCGAAATTCTTTTCTACTAGCCATTTCTTTATGTTGGGGCCAAGAAGAAGTCAGAGGGAGCCAAGTCCAGAGTAGGGGATGAGGAAGGATTCCATGTCTTAAGTGCACTAATTTTGAAGTCGGAATCTCAGACTTGGCGCAATGAAACAGCATTCTTTCTTCGCCAAATGAGAACCATTCATCTAGACTGCTGCGTTTAATTGCTCCAATAGTATAGCGGAATATTCCCCCGTTATGATTTTGTTATTTTCCAAAGAGTTAACTAAATTACGTCGTGGCAACACCGAAAGTCATACTTTCCTGCTGTAAGGGTTCTGTGCCTTCTACGGAGCGCTTTCTCCGTTTGCAACCCACTGTTTTTACTGCTGCTTCGTTTCCGGCGTGTAGTGGTTGATCCAGTTTCGTCAACTGTCACATGCCGTCTCCGAAATTAACTTTAATTTCGTTTAAACAGCTCGAAATTCTGCGTGGAGGTGACAACTCGTTTTCTTATCTGGTCAATTGTTAACAAACGTAACACACACATCGCCGATAGCTTTTTTATTATAAATGATGGTGCAAAATATTATACACCTTCAGTCTCTTGATCACTCAGTAACATATTGTGCATTTTTTAATCATTTTGGGAGTCGTTACCTGACAGAATGTCCAGAGCGGTCCGCATCGCTTGTGCTCGTTTGGCCACATCTAAACTCACAAACCATTTATGCTTCTTTCTATGCGATGCATTTGCTTTAATATTAATCCACTGCGATTGCTGCCCCTTTCAAAAGTAATGAATTATTAATACACGAAATTATGTTTCTCCTTTTAAAACTACTATTTACAAATGTAAGCCGGAAAAAACTCTCAAACATAGACTAAGATCTGTAACCGTTTAAAACCATGTACATAAATCCTCAAAAGTGACCACGGTAACGTTGAAAATTTTTATTATGCTCTTTCGATTTCTATTATGAAATAAGCCAGATTGTATTTACTATTTATATTAGTGTTTTTTTAATAGTGTTTAACACCCGTTTTAACTACTGAGATGGGCACTGATGATACATGAGATAAAAAGATATGTTGCGAAAAGATTTATTTAAGGAAGGAAACATTCCAGTTTAGGGTATCTCTCCGGCATTTGCCATTTATAAGGACTGAGGAAAACCTAGAGAAAACCTCAGTTAGGGAGGACGGCCCTGATGTGAATCGAATCCCAGACTTCCCGCTCACGATTTCGCGCCTTGACGACCTCGGCCATCCTTGGAGGTTTATATTAGTGTGATATGTGTAAATACGAATAATAAATTTAAAATGTTCTGATATGTAACATCTGATTATATTTTTATTAAAAATTTATATTTACAATATTCGAAATATATTCCGCCAAAAAGATATATTATGACATACCACTTTAATTCCTATAAATATCCATTCCAAGTTACAGCCAGAAAGTTGTACATACAACCTAAGGTCTTTTGGCATTATAAATTTTGGAAAGAAAAACATGTGCCGAAATGGAACAGATTGCTAGATCCATTCCAATGTATGACATTTTGGCATAATATAGTATATGGTTTACTGGCGCTAAAACAACAGCAGATTATACAAAAAGCATAGTCACTTTTACAAAACTAATGCCATCAATTAAAATCCTACTATGACGTTATAGTGTTTTCAAAATTAAGATTGAAAAACGTTACTGAGGAAAACTTCCTATGATAGGTTGGTCTTAACTTTTATGTGGGAAACATTGACACTGAATCGTAGCGCTTTTCTTTGTTAAATCCCAGAATTCATATCGAAAAATATACTAACTTCTTTCAAGATTTATGCCAATGTATTTTAACCAAAAATCGATTAAATTAGAGAGCTTGAATGCATTAAGCAACGTACTCTTTTATCGACAACGTCAACGGGAGAAGAAAGTTTTCACCTTGTTTCCATTGTAACAAAATCTTTGTGATACTGTCATAAATATTAGATCACTCCCGTGGTCTAGTGGTAGCACTGGCGAATGCTAATCCAGAGGTTCTGGGCTTGATTCCCTGCTAGGTCAAGCTATCTGGGTTAGGCTTTATTTCGGAGTTTTTCCTTACCAGATAGCTTAAGGCGCCGAGCTCACTTGCGCCATCATTAATTAATTTCATTCATCCACAGGAACCACCCTGATCATCACAATCATATCATCTTTACCAGCATCTCCACTGGGACAAGTTAGCGACGCTATATGGGCGTCTGGACCTCAGAAATCCGCATAAATACCACCATGCCAAGGGGGAAGGCCCACAAGTTTATGAGAGAATGGGCTGGCATTGGAACAAAAGAAACCTATCTACATATGCTAACGGCAGGAAAAAAACTGAGATATTTAAATGTTTATATTTGTGTTTAGGTAACATTAAAATCTAGAAACATTTTCTCATATATTTCAGATATGTATTAGATTCATACCAGAGATATCTTTATTTTACAACAAGGCTTTTGCCCACTTTTTAGCTTTGTGAAAGCATTCTAAAGTTTTGATAGCCTTTGTATATTTGAGAATGACAGATGGGCTTCACAGAAGTTTACTTCATATTATTGAGCATCTCTTACAGAAATACATTTTTGTCATTTGGTGACATAAAATGGACAAAGAAAAGCATAGAAGCTGAGTTCAGTGTTTTTTGCTTTTTTGATTCGCTGTATAAACCCACAGGTATTGAATAGACAGGAACTTGGCATGAAAAGCTCGCGCTGCGGGAATGGATGCAGCTGTAGAGGGTTGCGGGTCAAATCTCTCCGAGCGGCTCGATTGTTACTCTTGTTGATTCAAACCTGTTCCCTTGCATGCAAATGGCCAACAAACTTGATCCATGACTTTTTCTTCATTTTTCTTTGACAGTCATGTTTCCTATGATGAGAAGAAAAATGCTGTTTCCCCACAATGGAGACGGTCAGCTCTGTACGTTTTCCCAGGCACAGTACTAAAATATAAAGCTTAAAAATTTATAAGACAGCAGTGGTCTGAATCTTAGCTATAGAAATGCGGAATTAAATAAACTAAAAGTTCAAAATACATCCATAGCTAGGTAAGAGCTCAGTTATTAAGTCAACGTTTCTCCCATGGTGACCACTCAGTTGCTCTCCTCTGATTTTCTTATGTGATAGAACACAGTTATCTTAAGTCTGGTTACCACATTATCTACAGTTATAACAACATTGCCCAACATCAGTGAAGAAATGTCTAACTTTATGAAAAGAAAGTCAATTTCATTTTCCAGATATTCCCACCTATCATAAACTCTTCTTTTAATTTCATTGAAATTTTGTGTGTTCGCTAATTATACTGGTTAGAGCAGTCAGTCATATTAAAAATTTAAATACCTCGACCAATAACGTGAGCCCTTTGAGATAAATTAGCTAGTATCATTTTATTTCCAGATTTAATTTTGAGGCAACTTTAGGTGTCAACAATATTTCTTCTTCACTTCCGAGTTTATGCATCATTTGAGAATGTCAGCCCTTGTCTTGGTTAATTACAATACACTTTGCAAATACGGCTCAGCAAGCATGTTGTTCATTATTATATATGACTGTTGCTCTTACCTTAAGTCCCATTTCTGCAGTTATCAATCGTTAGTAGATATTTTTATTAGAAGCAGGAATACGATGTCTTTCTAAAGGAATGGAAAGCGTTGTAGTGTAGATATTTATTATATTAGATTTGTAAGTAATTATTTCTCTCTTTCGATACTACGCCCATCATCTTGGTGCCATATGCTCGCAACCCATAGTGCTCTTCTAAACCTTCCCTCCTCGATCAATGCAACATTTTGTTCCATTTTTATGAAGCTGTAATACTATCGAGTGTCCAGTGTGCCCTTCACACTATTCTTCACTTCGTGGGAAGTAAAGGGGCTTAATGAAGGAATATTCTGGTTTATTGCTTTAATAAAAATATATGCACATATTTCAGAATAGCGTTGTGGTTAGGTGGAGGAATAGTGGTCCAAAGACACTCTTTTCCTACCTATTACTTGTTTATCTTTAATGAAGAAATGATTTCGGTTCTTTACTTCACTAAAATGCACGTGCGGTTATGGAATTTAGATAAAGTAAACAAAGGTCAACCTGACCTCATTTAAGATCATGGGGTCACTCATCAAAAAGCAATGTCCTTTCTACCTTTATTAAGGATAAAATGTTCCTTCTTCCTAAATGTCTTCCATTTTCAAATGTAATTGATATTAATTTTTTCCTAAATTATAAGAACATTAACGTAAATACTGTAAGAAAAGCAATGTAATCAACAAAGGCCCAGTGATCATAACTACAATCTTTTTAAGCAATCGTGAATTAGATTACGCTTAGTCTGTTTAATACACAAGGTGTCCCAGAAACACCGTACATTTTTTTCAAATTAAATTCTCGTGTACTTTCATGACATGCATGCCATATTGGTTGCATCTCTAAGGGGTTTTAGATATGAACAAAGAAGTTAAGCAAGTACGTTTCTTTCCTTTAATTTTCTCTGTAATGTTTTCCTTACAAAATAAGCTACAAATTTAATATTCAATCGACGCGCAGTCATTAATACACGTTCAACATATCCTCTATTTCCGTGCCTTTATTAATTGTAGTTTCTTTCAGCTGTTAGTGATTCTGGCGTGCTGAATTTATTGTTAATTCACGTGGGTAAAGTACTTATATAGTAATAGTCAGTGAAACAGAGATAACCGTTTACAAAGAAAATTATCCTGCTGGCCATTAAAATTGAACGCCCATAAAAGGCACGTTAAAGCGAACCCACATTTACTCAGAAGAAATGAGTATTACTCGTCGAAAATACGTCGGCAATACCACCATGTGTGTGAATTTGATCAAGGGAGAATTGCAGCTTATCATTCCAAAAAGTGATGTCTTGTTGGACGAAATGCGTCCACAGCGAAATGATTATGAGAACACTGGATCAGGTAGGACGTACACACAGACGCGAAGGATCCCAGACGACTCTTTGAAACAACCGAAATAGAAGACAGATCATTTTCGCATGACTATTATGATCGCGCAATGGGTTGCAATGTTATGGCCAGCATTGCAAATACAAAGTATCTGTAATACATTCTCTGTGCTCAGGTGTTGACTGTTGTTAAACCAGCTGTTGTTTTTCCTAGCCCTTATACTTATTGTTACCACAAAATAAAGAATAATAGATTCGAGACCACAGTGAAAGCTCCGCATTGTAATAATAAAATGTTTATAAAAATATAATCACAGGTGTTACACTACATCGGATTTTCTTTAAATTTATTATTCGTATTTACATGTATTACACTCATATAAACAGTCAATATTTTGTTGTGAAATAATGAATATCACCTGACTTACTCCATAATAGAAATCGAAGGTATTTACCATTAGTAATTCTCACCAAGCCCCGACACTGTGAACATGACAAGAAGTCTAGCTACCACTCGCGAGTGATTAAAGTTATACGGGTAGTCCTTGTTTGTGATTTTTAAGTTAAGGATTCTTTCTTTCGTCATTGTACCTTGCTCCACTCTGTTAAATCAAACTGCAAAGCTCTTTCTAAACCATGCATTTTTTTTGAGAATGCTCTTCACTTAGTTTCCATAGTGAGTCATTATATTTTTCCGTACGAGGCAACAATATAATTTTCATTATCCTTTATTAAATTCTTCCATATTTAAATACTTTAAGTTAAAATAAGTATAATAGTATCTTTCGAAGTTATATTTCAATTTCATGATCTTTTTCAAAGTAGTTCCCTTCAACTTGAATACACTTCTTGTAACATTTCTGTCAGTCCCCAAACACATGATGTAGGACATTCTTTGTCAGATCCTGGGAAATCGCCTAACATTTCTTAAGTGCTGCTTCAATTTTTTTTCAAATTGAAGGCCCCGGAGCGTTGCCTTTAATGACGAGGGGAAAAAATGTCACAGGGAACGAGGTCGAGGCTATAAAGCGGATGTGCAACACAGGCATTGTTGAATGAAGCCAAAAGTTGCATGACTTGATGCGCGACGTGAGGTCATGCAATGTTATGAAGTGTCCACCTATCCCAATGAAGTCGGGACGTGCTTCCTCATTGTAGCCAATACTGACGTGTAGTATACTCCTGTAACAGTAGTATGAGGGAGGAAAAGCATTCCCTTACAGACAAAAAGCGTAATCACCAACACCTTCCCAGCAGATGTAACAACCTGTGCTGGCTATTTTCCTTCAGAATCATAATGATGCAGCCATGACTCATCACAGGTGATAACTGATTCGGAAAAGCATCCACTCCTTCAGCAAAGAGACGCATCATCTCACAGTATGTCTCCATGCACAGCCTTTTGTTCAGGACTCAACAGACGTGGGTCACATGGAGATGATCATATCATATGAAATTCCCAGCACTTCACAGTTTTAGAAATTTTATCCGCTGATTCTCACGGACAATCATAACAGATATACTGATGTTGACTTCAGGCACATCAGAGGTCCAAACATCAGGCCCAACTTGTTTAACAACGGAAAGTCCCCTATTTTGAAGTGTTGCACCACCTAAGTACTGTTGCAAGTGCGCTTGCTGCAGCTTTTCGTAAATTTCGGAGACTGTGTGCTTTAAGCGAAAACAAACTTTTATCGCACCTCGCGTCACCTCCATTTTGTTGAAAAGCGAAATGCAAGCAGGGTGTGCAACACAGCATTACTACCAACAGACCGATATGACAGTTCTGCCGCCTGTGGACATTATACATAAAACCCCCTCAATTTACATATTCATAGTGCAGACGGGTAACTATCAAGAAAGCTTAGGGAAATAATCGGTCTCAATCTTTCGTGATCAGCTCTGACCATCACTTTCGAGTGCTTACACTAACCAAATTATTCACCTATCACAGACTTCAGCCAACTCGGCTGGTGTTTTCTTATATCTTTGAAGTATGTTCAACGCTCATTGTTTACTGCAGTAGGCGGGCTCACGGTTGATTTCCTCTTGCGACCTCAGAATCTTTAAATTGCGCATACCATGGGAGGAGATTTATCTGTCCGCAAGAAAACTATACATAAAACTACCAACGGCGTCATCTTCCTTAGCAAAAGAGTGTTACCATCGACAAGCAAACTTTCGTGTTGGTAGTTTTATGTATATATGCACATATAGCATACCTGGAGATTTACAGTGTAATTGCTAACACACTAATGAAGCTATTATGACGCGGTAAGTTTTAACAGATACAGTAATTGTGACAGTTTTCCTTTATCTTTCAAATATGTTCAAAGCCCAATGTTGACTGCAGAAGTAGACGGGTACACAATTTATTTCCTCTTGCCCTTTCAGATCTTTAAATTGCGCATACCTTGTGTATAGATTTATCTGTTTGTAACTCCCTTCCGCATTCTGCTCAAAATCGACATTGAGCAGTGATTATGGTTTTAGCAAAATTATTGTTTCGGTTGAATCAGACGGATTTTAATAATACTTTATAGCATCATAGTTAACGGATTATAATGATTATTTTGTCGTAAGATTAATATAAACGTTTAATTGTTAAAGTGGTTGTTATAGGATGTGGACGATGTTGCTAACGTGGGCGGCTCGCGGGGGCGGTGTTAATTCAAAGTGATGGAATTATGATTAATAATAGCCGACTGCGATCTAACAAAGTCTGGTAGAGCATCTATCGAGGGTTCCACTTCGTATCCCGGGACTTTCAGAAGCCAGAATTCGCCTTTTTGTGCCCTCATGGTCACGGGGGGAGGGAAATGAAAGGAAATGGTGTAAATCACACGACAGTGCATCGTCCAACGCCTAGAAGTGTTTATCCATACTATAGTTTGTTCACGGCCACCTGGTTCGTTACCTCTTTGACGACGAGATTAACGGGCTTCACTGAACTGAACTAAAACTCGCATAACCACGACGTTGCCTAAACTGAAATCAAAACTGCATCTAGTTGTGCGAACTAACACCACTGAATATACCTACATCGCTGACCTGCAATCTACAAAAACGTGTCTTTCGCCTTGCACTCAACTTGTTTACTCGCTGACTTGAAAACCTTAAAAGCGTCTATTGACCAAACCGAAGTTCATCTCTGTATCTCATAACTGCGTGCTTCGCTAAGATTTTTCCCCTTTTAAACTAATTTCAAAGTGTCCCCTCGTGGTTCTAAGAGCTCACAGGGTCCACAGAAGGATCTCACGGCTCGCCAAGTCTTCAATACATTCAAATATCATTGGTGAGGTCTCATATTCCCATACGCCCTCAGTTTAATCTTTTTAACTCTCTGGTCTCTAATTGATGAGCTCGTGATCATCCGATGTCAAAGTGAAAGGAGCCATCCTCGCCGACACCTGCTCCTGTGGTATAACAAACTTCCGAGCATTATCAGCGAGTGAGAATGCAAAAGACCTTGTTCTTATGGCTGGCTTGGCCGGGTACTAGTTCTAGTGGCCGAGACACGCCGAAGAGCCGCTGGTTACAGACCAAGCTGCATTGAAATCGATCGCAACCAAATGGCACTTTGTAGTACGTATGTGTTATTTGGCGGCAAAATTATAAGTCAGATGACTTTTCTGTTACTGTTGCTATCATTTTCACAAATCAACATTTTGGGGTCAACAGATCAAACTATGGCAGCATAAACACACATTTCCCTGCGTTTCTTTGTGATGATGAGCAACATTCACCAAGAATAGCGTTTTTGAATATCTTTTCGACTACTTTATATATAACACATGACTGCAGAAATTGTTCCCCATTCTTCCGTTCATTGTATTCAAATTGAAATATTTATAAAATAGGAACGTTTAATCCGCTCATTGGTGCATTATTCAATTTATTTTCTTTATATTTTATTTATGGAAATGTGCAAGCAAGCAAGTATATATACTCACATTAACTTGAAAACAGGACTATTCAGAAAGTGAAAAAACTGAACATAAAATAACTTGAGGAATGTTTTGAGAAAGGCACTTAATACCTGCAAGCTGCAAGATGCTAAAATTACCAATTACCATACACAATGCAGCATCACAGCAGGATATGAAATTACGCCGCTATAACCCTGGCAACCAAGTTCATTTCCGTGTTCTCCAGGTCTCAAACAATTACCTAGAATCCATAGAAAATAACCGGGAGGGTTCCGATCGAATATTCTCTCCAGGTGTAACCGCTGTAATTCAGCAAGTGGAAATGTAGCACCCAGGTGTTTACTGAATTGCTTCGTCATGATTAGTCACATTCTCCTAAACACGATCATGGGTACTTCACTCAGACAAAATGTTGCCAACTGCGTTTGACTTAAGTAGATCTTACACAATGGCGATCCAAAAGTTGACAGCAAAATAGCCTTGGTGATGTTCGCGATTATTGCTCTAGGAGTTCATGGTACACATTCCTATACCTATTACTAAAAACGTGGCTATGAGTTGAAAAGACCTCTTCAGTGAACAGCATCAATAGGGTTGAACAATACATCGTTCTGGAAGTTACCGGCAAAGACGGACTCTCGTGTAAAGTTATTCGGACTCAATACCTGGACACTTTGAGAAGATTACATAATAGCCCACTTTACCGTCAAACGGGCTTCGCAGGATCTTAAGTCTCCTATCTAAAGAACAAAAAATGAACATTACTCTGGATCTTTAAGAAAGTTTTGGTAAATTATACGGTGCACAAGTGAAATCTGCTACATAATGAAAAAATTGTAAAATTTGGATGGTTGTGATTAATATTTGGGGGTCGCTACCAACATCTGAAAATCGCAATATGTCATTCGTCTTTAGATTATTCTGCATTTTTAACACATTTAGATTGAATTGTTGATTAGTATCGATAATTGCGATACAGCACTATACTACAATAGATACAATCTTTCACATGTATTCATTAGAAACCCTGTGAAAGTTGACTTACACTAACGCCCTTTGTGCTGTGTAGTAGTTCATATAAGGATTTTGGAGCAATGTAGAGCTGTCCAGGGCATTATAGAACTTCATTTAAAAATCTTCAATGTTCTAGATCCTTATAAAAGAATGGGTGAATTTCTGCACCGTTTCTGGAGTCTGCCGAAACAATTCAGAACCTTCCAGAAAATTGCAAAAACTTCTGAAACAATACTCAATATTCCGGTATATTATATACTGAGGTTATCTGAGTTACGGTTCACTGCTTACTAGGGAAGTACAGCCGTCACAGGTACAAAAAGAGGAGATAGAGTCGCGTGTGTAACCTTAATATTTCTCTTTTATAGTTTAACTAAAAGAATAAATTGGTAGCATATTTAAAACTGATAATAAACACTAACTTCTGTTATAACAAATGTTGGAAACGATGCGCCTCAGCGGCAATTCATTGCAGGTATCTGCATAAGAAATTCCGATATTTCATATAACTTTTCTTACGTGAGAACATGCAGTCTGTTCGTAACATTTCTTCTAATTGAGAGGTGCTATGTCTCGTAACATTTTCCAAATAGGCTCACAGTTTCTGTATTGGAACACGTTTGCCAGGACATTTTCTTGCAAATCACCTTATCACTTCTCTGCAAAAGTCCGTTTCCACATATGTATTGTACATAAAACCCCATTATTCAGTAATGCTTATGTAATGGCATAACTAAGTACATTTAGCTCACAATTTATACACGATGAAAACACCGATAACGAACAAACGCACAACCGCTTGCTGATAAAGCTTCCCTCTAACTAACTACAAGTTTCTATTTGCACATGCATTATAGACCTTGACAACTGACTAAGTAGCTGTGCTCTGCTGACGTGAAACTTAAATAATTTCGTTCCAGAATCTTCTGTGAAATCGCAAACTTTGCAAAAATTCAAAACCTTTTGCAACAATATTCATGCCTTAATTACTACTACTACTACTACTACTACTACTACTACTACTACTACTACTACTACTACTACTACTACTACTACTACTACTACTACTACTAATATATTTTATGCATGAGTGTTAGACCGTACATGCTTAAATATGATACACAATTTGAAAGAGGAACAAATAATAACAGAAAATAAGGCAATATTAATAATAAATATAATCTTTTCAATTTTTAAAATATGAAGAACTCTATTTACAGGTATATGAATCAAAACATATTACATATTATTTATAATTGTACCATTAATTTCGTTCTAACCAGCATATAGATTGCTTCTAGCTTAGGAAAATCCCTATATTCAACCAATTAGCGTGGTTAGCAAACAGGTCTCAGCATGCCAATTGACATCTAATTGCCTTAATTTTAAGTTTCTCGGAACAGCATTTTTCTCAAGTGTTTCTTGTGGGTATATTCGGCCAGAATATGTACCCATTCCTCCTCCCCTCCCCAAAATGATAAGATTCTCACATCACAAATGTTATTTTTTTAACCTTCTACCTCCCAGTCTAAACCAGGTCATTCCTGATCTCGGCTTTCACCCTAGAACAAGCATATCCACCTCTTTTACCCTAAATTAATTTAATTTAATTTTATAGGTTCAAGGAGACTTTCGTGTTACATTAAGCCTCGATTTCCAGTCTTCTGATATCCTCTGGCCTTTTTTCTCTTTCTTCCATACGTTTTTATTATTTTCATTGCCTCGTTCGCATATTGGACCCAGGCCAGTTCCCCTGAGTCCCCTTTCCATCCCTGCTACATTTTTCATTTGGTGTCTATAGCATTTAGCGCGAAGCGTGGACTGGTCTCCCTGCTTTAGTCTAAGCCAGTATTTCACTCTCATTTTGCTGTTAACCGTATCTTCATAACAACCCACTTCCCTCATGACCCCACAGTTTGACGTTACTTTGGAGAGTCCGAGAACTCTTTTCCAAAATTTGACTTGAATTTTATTTATATTCCGCACCCCCATATTTCACTTCCACATAGCAGAATAGACTTAATCATAGCATTGATAAGCAGACGAACTAGTACATTGGCTTCAGCTGTCATCTGGCAGCCAAAGTGCGTGATTTAGTTAAGAGCATTTTCCCAGAAAGTAGTTTTATAGACTCAAGTGAACAGAGTCCAATTTGTATGTTTTGTAATGAATCATGTGAGCATCAAAGAATGAATTAAGAAAATTTTAAGTAACTAAGAATTTTTTTTTACTTCCGGAATAATTCTATGAAGAAATGACTACTATCATTTTGTACTACCCACAACAAGAATAGTGCTATGCATAATGGATTACAATCACATGTAATACCTGAATAAAAGCTACCTTCAAATGAAAAAGTAATGCCTTATTTATCATTTGAATCTCACTGGAAATAAAATATTGGGAAATAGCTAATTTACCTGTGAAAGCTACCATTGGAATTTGCGATAAAATAGGGATTTCTACTAGGCTTTGAAAACGATGATTCAAGCTGCTGAAAATATCTTACATGATTGATATAAGCTGAAGGAAATGAAGAAACAAGGACAAATTATCTTGTTTCTCAAAACTCTGCTTGAAAAAGAAACTGGCATTCATAACAGCCTCAATAACCTTTTTGCTATTGCGCATGCGTAGGTGCTATTCAGGATCAAAATACAAGGGGTCGTTCAAAATGATCATAAATTTTTTCAGGTACATTTTCTGGCACTAAAATTTAACTTTATAATGCTTTGTTAGCTTAATACTAACGGATACGTCGTAAGTTTCATTGTTGTCACTTCGGGCTCCCACCTGTGAGAGGTGTGCAAGTTGAGACATGTTCAATTCCGCTTAAAGCAAAATGGAAGTAACACGCGACGAACAATGTGCATCTGAAATTCTGCTTTCGTCTCAACAGATATTGAGCTGAGTCCCATGCAATATTACAAAAGACATGTGGAGAGTTGGTTCTTCTCTATAGCACAGCTCGAAGGTGGTTTAAAATGTTAAAGAGGGGATGCAACCAATTTTAAAGGACGGTATACCCCGCGCTCCAGTTTGTGCTCTAACGGAAGAAAACATAAGAACCACTGCTGTCATTGTGAGAGAGGATCGTCGAATAACATTGAGAATAATTTCAGATATTCTGAACATTTCACTGGGTGTCATTACACGGTGCTAACTGAAAAGTTGCACATGATACTTATTTGTGAACATTGGGTTACAAGGTTGCTGATTCGCGTGCAGGTTTGCATGCAGCTGAAGATGACGTATCAGGAACATGAGGAGTTTCTTACAAAGGTAATCACTGCTGATGAAACTAGCTACATAATTTCGATGATGAGAGCAAACAATAACTCTGTACGGAAATCTCCATCACCAGTACCAAAAATGCAGTCATTGCTTCTGCTGGGAAAATTATGGTCATCGAAAATGATTATCAGCATAATCAGCGCACGCAGCTTTAACTGGGCAATAATACTAGAGATGTCCTGAAAACTCTTCAAGGTCAAGGAAAATTACATTTCCGTGCAACAAGTTGAATGCTGCACCATGATAATGCACGGCCGCACACCGCAAATATTGTGACATTTCGTTTCCCCAATTTGAGGAAGCGCCTTCGTGGGAGGCATTTTACATCATCAGAAGTGGTGAAGGCCTTGGCAGCGATTCTGAAGGACCTATTAAATAATGGTTCCTAGCATGTCTTTGGAGACTGGCAGAAACATTGGGACAGCTGCATTGCATTCAGTGGTGTCTACTTCGATAAATATTATCAAATTCGTGAAGATGAGTAAAGAGATGTTCTCAAACAAATATGATCATTCTTCTTTTAAGAAGAAGATGGATATTTTTCTCTGAAGGGTAAAAGGGCGGCGAGTAAAGATAGCTGGCATTGATTAAACTCTAGAATAGCAACGAGCTAGAAGAAGGGAGCGAGCCGGGAGTACCAAGCCCGCCTTGAGAAGAGCAGAAAGGAAACAGAAACCAAACTTGTAATCATATACCCCTCATCTTCCAGTAGGTGAAATGGAATAATCAACAGAGTAATAATCTGCTGAATAGAAATATAAATTTCTTTCAGAACTTTATCAAAAAAAGAAATAGGTTTATTAAGCTAGACTTGGCAAATATATGGTGCGTAGGAAGGTGGGTGAGTGACAGGAAAGCCAAATAATCCAAATTTGTAGCTAATAGTTCCCTCAATTAATTTAAATCCTAATCAGGAAAGGAAAGCAACAGCTAAAGAAATAATATCTCAATTCAATCCAACAGCTCCACTATTTCCATGAATTTTGACTTGAGCTGCATTGGAAATGGAGCAGTAAAATTGAGCAGATAAATTACGAAGTGGTTTTGACACTTCTACGTCGAAAATTTTTAGCATGTGTTTGAATTGAACGCTCATTAAACAAGAAACATCTCTACATTCCCTACGGGAATCACTTATTCTACACAGCGTTCCTGCATGGCCGCGGATCGCGTGCTCCGTGCACTTTTACACTGGCGGTTTTCCGTTTTAAAACTCCCGCTTTATTTGTTCATGAGTGATAGTAACATGGACTTTAATGACTAATAACCTTATTATAAGTGGTGTTGAAAGTGGTGTCCATCTGCATTCAAACATTCTTGGCATCTTCGGATGAGATTTCCATTAACACGCATAACTTCTTCTTGCGTAACGTTCATAAGTTCTGTTCTTATATTGCCCCTAAGTTCGTTTATGGTGTGTGTATTATTCCTATTTAAATGAGACCATGCCTCATTTGAGAAAAATATTAAATGTGGGTCAACAGTACCGTCAACGAAATTTTGTAAACCCAGTTATAGAAATTTATAGGTTTTTCGTCGTCACGAGGTTGTAATTCATGAACTATAATCAGTCTGTAGGGTTTCAATTTTAAAAATTTAGCACCTCTATAAACAGAGGTTTTTGAAACACCTACTTGATGTGCAACACGTCTTATACACTACTTTGGAGAGCTTCGAATGATCCAGCAACTTTATCAATTTTCACTTCCGTTAGAACTTTCTTTTTCGCTTCTTTGTTTAGCGTTTATCGATTCCATTGTCCTAAACTTACTAACAAACATCTAACAGTTTCTCTACCTTGAACTGGATTACCAGTAAGTTTCTCCTGAAATTCTCTACACACCTGTCTACACGATTCGGTTATTATGTATGTAGAGCACATAAAAATTCTTTTTTCAAATGTGAATATTTCGGTAGGTATTTCAGTGAACCAATAAGAATAATCTAATGTAATTCATACACAACACAGGTGCTTTGGATAAATTTTCACTTTTGAGACGCACAATGAATAAACTTTAGTGTTTACAACTCAAACAGAAGGCAACAACTGACACAGTATAACACAACTGATAAACGTTGCCTTGAGCGGGTCATCCCCTGCTATTGCGCTACTGGAATATTTCTGGAATGCAAGCGAACTATGCATATACGCGATCTATGGCTCGGCTATAAATGGAATACATGGTAGCTGGTACTTGAGGATATGTTCTTTGTTTCTGTAATTCCACTAGCAAGCTCATTTGTTGATTTGGTTTATTTACGGACGCTCTTTAACATCTCAGGTTATCAGCGTCCCATTTTATTCAGGGCGTAAGACGGCCAAATTTTTTTGCTCAGAGGCATTTTCTTTCAGGCTTGAGGTTCTTTTTTATGCCGTAAATCTACGACACATGACCCACGGCTTTACTTCCCTTCCGAAGGAAGACATACTTAGGAAATTTTGCCCAATAATATTCGTCGAACCTGGCCGGGATTGAACCCGCAATTTTGGGACTATGAGGCAAGTACGGTTACCACTAGATCACCAAGACCGACTCAACAAGCTCAGATACACTAATCATCTAGCATTGGGTGTCAATGGGTAAGTGAGAATACAGTCTTTGACTTGGAAGAGTTCACCGCTAGTACTGTTCTGATTGCCGATATCAAAGAGCAATAATCACTTTTACTGCAGACCTACTGCAGCAACCTCACGATGATACAGAGAATTTGCTGGAAATCTTCAATTTATTTTAGAAATGAATCTCCAGAAACTAGATATATTCCTCCTGATACAATGTATAATGCTTGTTAATGGCCAAAGCCAGTTATGCATTTGTTTAAAGGATAGCTTCCATTGAAGGCAAATGATGAAACTGGAATAAGACACATAGCAATTTTTATGTGAAATTCTATATTAGTTGCATTTTCAAGCTGTATTTGCAAATGTTACAAGCTTTTGACCCCCAATAGTAAAGTCTGGAAACTGGATAGTTACAACCGTTTCTCTGAAGAATCTTGCTCGTCTTCTGAGGTACCCAGCGAAGAGCTGTTCGCTCTTGCTTCCATTGATATGATGTATGCAGAGGTGCCAAAAATGTATACACACTTTCGCAGTAGATATCTATTTAATATATTTCAAAGTTGAACCGAAAAGTAACAGTAATGTGTAATATGATCTGTAAACAGATGTGACTCACATGCATTATGATAGCGTCACTACTGACAGGTAAATCAATAATGAACAAATGAAGCCAAGATTATCTTATGATGTTCTGTATACAGATGTGACTCACATTACGTTACGCTAGCGTTGCTACAACAAATTGGAGCCAAGATTATCGTTTGAACAGCGGAAAACTATTTTAAAGTAGTATTAGAAAACCGAGAATGTTGTTGAAGTTCAGATGCAATGGAGACGTGTGTACAGAACAGAACAGCCAACGTGAATATCAATTGCACGCATTCTCATCCGGAAGACCTCGCACAGCAACAAGCCCCGCGTCCTCGGCTATAGTTTGGAACTTTTTGAGCGCTCACCGCAGAAATCTACAAAACAAAGTGCACGTGAGACTGGGATTAGCAGAACCAGCGTACGTCGTATTATTAATTTTTTTGATTGGTTTATTTACGGACGCTCTTAAACATCTCAGGTCATCAGCGTCCCATTCAATTCAGGGCGTGAAACGGCAGACAAATTTTGCTCAGAGGTCTCTCAGGCTTGAGGTTCTTTTTCGTGCCGCAAATGTACGACACGGGACTCACGGCTTTACTTCCCTTCCGAAGGAAGCCATGCTTCGAATTTTTACGCCCGAAAAAATCCATCGGTCCTGGTTGGGTTCGAACCCGCGATCTTGTGTTTAGGAGGCAAGTATGGTAACAACTAGCCCACAGGACCGACGTCGTATTATTAAAACAGCAAAGTTGAAAGTTTTCATCCCAAGACTTTTTCATGCATTAAATGAAGATGACGCTGATCGGAAAATGCAGTACTATGGGTGGTTTTGGAACATGGTGCAAGAGGATAAGGCCTTTATACTCGGAAGTGTATCGACGCCGATATCGGGCATTTTGAGTAACTGTTGTAGCTGTAAAAGTCTACGATGATTAGTGCTCATCATTTCCTCTTTGTATGAATTCAGTTTTGTTGTGTTAACACGTTTTTTCTTTGCTTGAAGTGTGTATACATTTCAGCACCCTGTATATATGTATATAAAATATAATTACAAAGTTAATGAATCAAACTCTCCAAAATGATAATAGCGAGAACCAATTAAAAAGAGTTTTTGTCAGTTTTGTAGAAAAAATAATTGGGCTATTTTGTGATAGCTAACATTCTCAAAAATTTGATATGCTTGATGTTGACTGGAATTTCATAGAATTGGATCCCGAACTCTGGCCTTCTGAGAGAAATTGTATTACCAAAGAAACATGCGTTAGATTCATCAATTGCGTTAATAATAAGGCAGAGCGTGGTGTTATCCTTATTGAGGAATACAATAGACTACACACCTAAAATGAAGAGCAAAAGCAATTTCTTCACAAGGTTTTCAGCGATAATGGAAGGAGGTATCCAAACTTTAGTCAGAATTGTTACTTTCATAACATGATAACGTGTCTGTAATGTAATGTATTGACTTTATTTAAAACAAAGAAAACTCGTTATCTCGAACATTGGCAACAACCACTAAATTTCATTCTAAACCGGGAAAATTTGGGCCTACTCTATTCATTCAGAAGAAAATTTTTGTTTTTCCTTCATTTTATTAGTATTTATTTTAATAATGGCTTGCTGATACATATATGAAATACTTAGCTAGACCATTCGTGCTCCCATTTGTACATATGAAATGCTGAGGAAAAAACCAAACACACAGACCAACATAAATGCAAACACTATGAAATAAACCTCCTCTTCCCCCATTACATCGGACAAAAATTTGATGCAATTAATAAGAATTTTAAATTTATAATTACAGGGTACTAAATGAGAGAAATACATAATTCGATATATATATACAAAAAAATAACAGAAGTACGTTTAAAGCACATAGTCCTTGCCAATTGTTTTTATCCATTACCAAATTTAGACATGCTACCCATTTTCCTTCATTACAAGAGCTACCCTCATTGGTGTGTGCACGAGCGTGTGTATGTGTGAGATTCTGAATTAACGACAAAAATTTAAAAAGGAACGGGGAATGCTCCACAGAACTTTATCATTATTTTGTACATTATGTATAACATATAATATAAAGAATGGAAGTGAAATAATCCTGCAGGGTGAAGGGAACCATAGAACATATTTAAATGAATAGAAAATTAAATAGAAAATCAACGTATACATATTGAAATAAGACAACCTTTGGTAAGCAATAAGCATTTTCCATACTTGTTAAGGATGTTGTGATAGTGGGAAGGCAAATTGATAGTTTCTATACACCAAACGTTCTTTTATGCATCACCAATAAATGACCAGGAGGTATATTAATTTGGATTTTTCTACAACTGTTGTTAATGTGACCATCATTGTGGAGTCCTTGTTTTGACAGTCACAAGAGTCGGAGAGTAGACGGAGAACCAATTTTTCTTCTCCTTTTTCTTTCTGTATGTTTTTTCCATCTGTGAGATGTGTTGTGGTGCAAGGCAACTTCGGATGTTACGCGGCTACTCTGTGTTTCTAGAATATGTAATCGCTAATATTTTGATTATCATTATTATAATTATTGCTTGGGTAAAAATTGTACATCTTAATCATTGAGTACGATTAAGTTAGTGTCCAACTGTAGATATCAAGTAAATTCAAACTGTGTTGTATCCCTAATAATTGATATTTCTGGATCCTTTGATAACTTATAGTGACCCTTTTTTTGAAAGGTAACGAAAAATGCCTGTATGCCCTGTTAAAAGATTACTGTTCAAATAGGAGGAAAGGCGTAGATCAGGTGATAAATAAACAAATCCCGAAAGGATGTTCATGGTTCGGTCGTTGGGCCGATCGTTTGGGAATTTTTTGGAAACGTTTTTGGATATTTTAAATAACGATATTAATGTATTGAACACCATTGCCTGCATGGAAGAAGTTATATTTTTAAGTGTAGAAAATAACAGTAAATAACTGGAAGAACGGGCAAGTTATCTAACTTCAATTTTAAAATATATGGTCTAGAAAATCCAACCTACAGATTACTCCTGCCAAATCCTGTTACATACTCCTGAAAGGAAATTTAAAAAGAGATCCTTCCATAAAATACAATAATCAGGTAATCACAAAAAATAGAAGTAAAGTATATTAGGATTGTATTTGCATGTAACATTTTTAGCTTCAAAAAAAATACTGATTATGTAAAATTAAAATCCGGGAAAACAATTATGCATTTGGTGAGAATTATGTGAAAATTCAAAGTATCATTAAATGCAATAACAATTTACCACAACTGCATATTTGCAGCCATAATCACATATGGGCCAGGGGCGTGGGCAACCAGAATGCATAATGTAAGTTTAAAAAACCAATTAAGAAGCACACAGAGGATAATACTATTAAGATACACAGGAGCGGTCAGCACCACACCTACCCTGGCCCTCCTTGTAGCCACCGGAATTTGTTAGATAGATTTATTAATACATTTAAGGATTTTTTTTAATAATGTTTAACGCCCATTTTTACTAATGCACTACAGTAGGTGTACACTAATGAAACACGAAATGAAATGATAAATTGGGAAAGGACTTTTTTTAACGGAAGGAAACGTTCCAGGCTTATGTTTAGTGTACCTCTCCGGCATTTGCTATTTGTGAGGACTAAGGAAAACCTGAAAAAAAAAACTCAGTCAGATAGCACAGTCCTGGTGGGAATGCGAACCCCAGACCTCCTGCTCACCTTTCCGCTCTTTAACGACCTCGGCCGTTACATTATGTTTAAGGTGAGCGATATACTGGTTTAAGAAAAGAAATTTTGAGAAAGTTACTGAAATAGTTGGAAGAGGTTTGTATTTCGACATACGAGATAAAATACAAGCTTCGATTAGCCCGAGAACAAGAGTGGAATGAAATCAATGCAGGGAGAAGAACACAATCTATTTAGTAATATTTCAGAAAGGTTTAAACAAAAGCATAGAAAACCTACAGGTCCTTCTAACAGCATACGGTCATTTGCTTGGTGCAAATTAAAAAATTAAATAACGGTAACTGTAAATATTGTCATATGCAAGATAGACCCGAACATGCCCTATTTGAATGTAACAGATACCATGATAGAACAAGAGGAGAGAACGACGTTAAGTGAATATCAACATAAAATACATCCTAAGAACAAAGAATTATTCCACTATCTTGAAATCTTAGCTCACAAAATAAGTAATCGCTTGGGAGGAGAGAGTTGCACTTGGGAAGATTCAAGTACCAGTACAAGAAGAACAAATAGCGAGAAGATCAGAAAGGTTGCGCACTATTAATGTACGAAATAACTTACCAACAGGCAGCAATCAAGAAACAGATCAAATCACACAAGAAAAAGGAGGAGGAGCGGAGTAGATCAAGATAAAGATGAATACTAAACGGAATGTTTAACAACCTAGAGGCCGGAGTGGAACAGATGGGGAAGAGTAGAAGAAGAAGAGTGAAATTAAAACGAGGTCAACAACACAGAGGAAAAGAAAAATATCAACGAATTTGAGGAGAAGAGGAAGAATGGTCAAGGGAGAAAGAGATCAGTGTAGGAGAACTAAAAGAGGTTTTAATAATAGAAGTCAAGTGAAATAAATTGAACTTTAGGACAATTCTAAACGTGACTATTGATAATAAGTATTAAGTGAAGTGATGCATTCAGGAAGTGTAAAGAGCAGGAGTACAAAAATAAATAATGATATATATTTTATAAAATGAAAGACATTTAGACGGTAATAATAATAATAATAATAATAATAATAATAATAATAATAATAATAATAATAATAATAATAATAATAATAATAATAATAATAATAATAATAATAATAATATATTACAGAATAAATTATGTCTGGAGTATTACTTGTAGTATACAGATACATTTTTTATAAATATAATTAACAAGAAATGAATTAATTTTAGGTAACTAATGGTGATATGGATGAATAAATTTAACGAAAATTATTAGTACTGGATTCCAGCACACATGTTCGCCGAAAACGGGTGGAAAAGTTTATGTTTTAGTTTAGAAAGTAAATAATAGTGTTGTATTGTAATCTGTATTTTGTTTAACAGCTGATATTGCTGGCCTTCAGCATGTTGGGAATTCATAATATAGTTTAGTTATATTGTATTTGTTTTGGTATATTTAGTTTTATATTTAAATAAATCTGTATTATAACAATAATAATGAGAATAATAGCGATGATGATGATGATAATAATAATAATAATAATAATAATAATAATAATAATAATAATAATAATAATAATGTAAAAACGTAAATTAGGAAATAAAGGATAAAAATGCTTGAATATATTCCCGTGTAAGAAACAAGATGCCTGGATGTAGTGTTGCCGATTTTTATTTTATTTGATTTATTGTAGATATTAAGTTTCATTGACATTCTACTTCAGAAAATATAAGGATTTGCAAAGATAATAGCACATATCTGTAGTAATTTGCACGTGCATATATATATAATTTTGAATATTATATTCTTGATAATAGGGCATATCCAAAATGTACGTAACTTAAACTGTTGGATTTTGAAAAAAATGAGTTTTGTGAAAACGCACCTCAAGAAAAGGATTAATTTTATTTCATTCCTAAGTTTAGAGCACCTCTTCCGCAATTGCCATTGATGAGGACTTAAATCCTGAGAAATACCTCAGTCAGGAAGAACGACGGTCCTGGCGGAAATCGCCGCATCTGAGCCGCTATGACCACCCGTGCTGGGGCGTGGGCTCATGCAGTGCTAAAATAGCAGTATTTTGTAAAAAAAAAACGTCGCTCTTATAATATGATGCTTGGGGGGTTGAACTAAATTGTTATATGTTTATACTTGTTAGTTCAGACTGGTCTGATTACAACGCAGATATCAGCATGCTGCTAAGCGAAGGAAGAGCCAAGAGCATTATTTCTGCTCTGGATTGGGTGACTTTACACCGGTCGATCTTATTGACTACTGCATTTTGATATGATGCGTACCTTGGCGTGAGTTTCTTGTACTTTGTTGCTTAATAATTTCTGTTTTGTCGTGTTTTCAACATATTAAAGCTTACTTCTTCTTTCTGCTATTGTATAATATAGTTTTAAACTATATAACTAGTGTTCTAGTTTTTGATGTTGTAATATCTTTGTTCTTTATTCTCATGTAGGGTATTACTCTTTCCCCAACAAGGAAAATTTCTCAAAACTCCAAATAATATGATATAGTGTACAAAAAGAAAAAATCCAACTAAAAATGATGCTATATATTCTGCATTTATTAACTCACTTGCAATTTTGAAAGTACTTCCAAAGGTAAAATTTAGACGCACTAACCTAAAATAAAATGCAATTACTTACATTTCGTAACATCTGGAAAACCGTCCCCTAAAAAGAATGGAATCTTCGTTCAAGAAAGAAGTTGCTTTTTAACTTACTTAACTTAATAATTCTGAAAAGAAGGATGAAAGCACATTTGTCCAGGAGCACCTAAACATAGCAAGTGTAAGTGTCCACATTCAGTGCGAATGAACAAAGGGTTCTTAGTGACTTGGAACATGTCAATTATTTTTATCACATGTTGCTTGGTTGCAGCTACTTAAGTTTTAAGTGTCTTGCAATGTGAACATTATCATATTGCCCAATGATAGCATTCCTACATGATTCTAGAAGTTAAAGCCATTGTCTTTAAATGCACCATGTCTGGCAATATCAAATGAACTCCGATTAATTTCAGCAAGATATGGAACAAACCAAACGTCAACCCTTGCTCTGCCTTCAACAAAATTGGACATTTCCAAATCTGATTTCTACCGGAAGCAAGGGCAACTTCTGCCTAAAAACATGGCGCACTGTTTCATTAACCCTTGCTTTGCGCTGAAGGGGTAACAAATCATCTTTAAACAAACTACTAAGAGATTGAGTATAATGATTATTTCCGGCACTAAACTATTTTCTAACTACCTAATATCTACTGGGTCAAACAAAAAGCGTCGGTACTTAGAGTAACCTCCTTGATGTCTAAACTTCGAACACCTTTAAATCATAGGGGAAACACACGTCTGTTCATTGTATTTAATTGCCTCTAAAAATTAACATCTTTATTAGTTTTCTTTAAAGGATGTTGAACGAGCAATTAGCAATGAGGGAATTGATTCTTATAACCTACTTTTCTGTGGGTAAATAATAAACGCCAGCTTTTTAATGCATAATCATGTTTTAAATCAGCATTTATGCTCCGGATAGTAAACCAATATATAAATTCGCCCCTGCTTTACGAAAAATTATTTAAAATCTACGTTATGATTACTGTAACGGCATAAGATTGTTTCAGGAACTAAAATGTATTTTTCGTTCAACCAAGACTCTTACTAAGACTAAAATATAGTTCAGTTGTGCTTAAATAAATTATGTAAATTGACATCTTCTATGTTAATGAAAAACTTTAGACCATCTCTTCCATTCTCAAATAAATTTTTTTGCTAGTGTTTAACCTCAAATTAGATGAAGTTCCATTTTGTAAGAATATACTTGGTGTCGGAGTTGAAACAATAGATAATATATTTGGATGTTAAATGTCCTTGTTTTTCTATATATAACCTTCCTGTACAATGTGTGTGAAAACTCTCAAAATTTTAAAATACTAATGTTTATATATTAAGAAAAATTAAGTAACTCTTGAAACAATTAAGCTAAATAACAAGAACTATAAAAGCAGACATAGATAAAACAGGTAAATAGAAACACAAATATCCCTATATTAAAAAATTTCCTATTATTTTATATATAATAAAAATTCTTGGTGCCATAGAGCTAAAATATCACAGAATAGAAATCATAAATAGATAAAACAATAGTAATACAAGCATCGCAATACTTAGAACCGCTCGTGTTCTTCTTGGAAGGAAGAAGATAAGTGAAGGTGGTAAAAGTAAATTGAATCTCGAAGGTAGCGTAATGCATGGAAACAGATAAAACAAGCGACAACAAAATGAAAGGGAGAGAAAAGATAATCAAGGGAAGTATATTAATTGAAACAATTAAAAACAATAATAGCAAAGTAGAACGGGAAAAACACCTAAGATTTAAACCAGATGGTGTAAACGCTTTATGCAAAACTATAGCCTCTATCTCTGAGTTAACTTTCAGATACGTGAGTTGTTAACTCATCAACAAGGGTTAAATTAAATGCATAATGAAAATCCTTACAATGGGACAAGTCATTTTGGGTAATCGGGAAGGAAGACTTGATTTTAGCAAAAAGCCCGTGATTGCTCACAAGGAGCGAAACAACAGTATAGGTTAAGCCAATATAAAATGCTTTCCAAAGTTTAGAAGGTAACACATATATGTACGTATACATCTGTATCTTTGTCAGAGAGCGTCACGACACAATAAGTTTTGTGTGCCTAAATTTACTTACAAAACTCAAATTTCAATATTCAGGAAGCACATGGCATAGTGTCATGAAACAAAATAAATGCATTAATATAAGACATTTAAACATAAATGGCCAGTGAAACAGGTGACAGAGTTTGCCCTCTTTGTGGAAATCTGGAAGATTAGCAACATATACTGGTAAACACAGAATATTGGCGAGGGAACCTTGGAGCCAAGTTTACATACTCAAATAGGAGCAGGATAGCATACTGGGATTTTCTTGCGCAGGAAAATATTGCTCAACGCCGATTGTTTTGCGCCTAATAAGAAGCTGTGTGTGTGTTTAAATAATGTATAATTGCAATATACAGACGTAAATAGGAGAAGTGTGTGTATTTTCATGTATTATAATTATTTGCGTCTTAATAGTTTTGCATAAAATGTTTCACGTAATATAATTCTTTCTGTGTTAAAGAGTTTTATATAAATATTATTCGTACATAGCTATAATACCCGCCGGTGTTAAATAGTAGCATGTACGGTCTCCGAACCCATTCCATGGATATAATGTAAAAGTTAATGTACATACATGTATCGTGTGTATAATACACATCCGTTACCTACCTATCTACCTACCCATCTATCTACCTACCTACCTACCTACCTACCTACCTACCTGTCTGTCTGTCTGGCTGGCTGGCTGGCTGGCTACCTATCTATCCGTCTGTCTGTCTGTCCACCCACCCATCCATCCATCCATCTTTATCATATCCATCCATTCATTCATCCATCCATCTATTTCTTCAAATAGGAAGATTTTCAATTTAGCACTTTTGTGTCTTGTACAGTTAGTGATTAATGTAATAATTTATACCAAGTTTTAGAAAACCTCTCTTCTGTGTGAAAGTTTTCAATAGAGTATGAAGAGAAAAACCTTAGACGAAAAAAGTACATGGTTTTGTATTAACGACAAGAAATCTAAATACACAGGGAAAACACCGCCAAAGATAATGCAGTGAGCTTGTCCTGTGATCAAAACTTTGCTAAGGTAGGTGCATGAAATATTGTGCTCAATACTCGGAAAGAAGACACGGTTTCTTAGAGAAGATAACAGGAAGTTAATTAATACAGAGGTTGTGTCATGGTAACATACTCAAATTATGCAGTTTAAGGTACCGTGTGCATAAATCGTAGAGTAATACAGAATAAATTGAGGATTCAAAAATGAAAATATCATTAATTTTAAATGAAGACAATTTGTTATTATCTGATGAACCCATTTTTTATTAATTCACGACGGGACGAAGGAAAGACTTCTTAATATTTTTCCACTTCTCTGGGAAAATAAGTGCTACAAAGTGCGGAGAAGAACTTCATGGACGGATCTTTCATAAGCTGCACTCAAAATTTGCCTTGCTATATAGTATCTATTTGGATATTGGGAGTACATCCGATGGGACAATAACGTACCAGTAGCATTTTCTCTGCTACCAAGCAAAACCGGAGAATGCTATAGACACTGTTTTTCATAACTAAAGCTTAACTTGCTTCACTAGAAACCAACCAATGTGACAATGGACTTCAACTGCTGCCATGTCTTCTTTTACAGATATATTTGAAGAAGCGCAAATATCAGGTTGCAATTTTCATATTAATCAATTCCTTCGAAACAAATACGACTTGTAGGAGAATACATGAAGTGCGATAACATTTAAGAATGTGCGCGGGTTGGCATATTTTCTTGATAATACGTAAATGAAGGTTGAAGTTGGATTAAGAAGCAACTCAGCAGAACGAGAAACATACATTTCTTCGGTTTTTTCATTGATCGATGGTTAACGAAATTCTGACTTACCAGTAAAAATATGGAACTGTAATGGGAGATGTCATATTGGAAGGCTAGAATTATGAATTGAATTGTGCTGTATGCAAAACCCACCAAACTTTTTTCTGTTCTTCAAGTTTTAAAAAGTGAATATATACATCACGCCATTGAATTTGACAGAGCCATGCCCAGCTTACCAATAAGTAATCGGAAACTAACATACAGAAGACTGGGTAGTATTTATTGCTCAATATTTACAAAGATTACAATATCGTTTGCATGGGCCTTTCGACCGTACATGCTATTTATTACACAGATAGTTAAACACTTAAACACCCGCACGTTTTATAAAAATATATATAACTCATACTCACTTGCACCCATACACACATTCATACTCGAAGAGCCCATTTACTCCAACAAAGCGCTTCTAATTCCGCGCACTTTGATTAGAAAAGCACTAAACTTAACACCAAGCGCATTCAATCTCCCTGAAACTCATCCTGAATAACCTTGTTCTTCTGGGTAGTTTTCTTCTTCATTAAAGAAGAAGAAAAATGCTAGATAGAAGAATATAGAGGATTCAGGATGAATTCGAGATATTTCGTGTCTTAACAATGTAGCATTTATATAAAAATTACAGAAAGTTGTAAGAAAAGGAACTGTCATCCTTTAAATGTAAATAATATTTATTTTAATATAAATACTTATAAAAATGAAATAATTGTATGTCGACGGTTATTATTGACAAACATATGATAAATGAAATTATTTTCCAACTTTTAAACAAGCCTGAAATATGGCGGTTCTTATCAGTCCCAAGCTACAAACTGTACATATATGATAAATGAAATTATTTTCTAAATTTTAAACAAGCCTGGAATATGGCGGTTCTTATGAACCCGAAGCTACAAACAGTACATATATGATAAATGAAGCTATTTTCAAACTTTTAAAAAAGCCTGGAATATGGTGGGCTTAATAAGTTTCAAATTTAAATAAAGTATTAGGAGAAACTGCTGTATAATATTTAGTTATAATCTATCTAAGTAATGAAAATCAACGTAAGGCTTAATGTTGTGTATTAAATGCTCTCTCTTATCCTTCCTCTTCCTGAAGAAGGACTGGCCGCAAAAGCGTTTGTCCTACAGGAAACCCTGCATTTGCCTGTAATTAAATATTCACTAACAGTTTAACTTGATTGTGAAACTTTTCAGGGAATACCTAATTGTGTCCTTTGTCAGCCCACCAGGTTTTGGATACAGTAAGTCGAACTCGAAACTAAAGGCTTAAAATGGAAAAAATGGACGGTGCCTATTAGGCACATATATTCATTAATTGTCCGAGAAGATATGTGTGGATGGTCTTTCATGGTTTTGTCGCCTGTTTCACGTTGGAAATGTTGTCCATTCCTATCCTCATACTTCTGGCATTTAGCAAGTTGTCATGCTCTCGTTTTTGAGCTCATATTTTGAAAATGGATCAAATACTCGTACGATATTTTCTTTCAGTTTTTCTAAAGTGTGGATTGTTCCATATACTTTATTGTTCAACTTCCTTCATAAATAAAAATAAAAATTCTTAATAGGGGATCGTGATGGCCATAATCCCCTACTTATTACCCTAGCTTCCACATTTTCGAGGAATAAAATTTAGTGACTCATTAGCTATATGCGCGGTGGCAGAGTCTTGCTGGAAATAACCAAATTGGCATTCATTATCAATAAGTTTTTCATACGAATATGTATTTCCTGTGCCTTTCTGCAGTTATGGTATTTTCAAAAAAGATGGCCCTATTAATGTGCGTGCATTTACTGAGCTCAGTACACTGCTTTCTGTTCCTGCAAGGGGATTTCCGGCATAAAGTTTGGCTTTTCTGTACTTCAGTGCCTGTTATTTTGCGCCGAAGCCTGATCACTTAAGTGGAAACATGCGTAATCAGTAAGATATATTAAGTATGTATCAACTACTCAATGATTAACTTCCATGACATTCAATTATAGAAAGTGACCCGAATATCAGGATCACCTGCCTGCATTTCACGCACAACAGTGACCTTGTGTGCTTCCAAGTTTATTGACTCAATTTCGAAATATGAAGTAATGTGTGTGAATAACTGTTTTCTAAAAGGATGTCAGAAAAACGCGGATGTAGCACTGCAACAATTCTAATATCTTCTGTCATAAGGCACATGCTCATTTACATTTAAATTGAAGTTGTATTGCGAGAAATTTAATCAGTTGCGCGGATGTTACGTTCGCTTCCCCGGGAGTTATCTCTCGACTGCCGATTCACCAGTTGCCGTGAAACGGGCTATAAAACCATAAAAGACGTGGCTACTGCAGCAACTGAAATGTAAAGGCCCATATATCTGTCTTCATCTTTTTCAGTAGACTCTGCAACTTCATTACATGAATATTTTGGACTTTTCTACAATTTTCTTCCATTCCATCTTATTTCTTACTATTTCCGTCCAATTTTTTTTCCTTTTTATAAAAATTGTACTTATATCATCTTCCCGTCGTTTTTAGATCTTGCAATCATTCTTATTTCTGTAGGATTTCACTTGTATATATTTTAATTCTCAATTCTCAGAATCCTTCATTGGCCATTTCATTGCTTAATTGATCCAAATATAGGTCTGAAGATATCTCTCTCTCTCTCTCTCTCTCTCTCTCTCTCAAATACTAGAAGTTTTGCATTTGAGTCTGTGAGTATCCAGGTCTCACATTGATATGTTACTATTTGTCTAATAATTCTATTATAAGTTTCGCAATTAATGAAATTAATTTACTTCTCAACAGGGTTTTATTTGGGCAATGTGCTTTGTTTCCCTGAATAATATTTTAATTTCTTCAATTGAGCTATTATTTTTGCTATAGATCCAAAGTATTTAAAATATTGTATAGCTTTCATAAAATTATTATTTATAATTAAATTGAAATTTATTTTATACTTTAAAATAATTCAGATGTTTAGTCTTTACCATTATTATTATTATTATTATTATTATTATTATTATTATTATTATTATTATTATTAATAGACGAAATTAAAAGTATTCTTTTAATTACTGTAATGTTTTAATAACAGCATTTTTGTCCTAGCTTTAATATGGAATGTCATCTGCGTTTTAGCTGTGTAAAATATGATCTTTCAAATGTAACTCGCTCAAAAGTGAACAAAATTACAGATTCACTCCAAATTCTACTTTAACAGCTTCACTCAAGTCATTTATTTCAAATTTTCCTGTATTATTGGCTAGAATTGATGCTATTAATCTAATGAATTTAATTTGAACTCCATAGAACTTCAGGCAGTCTAAAATCTTACATCTTCAAATCTTATTAACTACATCTATTTATCTCTTACATAATAATATTTTAGTATGATACACAGTCAGATATATTATGCAATTAAAAAAATAATTTAATGTTAAAATATAAATGGTGTAAAAGACGTATAACAATGTTCTGGTAACTTCGTGGTTTTGAAGCCTATTCTACCAACTCAAAACACTATGCAGTAAAATTCCACTGGCCATAACTAAATTTTAATGGGTATTTACACTTTTAAATCCTTATAACAAAGATGCCGAGCAAGATTCGAGACATGATTCCTCACAAGGCACACATTTACTCAACCTGCAATCACTTGAGTATCCAGGGAGTGCTTTTTCGTACAGAATACTTGAGGAGATTAGAGGAAAGTACTTTTGAATATCAACTCTACCTCCGTCTGGTACCGTGGTCAACAAACCAAAACGGGGCAGCTCAAACTCCTTAAGGGACCAATCACAATGAAAAGTAATCGCAAATGCAAAACGAACACAAAACTTGCGCCCAGCGTATTTGATGCGGCCATTCACAATATACTGCGTTAACATAAACATTAACATTGACGTTAGACACTAACGCGAATGTTAACGAACTCAAAACTTTCATGTTTACGTTAACGGGATTGCAGAGAAAAAAAAAAAACCAACGCACTGGGAAGGTATAGAAAAGAAAACTCTATACAATAGAATCACTTGTAGTACATCGCACACATAAGTTAAAGCAGCACGTAAATTGCACTGCTACCTCGTCGTTGATCGTCGAGGCATTTATCTTTATTTTCACTTTCTTCAATTATTTTGTTTTAAAGTTATCTTTACAATGTAACGCGAATGCTATATTTTGGCATCGGATTTTCAAAGAACTCAAACGAAACTTAAGTTATGTTACTGCTGGATTGTAGACAATAGGTGGGAGGGATGCGGTAGATCATGAGCTACAAACCACCTTCTCCCCTTAAGCCTGTCTCTCGACGGTTCTCGTTTCCCTACCGGGCGGTGCTTATAGCTTGTTTTGTTTGTGTTTGAGTATACTTAATTTGATGTAAAGTGCTTAAGAATTCCTAGGCTAATGCCTTACATTTATGTTCGTTTCATTGTGAATGGGCCCTAAGTATTAAAACGGATTTCATGAAATAAATACGCATTCAGAAAATGATATTTTTGGATCAATTTCTATTGCACAAACTGTGTGTTATTACTTTTACTGGGTGTAACTTTATGAAGATGATCGTTAACATGTACCCATTAATCCATTTTATTTCAAAATGAGGTCAGGTATTCAGTTTTATAAAATATATACGTTAACACAAAAATTAAAATTCTATTAGTGACGAATGGCAATCTTTACTAAACATATTATCTAGTCTTAAAAATACAATAATTACTTGAATTCATCTGTTAAAGAGCTTTATTATTTAGCAAATATCACATCAATTACATACATTTTCCTTTCACAGGTATTGTATTAACTCTTATGGGAGGCATGTTGTTACTTAAGTCCTTAATACAACACAGCTCTAAATGCTTAAGAATAATTTCCATATATATTTGTTTTAGAAACCTTATAGAGAATAAAAGAAATAAAATGATGGTGGTGAAAACAATTGCAAGTTCTTTTGTATCGAAGGTTATCTGATTATTTGAAATTCCAGCTTAGAGGAGAAATTCGAAAAAAGGATCTGGGTACTAAATCGAACGCAAGTTCGCTACTTGTCAAAACACTTTGTGTTCGAATCCCAGAAGTAGAGACATTTACTTGCGCTGGTTTTTTTTTTTTTAATGATTTATTTATGGACGCTCTTTAACAGCTCAGGTCATCAGCGTCCCATTCAACTCAGGGCGTGAAACGGCCGACAAATTTTGCTCAGAGGCCTCTCTTTCAGGCTTGAGGTTCTTTTTCGTGCCGTAAATGTACGCCACGGGACCCACGGCTTTATTTCCCTTCCATACTTAGCCATACTTAGGATTTTTACGCCCCGAAAAAATCCATCGGTCCTGGCCGGGTTCGAACCCGCGATCTTGTGTTTAGGAGGCAAGTATGGTAACCACTATACCACCAGGACCGACTCTTGCTCTGGTGATATATAACCATCAATACATAGTTAACTGTAAAAGTGTCTTTAACATGTACAGATTTTGAAAAGGGCACAGAATAGTAAAACCTGATTGCTTTCTGCAACTGTTTTACTAACTGGGAGAGCATACGTCCGCTGATAGCGGATAAAGTAATTTTTAAAATAACTTTCAGGCAGTAGGATGTTATATGTACACTTTAAAAGTCTTACAGCTTCTAAATAGGTTACATATATTTATTCTTTATTCCGTTTATTTTTTATGGGTTTAAGCGTCATGTCACCATGTCAGCATAACAAACTTTTTGACGGAATTCTTCAAATTACAGCCTATGAATTTACTTTTATCTCAATGATTTAGTTTCTTAAGAACGTAATTATTTTTACATAAATCACGGAAAATTTATATTAATTTGCAAAATTAAATGTATGTCAACAGCTGTAAATATTTCTCTTTGTTCAAAAAAAAAATGAAAATATGTCGTCTTATAAACACTAATTATGCAATGGGAATGTTATGACAAATTATAGAATACTGGATTTTATTCTAAAGATTTGAGTTTAGAAGTTGTTTCATTAAGAAATTTAAAAATGTTTAAGTATTTTTTTCTAACGCATCTATGAAAAAATATAGCAACCAAGTAATTTATTTCACTTACTTAGTGAACAATTTTCATCATGAAGAGAAGCTTACGTATTGCACATATATTATAAATTTATAAAAATTGATAGTAATACGTTATTGATAATGAGGATATGATATTAAATACATACATATATTCCTTAATGTATATGCAACATTTCAGAATGTTCCATTCAAAAAAGACACCTTTTTAAGTTCTGTATACCCACAGAATTGCCCCAAACTGTTGAACGAAACGGCAATATATCAGAGTAGTTTATGTTAGTTTTCATTTCAAAAAACTGATACAATGTTGCAATAAAACATCCTCTGGTGTTGGCTAAAAGTATTATGGTTCATATGTCTGCAGAGGCCTTATAATAGCTTAGCTTGAAATTGAATGCCTTATTAGAACGTTATTTAAATTGATGTTTTGCATACAACTGAACTATTCATAGCCTATGTATAGCGCGGAAGCCGCAAACCATCGTTTAGCAGCCGAGCAATTTTCGCTACACCTAGAGCATATACATGAATACCAGGGGTGGTATGGCCTAATCAAATGCGAAAATAAACCATGCAGTTTTACATATAACGTTGCAGTGAAATCATTCATGCTGCGTTTTGCCACTGCCTTTAATCATGAAACTTTTAAAAGTTCTAAAAGTGTATCTTACATCTTCCAAAGCGACTGTGCACTTCTGGAGTTCTTATATTTTTATATTTCTAACCGGCAAAAGACAGATTTCGTGATGAATGTAAAATGCAAACGCTGTATAAGGTTAGGCTTACAGTAAATTAATTCATTTTAGTTTTATGTCACATATTTTAAAACATGTTTTATGTGCATTAGGCATGTACCAGTCGCATCACTTATAGTGTATAGGTATCTTATTAAGTATGGAAAGGCAAGATTATGGATGTCTGAGGTGCATAACATTAATCATGTAACCTCTCGTGTGATTATCTTAGTGGTCTGTTGTGTCAACGGCTCAGCAGATTCTGGCTCTCTGGGGCAGTTGTGCACGCAAATACTTTATTTATTTATTTTACAACTGTACCTTTTAGGTTTTTGTTGTGCCTGTAGCAGGCCCTCGTCACAGATCTGGGATCCTGCAATGTTTCCTAAATTTCTGGAACTGTAAATGAATTCTTCCTCACTTTAGTTTCAAGCACCCAGTTCACATGCCTCTGTCACAAGCGTACACAGTTACGCTCCCACAATACAACATTAGCAATTACTATTATTGTATTATGCATACTGTACAGTTTTCAGCTCATAACGTAACTTTTCGCTGTTTCTTGTTCTTAGAAGATAATCTTTTCTACAGGCAATGATAATACTACCACAAATATTTTTAAAACTATTATGTGTGCAAATTAGATACATGACAATTGTTTTATCAATTCAGAAATTTCAACATAAGCAGAAACCAAAATACCTTATTTTGAACTTATTAGCGATTGACTACAGGACTATATTGTTAGCGAACTTTTAGTGCTTGTTTTTAAATTTGTATAATTGCCTCAGATACTTGTTTAAATGCAGATAAATGAGCTAAATCATACAGCAAATTCGTAGATAGGAGTATTATTCCGGATATTGCGTTTAGTTGAAAGTGTTGTTGCATTTATGCAAAGGTTTTGGAACATATACGTAAATTTACAGGAGATAAGAGTTTCCGTCTTATTTTTATATTTCATTTTATGCAATAAATTGGTTTCATAAGCTTGGTCTATGAACGTGTCAGAATCTAGAAGATCAAATTAGGCCTTCTCTTATCACTCTAGAAGCACGCAGCTGACGTTCCTCCTAGCTTCTTGTCGGTCCTGATGGTGTAGTGGTTCCCATACTTGCCTCCTAAACCCAAGATCGCGGGTTCGAACCCGGCCAGGACCGATGGATTTTTCCGGGCGTAAAAATCCTAAGTATGGCTTCCTTCGGAAGGGAAGTAAAGCCTGGGTCCCGTGTCGTACATTTATGGCACGAAAAAGAACCTCAAGCCTGAAGGAAAGGCCTCTGAGCAAAATTTGTCGGCCGTTTCACGCCCTGAGTTGAATGGGACACTGATGACCTGAGCTGTTAAAGAGCGTCCATAAATAAATCAATCAAAAAAAAAAATCCTATCTTCTTGGGGAATGGAACAGAGACCACAAAACTTAAAAAGAAATTTCATTCGCTAACGTAACTTTAACTCTAACTTCGTATATATGTAGATTTTTACACCGAAAATAGTTTTAAATTTCACCGGCCAATTTTAATTGTATTAGCCGATGTGTAAAGTAATTTTCCACAACGCCCCAGTTGTACATGATACACTCACTGTTGACCCCAACACAGTTTAGTTTTCAGTAAGTTGCAGCGCAAGGTGCATTATAAAATGAAGAAATGGAAAACTCATTTGAACATTATAACAAAATGTAGGCTTATTTAGGTACCTAGCTAGAAGTATGCGGTTCATTCCCATCTTCTCGGTGTACAGTATTATCAGCACAACGATAAATTATTCCCATCTACTACAATTCAAACTAGACCTCATTGACAAACTTTTAGGAATTAAGAAAAATTTTGTTAAGGAATATATATGTTCACTGATACTCGTTAAGTAGCTATGCATTCGAAAAATTATATCTACAGTAAAATGTATTGCAAAAATTCAATTCAATTTTCCATGAATTTTCTGACTAGCGTTTTCTACAATTGAGTATTTATAATTTAAGTTTTATTCGTTCAATCAATTCTGTTCTGTTATCAACTGGAATGATGTAAACAATACGCTTAACATTTCCTCAAAAAATCAAGGGGCACTGAATAAGGCGTTGGCGCTGACCAAACAGCAGGCCCTGGTCTTCCTATGCAATGTTCCTCAAATTCTGGAGTAAAATTACTCGCACATCAATGCCGAAGTGCGGTGGAGCTCCATCATGTTGCAACCACACGTTTCTACGCATAGACAACAAGCGATACATCGTCATCAGGTACTGCAGTAACATAGAACAACAAACCTACGTACGACTGCAGTGTGACAGACACATGAAAATCACAGACTAACAACCACGGTACATTAAGTACACTACAGATATTACGCGCATGTTGTCTTTCCCCGGTATGCTGCTTGTGACTCGCAGGGTGTCAACGTTCACGGTGTGGCACTGACTCAAGCTATCAACGTGTATAGCTCTTCACAAAGTACCTTACCCTACATGCACAATTTCAGTTCTCGTTATTAACATTTAAATATATAAAGTGTTTAAAGTATGGATACATGTATAAATACGAACGCTGTTCTTCTTTTTTGTTACACTTACCCTTCCGAATGTTGTAGCCACTTATTGTTAGAATAGTCGTCTTAATTATTTTCCCCCGTCTATTGTGACATACTGTCTTCACTTTCTTTCTGGCTAAAGTGAGTACTTTGTTTAAAAATATGTTCGTTTTATGGCTTTTCTCTTATTTGTGGCCTTTATCCTAATAAGTGTGCATGTTCTAACAAAATCTTTAGTAGCATATTCTTCTCTATCTATATATTAATTGACGAGGGTTATCATTACACTTGAAAATTAAAAGTCACTTTTTTGAAAACTGGCGCCCTGTAAACTGATGAATAAAGCAACTGTTCTATTTATCATTTCTCTTGAAATCGACGAAAGTCACGTTTTCTCTGCACGAAATGATTTGTCCCAAACAGTTTTAATTGGTTTTGATTTTTTTTATTTTTATGCTACATAGCCTGCAAACATTTTTGATAGTTGCAAATTTTCAGAATTTACAATTTGTTTCTTGTGGATAATATAGTTGTGTAATGTGCTTGTCAACGCATAAAAACAACTCATCTTCCTCACGTCTATTTCCAAACTTCTTTATTCTTTTCCATTACCATTTGTTGAGCAATGTTGCACAAATTAGTGCTAGTATTCCGTGCATATTTATCAGACGCCAGTACTTCAGAACAGTTGCACTGCTTGTTTCTTCAAAGAATAGAATGTATTGCTCCCATTTCTGATTTGAAACTGTTTTTGTTTTCATTTAGTACGACAGCTAACTTTCCGATGCAAACACTCAGACAAAGTTTAATTAAATTGTGACAAAGCAGTATTTCTTAATATATTTTAAACATGAATTTAAGAACCCCCGCTTTCAAAATTCTTTTGCAATCTTCCTTATCCTAATTCGCGGAAAAAACGCGGGAAATTTTTGCAGAGGAACGGTCGACCCTTTTACATAACTGAGCCCTTTTATTTTTAAGCTCATTATCTTTACGAAACCTATTAGACAAAATACTGCATGCTTTAGTTTTTCTCTGTCATGACTGACACATTTTAATTTCTACTTAATAGTATTCAGCATTTAAATGAAGCTGATACTAACAAATTTCATCACAAATATCATTTACACAAGCAGCAGCCAGCTAGGCTTGAACACCACCTGACGTCACTGCGCATCCTGCCCTGATACTTATTACTATAATACTCAACATGGCATACCAGCAACAAATGTAACAACGGATAGGGATTTACGACGCATACTTTATGCTCATTACAAGATACGGAATGCGCTTTTAAAACCGTTGATTAGCTCATGAGGTACGTATCAGCAAGCATATTAACAAAATATGATGAGCTTTGTTTGACCTACCAGTTTTCAAAATTTGTCGGTAAGGTCCTGTTACACACTGTATAGAAGAGAAGCATTACAAGCAATATCAGAAGAGCGCCTGAGATTGCCCACAACTTTACGAGCATCCTGAGTGAATTTATCTGGGAAGCTCAGAGCTTAGAGTGATATTTATTAGGACTATTTCACGAATAAAATAAGAATTTGAATATAATTCCCGTCAACTTGGCTTGCAATATTGTAATAATTGTACATTTGGATTATGAATACTTAACCTTTTCAAGCCCTCTAGAAACAGACGAATGGCGATTGTCAGTAATGGAAATAAAGATCAGCCAAATACGCTTTGGCACTATTTCATGAATACATTATGAATAAAAGAAATATATATATGAAATTTGCGCACAAATTATCAACAAAGGTATATAATTTTATACTTAGTTATGAATAAACCTATTCAGAAATCGTGGGAATGAAATGGACGAAAGTCGATTATTAGCAGTCTCTCCCGTTAGATTTACTGATACCAATTGAGAAAAAAAAAAACCAAAACAGAGAAAACATTTTACCATTCTGAACAACGTGTTTATTAAGATTTATAGTTACTTAGGCAGATACTGTTATATAATTTATAAAATGATTCAGATTGTTTTGCTGAATACTCAAAAACAACTGCTTCAGGGAATACACATTAAGTTAGTTAAATTTGTAATTGCTGAAAACACATAAAAGTGGTAATCTCAAGAATTATACAGTGCAGGTATAGAGTTAGCTACACTGGCCACAAGATAAATGCACGTCGTGTGATTAAAACACATTTGATAGAAATTTTCGATAATTTCACTGCGATATCTGACTGTGATTGGTCAAAATTCAAAATTTTCTTTCGTTTCATTCAGTCGATTTTACGATGACGTCACATAAGTGAAATAGTGACCACATTTTTTAATAGTGTTTAACGCCCATTTAAACACTGAGGTGTCACAGGGAGTGGACATTGATGATGCATGAGATGAAATTATAAACTGGGAAAGAACATTTTTTAACAGAAAGAAGCGCTCCTGGCCTAAGATTTTAGGGTACCTCCCCAGCATTTGCCATTTATGATGACTGAAATAAACCTAGAAAAACCTCAGTAAGAGAGAACGGACCTGGTAGGAATTGAATCCCGGACGTCCCACTCACGAATCCGCGTCTTATCGACATCGGCCACCCGTGGCGGTGCCACAGTTGTTGACACCTAATCAGCTTTATCTGAACTATGAAAATAATAAGCATTGTCTGTAATGCATGGTGTAACATTTTAACATTGCAATCACAGCCGTATTTTGGGCTTATGGATGGACTTTGCCGGTTATTCAGAGTATTTTTCTACTCTGTGAACAATGCACATTTTCTCGACAAACTTCTCGTTTCGCACTTCGTTGGAACGCGGCAAGCAGGAAAGATCTCGTGGATGCAAGGAAGTTAGGAATTAATATCACGCGCCACTTAAAATAATGCATGTTAGCGGCATGAACGTGTTACAAAGTGATATCCATGTAGACTTATCCTTGTTCTGAAAGAAGAACAGTCGCATCAAACCCAGTCCTTACATTAGACCGCAAAAGCTAGACAATGATTGAGAGCCGTATCGCAAAACTTTTGAAAATTCAATTTATTATTGCAATGTACTTAAATCTATATGTAACAATATTGATGAAACATGTAATCGAGCATTATTTAGTAATGAAAATTCCTATATTAATGCTTTTATAAATACCATTTTAATAAAATAAAAATAAAATAAAATATATGCGTATTTTGCAACCTATAAGTTAATTCGGACATTTATTTAGTAAATATGTTGTACTTTTACAAAAATTAGTAGTTTACTTGCACATAGAAGTAAAATAACATCATAAAAGTCCAACTTTACCACATTGTATTAGCTACAATTGTTACCAATATTTTTCATTATTAGCGTTTTGATTTTATTTTGATTCAAGAAAGAGGTGATTTGTTATCATTTCTGTAAATATCTGAAGTAATTTTAAAGAATGTTTTTTTCTGCCTGAAAGTTCTTGATTTCCCAAGGAAAATGCGAAATCTGTTGAAAAAATATTGAGAAGAAAGCCAAAAAAATTTTAAGCGTAAAGTGCCAAGAGCTTGAATTCACTCCCCTTTACAACAAGCACACTGCCGATGTTTCAGTCCTAAGAGGATTAGAAAGTGCAACAATGCTGCTATCTGGCGTGTTCGTGTAATTAATATGGAAGCACAAAGCAGCGAACAAACAACCACAATAATGCAGTAAAATGTATAGTTTTGTTATATACATTAGAAAGTGCGATTCAGGCAACATGGTTTTAGGTCAAGCACCAGATTACAACACAGAGTGTCAGCTAAGACTTTTTGAACGAGAGATAAGATACGATACTCCGAATAAGGTGACAGTGAAATGTTGCATATTTCTGTAATCGCTCTGTTATCTTTAAGTTTCTCAAGTGCATTAAACAGTAAGTAATTTTAAGCAAGCATTTCATCTTATTGAGTTTTAGTATTCTGTTTAGAAAGTGTAGTAGACAGGATGGAAAGCTCAGCGAAATTGTTGTAATAGAGAGATACGCTATGCACTAATATAAATCAAATGAAAAAATGAAAAGGCTCGGAGATAACTTCGAAGCACTTGCATTCGAGAAGTCCCGGGCTCGATCTCCCGGCATAGATCAAGCTGATCAGAGGTTCTCGTGATCTTCCTTAGTCGCAAAGCAAATGCCGGACTTGCTATTTCCTTACCAAGAATCTCCAGAGAAGCCTAATTGATAAAGAAAGACGAGTACGCAATTAGGAACATTGATCAACAAAGTAAAGGTCACTACACGACTAAGGTCATCTGTTTGACAGAAAGTTAACTGAATAACGTTTCACTGTAATTTATAAACTACTGAAGTTTATCACTACTCTATTATCATGTTTAGAACTTTGTACAATAAGAGAGGTGTACTACCAAATGAAAACTGGAACAGACTACACATATGATCCTTGGAAAAACAAATACATGCTTTATTTATTTCTACATTTTTAATAGTATTTCACGTCCGTTTTTACTGCTGAGGCATCACAGGCGTTGACACCGAGTTGAAATGATAGACTGGGAAAGGAACGTTAGAGTCTTAAGTTTAGGGTACTTCCCCGGCCCTTTCTACGCCTTAACTACCTCGGCCACCCGCCGCGGTACAGGTTGTGAAGAGTATAGCACACTGTATGTAAATTTTCGTATTTTCAAATCAATTCATTCATAACTTTTTTATTCCAACTTTTTTGAAAAACAGTGTTCCAAAATTTCCAAATTTCCCTCAAAATGTATTATTTTCAACCTATTTTTGATAATTTCATAATAAAATTATTTCGATAAAAGAATATATGTATTTTTCAATAAGATTGCCAGCTATTGAAAAAAACGGACTCATGACTAAAAAAGCAGATTTTAAAAGTTGTATTTGCAGTCTGCGGAAAAAAAAATACCAACTTTATTGTTAAACGCTGTTTTGTAACTTTGGGGAAATAAGGCCAACATTAGTAAGAATGGGTTGTCTTAAATCAGGCAAATGTACAACAAAATGAATACAGGAATGCAGTTAAAGATCTGAATGCACGTTACAATAAAAATGAGGGTATTAAATTTTTTTGAGAGGTGTTCAGATGTGAAAGAGAGATCTTTATGTTTTATCGTTTTCTTTGATATTTTTAATACATGTACGCAAACAAAATAAGAATTGCAATTACCATCTCAGAAATATATTTATAAACCACGTAACACAAAGATTTCTGACTGTTTACTGTTAGCCCTCTTGCAAATCTACTGGTGTGAATATGCTTGCAAACTCAATGAAATTCTTTCAAAATAAATTAATTGAAAATGAATATTGAAGAATTTTAATAGCAAAGGAGAATTTTAAGAGCACAGGCATTTAAAAATGGCAACGAAAACAGGTATTATAATGAACCTAAATGGCATTTCAAGATGACCTGAGATGTTAAAGAGTGTCCATAAATAAAATCAATCAAAAAAAAAAACGAAGAAGATGA
Organism: Metallyticus violacea; assembly: GCA_030762175.1. Lineage (NCBI taxonomy): Eukaryota > Metazoa > Arthropoda > Insecta > Mantodea > Metallyticidae > Metallyticus > Metallyticus violacea. The sequence goes on along the minus strand of CM060846.1, from coordinate 277,628,323 downwards.
AGGTGTTAATATAAAAATACAAAAGTTCCAAGCGTGTGTGGAACAAATCGAAATGCTTTGAAAAACAAAGTGAAACAAGACGCACAGTTTAGATCCTATGCTGTCATGGCCTTACCACTTACTTTTTATGGAAGTGAGGATTGGACTTAAAAGTAAAAGGGAAGATAAAATTGAAGCAACAGAAACGCGCTTTTTACTATCTGTCAAGAGTTGCACAAAAGTATATCACATAAGGAATGAGAATATAAGAAAAGAATTGGAAGTGCAATCAATATTAGAAACTCTAAGGAATTATACTCGAAAGGAAGACGATCAATTGAAACAACCCCCCCCCCCCCCAAAGAAAAGATGGATAGAATAAAACAGTGTGAGATCGGAACGGGCAGGACTTAATCCGTGATGAAAGAGGAAAGTTCCTACTTAGAAAATTTCTTCCAGCCCCTTACATGCAACAAATAATAACATACAGCAAATTAAAACCTGCATGTCCTTGCTGCATTGCATTAAGGGAACTGTTATTGCATTATTATTTCTATTTTATTTATTTATTAAGTTCTATTTTTGCAAATTAAAGTTAAATAGCGGTCTAAATCTAAATGTATTGCAATCAATTAAAATGCGCTTATTATTTCCACGCATCAAAAATATATTTGAAATAAATTTAATTTAAATAGCAAGATCAGGCTACGGCCTGCCGCAAGGACCTCTGCTTTCTCTACCTCTGTCTCATGACTTCATTAATAGAGGACAATATTGCAGGTTGGGCATGTGATCAGCATGCCGGCACCCTGCATCTATCATGTTATTTTCTAGTTTGAAGAACGCCACCTCTACATCAGGTTGCTCCCCAGTTGTTCTCATAAGGCTACCGTTCCAGGCCTACTTAATTTATAGAATTCCTAAGGAGGTATTGGGAATGAAACGTGGGTACTCTGGGTCAGCAATCATCAACGCTAACCACTAGACCAAGGAGGTGGTCATTTGTTGATTTAATGCTATCAAATTAATATCAGTTATCAAACATATTAAATATACTTTCAAAAAAAAAGGACAACGTTCAAAATAAATGTCAATTTATATTAAAACATTATTAAATAATTTTAAACCTACATTAGAAGAGCTTAATCACTCCTTTGTTGGAAACGAACACTAATTCACTTGGTTAGAGGAATGTTATTTCCTAATTAACACAAACTACATACATATTATATAATACAAGGAAGTATGCGAACTTTCCTCTGAGACACGTAAAACATATCCAGCCTTGAAATATGACTAAAATAACATAATTGAATGTGCATTTGCATAGTCCAGTGTAGTTCTGATGTGCTCCTTGTAGTGAAACGTTTTGTTGGTAATATATGCAATTAAAAATTATGAAGAAACGAGACTCTTAATATTTTTTCCTTACATATAACAAGAATGAAACAAGGCAAAACACCAATAATACATTTATAACTGTGATCTGAATAAAAGCACTATGATCGTATAAGGTAAGTTTCGTAATCAAGATCTAAGTACAGAGTGGCTCCAAATTCTGAAATTTTCTTTACATTCAATTGATAAAGTATGTTTGAATTTTGAACTTTTCAGCGGAAGTTTGCATACCTCCCTTGTTACAATATCCTACCATTTTAATTTTCTGGGAAACAGTCAGGACTAGAGGTACGATTACGTCAGTGTCCAGCTGTAGGTATTAAGTTCCGTACATTCTACTTTCGTGATGATGAAGTTTTGAAAATAATCTCACATATCTGTGTATTTTGAACATGTATACATATATTTTAAATGTATTTCGAATACTATATAATATTCATGATAATAAGGTACAAGTAAAATTGTACATAACTGAAATTTTTAAATTTTGTTGATATTGAGATTTGTGAAGACGAAATTGCGAGAGATTTTTTTTGGGGGGGAGAGGAGGGATTACACGTTTAAGTTCATAGCAAGCACTTCCCCAGCATTTACCGTTGATGAGGTCTTAAAAAACCTGGGAAAAAATTCAGTCAGGCAGGACGACGGTCCTGACGGAAATCGACCCGCAGACTGTCGTTCACAAATCCGTATCTGAGCCACCTCGACCTCCCATGCTGGTATATGGGCTAAATGGCCGGTGCTAAAATAGCAGTATTTTGTGAAAAACGTCGCTCTTAAAATATCATGCTTGGGGGGTTGAACTAAATTGTTATATGTTTATACTTGTTAGTTCAGACTGGTCTGATTACAACGCAGATATCAGCATGCTGCTAAGCGAAGGAAGAGCCAAGAGCATTATTTCTGCTCTGGATTGGTTGACGTCACACCGTTAGCTACTGCAGTTTGATATGATGCGTACTTTGTTATTTAATGATTTGATTTCTTTTTTGCCGTGTTTCACCGTATTGAGGCTTAGTTGTTTTTTTTTCTGCTATTATATAATATAGTTTTAAATCGGAGTGTTTCGATGTTCAATAACTCTGTTCTTTACCGTCACATGTCGGTCTTTGTGTTTAGTGATAACCACACTTACCTCGTGGACCCAATATTGCGGGTTCAATCCCGGCCAGAGTCGATGGCTTTTTTCGGGCGTAAAAACCGTAAGTATGGCTTCCTTCGTAAGGGAAGTAAAGCCGTGGGTCCCGTGTCGTAGATTTACGGTATGTAAAAGTACCTCAAGTGTGAAAGAAGAGGCCCCTGAGCAAAATTTGTCGGCCATTTCATGCCCTGAATTGAATGGGACGCTGATGACCCGAGATGTTAAAGAGCGTCTGTAAATAAGTCAAACCAAAATTTCTCTTCAAATAGGATACTACTATTCCCCAACAGGAAAAACTCTCAAAATTGCTTATACAATGCTTATATTACCCAAAAAGAATAAAAAAAATGTTTCAACTAGAAATGCTGTTATTGTTCTACACTTCATTTTCCACTTACATTTTGAAAGCTAAATTACTATAAAAGGTGAAATTTAGACACACTACACACTATACTTAAAGAAAATCAATAGTTTCGATATATTTTGTACTAGATGGAAAACCATCTCAGGGTAATTATGGACTGTTTTTAATGACCTGCAGTCATTAGCGAAAGAAAAAGATTCTTTACGTGAACAATAATCTTATGGGCTCAGGTTGAAGTCTTAATTTATTGAACACTTGAAGATATTTAAGACATGCTGGGAGTCCGTCGCGTGTAAAAAGTTTGGTTTTATATTCACTGTATACTTGCCCTGAAGCTAAAGTTCACTGCATTCACTCGAAGGTCTAATGCTACTATTTACGAATACATAACTTTAAGTTTAACTGAACTCTTCTGTAATAATTTCACGCGATCGAAAATGCAATTGTCACCCATAACTTTACTGTATTAACTTTATAATAATTATCACTTTGCTATAAAAACTTTATAATACTATTACTACTACTTATTATTATAATAATAATGATGATGATAATAATAATAATAATAATAATAATAATAATAATAATAATAATAATAATAATAATAATAATAATAATAATAACCCGACTGTCGTAATCTTTACAACGACTTAACGTGACTTGACTTCACAATCTCAATGACGACATATTTCTCTCACTGAACCGACCGCAATCACTTAATGACTGTGACGTATGTACTAACTAGATGTCTCTCATTGAATCCTCCGCAATAACTGGATGAATATTGTAATACTAATATAATGTCTTATGGTGATGTCTCTCAACTACTCACTTCTACTACTACTCCTTGAAGGCTCCAAAATATTTTTCTTTATACTTGATACATAATCAAATTGTCTGAATTAACTCTTTCTTTGCGAAATTTTATTACTTCAAATATTCGGGAACTCCGTTTAACTCTAGTTCCCTATTGGCTATCACAAGCTATCTGATTGAAGTTTATATTGTAGATCTTTTCTCATTCGTTAGATTTTTATATTCGTGATTGGTTAAAATCATTCACTCCCACTACATTTTCGACTTTCTAAAACCAAGGCTCCCACGCTAAAGTTTTCTCAGAAAGAATACACCTGTAGTCGTTATGCGGCATCTTTTAAATCTGACAAGAGCCGTTATCCTATTGATATAATATTTCTCGCTGTTCCTTGTTATGGCAATAAAACCCATTAGCTGTCTGGAGGCGGCCCAAGACTTTCTGGAGTATTTTCTACCTAGGGTATATCCAACTTATGTAGTGGTCAAATAATTGACTCCATAGGGTACTGACACCTTTACACGTATGAACTGCAATGGAAACAGTCAGTAGCAGCGCGCTACACGAGCTAGAAGTTATGAAACGTATGCTGTAAGGAGCAGTAACGCTTGGTACATGTGTTTGGCAGATCCCGGTTTTAGTTCCCGTTGAGTCAGCCATTTTTTTTCATAGTTTCCCCTGGCCAGTAAGACTAATGCAGAGATGTATATTTACATTCGATGAATTTTCCGCTCTTCCATTTCATGCCAATAATTTCATAGATTCTGTTACAGGATCGAAAGTGCCAGAGTGAGGTGGACCGGCGGGGTGTGATGGTGACTTGCGCTTTGGTAAAATTTCTGGAATTGAAGAAAACCGTCCGAGGGCCTCGTAAAACTGGGAAGCGGCTCCACCGGTAGCGGGGTTTCTATCTGGAAACATGTTAGGGATCCCATCTGGGTGCATTCATTGCCTGTAGATCCTGACAGCCTGGCGTCGCCCTACCACATCTCCTCCTCCCTCAAATATCCTCACCGGGCATAGGCACAAAGAGCCTGCCTGAACAAGGATCAAGTACCGAAAGTATCCTTCTTCACTCCAGATCAACCATCCATCCATCTTCATATCCGTTGTGGCTGTGATTTAGAAAAGTACAAGCAATTTGTACCTCTTGTTAAATAAAGTGCCTAAGAATATGTTAAAATGCGGCGTATTAAAAAATTAATACGCTTTTTAATAACCGTTTCCTTCTTGATATTACATTTCGGCAATTGAGTTTGAAGTCTTGGACAGGTTGTCACTAGCAGAAATACAACATTGTATTTCACATAAAAGTAAACATTATCAAGATAAAAATTTAATAAATATTTTACATATTTGCACTGTTATTTTAGAGCAGTGTACTTCAACGGAATTCTTCATTTTATTTTTATCCATATTATTTACAATTGCTTGTCAAGTGAGTGACTCCTGCTTTAGTTTCACCATGTTAATTTCTTGCCGGAGTGTCCAAATTAAAATCCAATGTAGCCTGTAACCGGCTATAGTAGTGTGTTAAACAATTTAAATAAATATTCAGCATGAATTGGAGAATTCCAAATGTCAGTCATATAGAAAGACCACAAAAGCCGATCAACACTCCCAAGTTACTATGAATTTATCCGGCAAGAAACACATCGACGCGACTTCGCAGCAAGTGCTTTTAGATGAAATAGGACCTTGAAGCTCACATTCACGATCTTCAAACTTTCGTGAATTTGATTTAGATTTATATAGAAACTTTCACTTAGTGCATATTCCTCTATATTCGGTGAATAATCCAGAGACAAGAAATATACCACATCAATGTACAATAAGAAATCCTATCTTGCAAAGTGTTATGAAGAAATATTAGGAAACCTCAGAATAATACGTGAAAATAGAAAATCTGAATTAGCTTTCATGATTCTATGGACTCAATAGACAGAAAAGTAGGAAATGTATTTGTCGGTGTGCATAAAATTGGCAAAACAATTTCTAAACGTTAATTTTCATTAGTTTAAAAATAAACGTTGAAAGTGAAACATAAAACACGCTGCTCTCTCTAGGTTGTTAAATAAAAGTATGCATAAACAAAATGTTGATGAAGTAATGGAAGGTCATAGCTGTTCAATACAATCAACGTCACGTGTACAGTGTGACGAAATGAAGACAAGTAATATCTTGAAGCGACGTTTTCTCAAAGTGAGCAGCTTGCATGAAATAAAATTGTGGTAGCACGTGGCACGAACTTGAGTGAATGTCATGCGGGTCTCCGAGAAGCTTATGGCAATGAAACCTTGCCGTTTAGGAAGGTGGTCCGTTGGATGTAATCATTTCGGCAAAAACGTGATAGTGTAGAAGATGAGTCATTTTCAGGTCATCCTGTTCTTGAAGCGCATTATACTTTCGTTTGATTCAGTCATTGTTTGAGGCGGATGGAAAGCGAGAAAGCAGAAGTCTGAACAGTCGCTACACAGAGTTGTAATATGATCCCTCCCAGACATTAAAAAAAACAGCTGAGTTAATAGTGTTCATCATCTTTCAGAAATGAGGCAAAATGTGGCAGGGGATTAAATTGAAGAAATGTAAAAGTATCCAGTTTCTAAATTAAATGGTTTGCTACTTATGAACATGTTCTATCTAGCCCTTGTAAGGATGTAGGGTGTTTGTTATGTTGTGGTTTATAGGAGGTACCTATTTACATGCAATGGTCCTAATATAAATATCGAAAAACCAGTCAGCTTTAAATACTTTCAAAAGTACCAATATGGATATTTCTTAAAGCCATATTTTGTTACCATTCTGATCATCCACTATTAAAATAAATATACATGTTTACAAATACACAAAATATGAAGAGTCAATATAAATGTCGGCAAAATTTATACTGCTCGGAAACGAGAAAATTAGACTGGCCCGCATGTCACTCTGAGGCGGAGTCGGCGTAGCCGGCGGGACCAGTGGCGGGCGCACTGTAAAGTATATAGTATATACATGAGAACATTAAATAAACTAAATGCGTTTTCACACATCCAAACCATTATATGATGCATTCTCATTTCAGTTGATGTTACATATATTTGCTGAGCTATCATAAACAAAATCTATAACAAAGGGAACGGCAGTGCATAGTTACAGAACAAATTAACATGTTAGTCTATTAGTATAGCAAAATTGAAAATTGGCCTAACACAAAGATCATTAACGAAACAATTATAAATCCTCCGTGTAACGATAGGAGATTTCATGCTACAACATGTATGTTCATTCGAATTCCACCTTCATTGTGTGTACATGCATATCATACTTACTTACTTACGTACCTACTTATCTACTTACCTACCTACCTACACCTACCTACCTACTTACCTACCTACTTACTCACTCACTCACTCACTCACTCACTATACAGTAAATGCCAATTTAAAATGTTTGTTTTCCTTTATTAGGTGTTCAAGGTCCTCATCCATGCCACAAAGGAATGTTGCCAATTGAACTGTATCATTTATATCACAGCTCTCGTCTAATATAAGGGAAAAATATTCGCATTTCTGAATGTTTAACGCAATGATATTATCAATGTGTTTTCCTATGTCTGTTATTCGTCTTAGTAATGTACGACTCGGCATTCTCAATCTTTAATTTAATTTATTTTTTCTGGATGCATTATTGCATATACCTTCAAAATAAATTTTTCACACATTCGCCTTCTGTGAATGATTTCAACTCTTGCCGATTTCCCAGGCAGCGTGATGACTTGAAAGTAGTACCTTATTTGCTATTTCATTATCTGAGCTATTTATTTTGGACTCCAATTTCATGGTGACTTCTTTCAATTGTTTTGAATGTCTTTCTTGATGTAGCCTAAAATAAACGACGCAAATCCTGTTCAATTGCGAAAACTGTTAAGCGTAATTAACATTTGGTAATGTATTACTATTATTGTTATAATAAATTACTTTGTTGTAACAATGCATTTGATTTAATTCTAAACATTAAATTTCAAAACAAACATATTTATTATTGCAATATTTAACTGTTAATTGGTTGTATTCTTTATGTTCTTTTCTTCACAATGTCGTCTGATATTTGCTTTGAAAACTCCCTTTAATATTTTGGAATATACAAACATTTCACATCATTTCCGTAAGGTATAAAGAAATATTCTTCTTCCCAATCACTGCTAAACTTTCTTTTGTAGGCAGAATTCGATGGCCTTGTTAACGCCATTGTAAATAGCCTGGCTGATTAACCACTGCTTTCATTCACTGTCTGATGGTAGAAGCGAAAAGGGGGGGGGGGGTAAGTGCAGAGTGCAGCATGGGTTGCCGTGTACAAGGGGTATATGCCATGACTCTAGATCGATTGATACAATCAATGTTTGCCGATCACTGCTCCAGATACCTGTTTGTTTAATATTACAACCGTGAAATCCCTTAAAGATTGAGTGGCAAAGAAATGAAATTGCCAGGTACTTAATGGGTCATCAAAGATATACAACTATATATATAGTTGTATATATATATATATATATATATATTGTTTAATAACTACTAGGTGTGAGAAATGCAGCAACTCCCTTTTAGTATAGAAAGCTAATTAGTCGAATCTTAGTCAGCCTCTTGTAGCTTCTCCCAGCTCCCACTATTGACTTTTGGATATTCCGATAATCCAAACTTTAAATAAAAACGTTGCATCTTAATGCGGCAATAAAATGAATTGGTTCAGGATTCAAAGTGATCAGCTAATAGGTATTTACTCTAGTTTGATGAATGTAATGTCTGACTAAAGAGATCGTTACGCACTTTACTAAAGTTGAGCAATACGTTAGGGGTGTTTAAATATCTCTAACAAACTTTCTATGCTTGCCTGTGTATTCAGACAGTAATATGCTTCCCGTTTTCAAAAAGTTGTTCTAGATGATAAACAACGTTGAAATTCTACAAGATTTGGGAATTTTGATCATATTTTGACATTCCGAAAATAAAGACCCATTCAATGTTGACGAAATTGAGTTCTAGGCTCCTGGAACTTATTGCCATGTTTATCATGACGGTTGCAAATTAAAAATACATTTGAATAATGTAAGGTAAATGCCATATGTTCAGCCCAATTTCTGCAAATGAAGTAACTTCCATTTGTTTTCAAAATTCATTAAATGAATTGATTCCACATTCATTATTGTCGTGCCCCCTGGGTCTAAACGTAGTTTTTTTTGTACTAATCATTTCTATTCCTTTATTCGCTTTTCTTCAATACCAACTTCCTTTGGATCTTCTCCGTTTCCTTGTTCCGGTAATTAGTGCACATTTTCCCTTCCTTACAGTGTTTCTTAGCTCATTTTCGTTATATGGTCATATTACACGCATTTTATTTTTCTAAATTATAAATTAATGTGTTAGAAAATCTGATATTCAGCGTTTTAATACGGGACACAACTGTTTCTCTCAAATACCGGTAGGGATCTTAGACAAGTAATGTGAATAAGTACTTCTCTAATTTTATGCAGGTGAATGGGCCGCCATATATAACAAAAAATTCGCAATCATACATGTTACATTGTACTTTAAAACTGCTACTCTTCAGAAGAAATGTTCATGAATATTGTTGTTCCTTCCCCCAATTTATTAAGTATACGCAAAGTCTCTTCTTTTTCTTTGGTGGAGAATCAAACAGGCAAATAACATCGTTACAACATAAAATGTTTACAATGTCAGAGCACGTACGCTTACCGGTTCACCGGTTAACGCCACACTATACTTACCAAAATTCACCTTCCCCACCTTCAGGCTACTGGTATTAGCGGTTGATTCCGACAGCCGTAAGTATGAGAAATTTATAAGAACATTTTACGAGTTCTGCCTCGTGATTTCAAAATGAAAACAAAACAAAACAAAACAAAAAAATAATAAAGTGATGAAATGAATTGTTAATGTTCCGCATGTCTTTGAAACGGGACATATTTTTTATTATATATTATACGGAACATCTGGCAATCTTCTGTTTCTTTTTGACATATTCTGGGTACATTTCAAGTACTACATATATTTTTTTTACTTTTTCTCATAAGTACACTACACTCTGAATACTAAGATGCATACAGAAGTCACAAGAGTAATAATATGGGGGAGGAAAAATAAGTAAAGACATTATATCAAATAAATTATAATAACACAGTAAAAAGGGGAAATATTAACATATTAGATTTAAACCCGGTGGTGTAGGCACTTTATGCAAAAAATAGCTGTTATCTCTCTATCTCAGAGGTAGTTTTCAGAGACACGTGTCGGTAAGACATCATTAAATGTTAAATAAAAAAAATCATGAAAATCCTTAGAGTGAAACAGTGCATGTTGTGTAACCGACAAGGGAAACTTTTTTAACAGAAGGACTATGATTGTTCGTACGAAGCGAAGGAATAGTAGAAGTTAAACCGATATAAAATCCTTTGCCAAGTTTACAAGATAACCATAGACGACGTTCTTAGAAGAACAGATTGCAAATGAAGACGTCTCAAATTCTCTGGAGAAATTGGAATGGTAGGTCGAATGATATGTCATAATTAGAGCATAGGTTTTGCATTCAGGGCGTTGGAAAGGGTATAAGTCTGCGGTTCGACAGGGTAATTAAGAGGAGATAGGTTGCGGTGAAATATAGTTTTAAGGCTAGGGAGTGTGCTAAAAGTAATGCGAGGTACAACTTTAGAAAATTACGATAATCAATTAATAGAATGTCGTGAATTTTTTTTTTTTCAAAATAGGTTTGATGCTCTCAATTCCAGAGACGTGAGTGGTTACAACTCGGAAATTATAAGTAAAACTTCACATGCTATTTAAAATAAGCAGAAGTTTTAGAAAAGTCGTAATTATCACAACTCCAGTACAACTTTTAACGCATAGAGTACATTAAAATGTCATTTCTGGTTTTTGTCCACCTTTTAGATGCTTCTCTCATATAAACATCATATTCTGCTAGTTTACCAGAGTTTTCCAACACTATAAATCGTTTTTATATAATGAAATATCCTGGTGAAATAATTCACCACGTTTATAATTTATCTGTCCTTGATTCTGTGGGGATAAAACAGTCAAGGCAATTTCACTGCTGCTGTTGGTTGAAACTCTACCTAAGTTCATAGTTCATAGAAATAATTTAATGCAAATAATGAACGCTTCATTGAAAGCGAATGTGTTTTAATGTAACAGAATGTAGACAGAAATGAACTTGAGCGCCTAATCATTGTCACACAATTGTAATAATTTCTACAAAGGTATGCTACTTTTAAGAATGTTGTTGTGAACAAACATGTTCTAATTTATACCAGGTCGGAGGTTCCTGGTTGGAACTGTGAATGAGGTTTAACAATTTTTTTTCGATCACAGTTTTCTCGAAACTACATATCCCTACATGTATGTATATCTGGAGAAAAAAAAATCTGCATTAATTGATTTGATTTTTTTAGTGTTTTAACATAGAAATAAAGCTACTGAAGCAGAGCTATTAAGAAAAAAGTTAATAGCCTAGGGGTTATAAAAGCTTTTTTCGACAAAATATCGGTTCTAAAAAAATATTAATTGTTGTTCCAACACTTAAATTCTATAAATTGTTTCAGTACACAGATAACATGTATAAAAACACATTATTTAAATTTCAGTTTTGTAGCCTTAATGATTTTGACATAGTAGAAATATAAACTTAACAAGCTTAACACTTGTAAGATAGGGTCATGACATTCCCCTTAACCTAGCACTGTACTCTAGTACGTGCCAAGAGCAAATCCCTCGAATGACCTTTACTTGGCCCATGAAAAATGTTAGCTTTCCTTTTTTCATAGCACAAATAATATCAATATTATAAGATACAGCTTAATAATCGTTTGTTATATCTCCACAACTCCCAAATCAATCTTGTGCAAATTAATACGGACAAATAATTAGATTTCTTTATTTCAAATTTGCACTTTTGCTAACATGTGATATTTTCCCTTCCATAGGTACTCAACAGGTAAAACTAAGGTTACTGTTGTTTCTATTGTGAGTTCATTGAGTTTTATTAAGAATATTTACAGCATAGTTATACTTTGCAGTGTTAGTACCGAATTTCTCATTTATTTGCTGTGTTGGAAGATTAACTTGACACATATTTAGCGATTAGCTGTAATATCTCTGCATGAGGACATTTCTTTAACACAAAGCAGAAAGTTGTAAAATTGGTCATAGTGCAGTTAGTAAAATTATTAAAATGAATACAGAAAATTAAAATGAATACAGAAATCGAGCCAATTAGCCCCAAGAGGAAAGAACGATATGGAAGAAAGAGAATTCCAACTGCTAAATATGGTGTATATTTCATAAGGAAACCAAGATGGTCCCCTGCAAAACAATTTTGACCTAAAGGAGCTGCTGAAACTGACAAGATACATAAACTCGACAATGACACGCAGGTTTTTATAAGTTGGTAATAAATCTAGAAGACCGATAAGAAACAGTGTCTGACAGCAAAAATGGGCAAGAAAATGCAGAAATTGGACTGCTGCGGTTTGGGAAAAGGTTGTATTTTCCGATGAATCCCAGTTTTATGTTCAGAGCGTTAGAATACAACACGTGCGGAGCTCTGACGACGAAAGGCTGTCACCCAAGCACATTCATCATTTAGATAAAAAATGTTATGTGATTGTCATATGATGGAGTTGATTCTTTGGTATCGTGTGAAGGAATGGTGAACAATGAGGGTATTTACAAATATTGGAGAGAAAAGTGTTGCCTGAACTACAGAAAGTGTATCCCGAAGGAAGGGTGTTTTCCAGCAAGATCGTGCGTCTTTCCAAGAAAGCGTTGACATTCATGAAAGATTCCGGTGTTAAGTTTTTGATTTGCCAGGCAGTTTCATGAAAATTTATGGTCTATTTGTAAAGACATGCTCAGAAAAGTCTTGTTGCTATACTCGAAGGAAATTTGTTTGTAACTGAACTCATGTGTGGTTTCACAAGGGAAAATTCAAGAAAAGGGCAAAATCTGGTTTAATCAAATAGGATATCGCAGTTATTTAAGGCTAAAAGAGGATACACAAAAACTTTAATTCATTAAGTTAAAACTGGATTCATAAAATGTGTAAACTTTGATAAGAAAATTAACTTTCATTAAAATTATGTTTGTTCAGACAGGAGTGTATGCATTCGTTCCGATCAGGTTAATGATTCAAGGTTTTCATTCAAAACTACTGACAGATAGGCAGTTTTCGTGTATATTTACAGAGAATTTTATTACTTTCCAGGTTATCACCCATGCTGAAGTGATGGTAATTCGAGATACGCCATTATTCAATATAATATGAATGAAATTAAAATGTGTGCATTTTATATCTGACATCTACTAAAGTTACCTGTAGAATTAAAATGCCCCAATAAAAGGGTAATGATTGCCATTTGAATTTCGCTTCAGAAATGTGTTGTTTCATCCTGTTAAATATTCTTTGAATGGAATGCAGAAGGCTGCAGTGGTGAATTCTGTGTTATTTTTCCTAATCATGCTAACTGACTAACAATTTTTCAGTTCTTCTACGGAAGTTAGCTTAATGTCATATAATTGTGGAGAATTGCTATTCAGAATAGGCACAGAATGTTTCTTAAATGAATAAGCACATTTTTTGTCATTTTATTGAATATAAAAAAGTATCTAGAAACAACAAGCAGCATATTAGGCCATGCTCATATACATCAAAATTATACAAGGATTAAGGTAAAAGTGTCAATATCAACATTAAATAGTAAATCAATGGAAAGTTATATTGAATTTGTTCTTTCTCATGACTCAGATTTTGTTTATTTTTTAGGTTGTGCCAAATATTAAGTAACATAATCAGAAAAACCCCTCTGGCATTCCGTTCTATTGTTCACAACAATAAAGATTTTACTAAATTGATTAACATTTCTAATACTATCCATAAATGAAGTATAAACACCATATGAATATGTGATGCTACACAAAACTTAGCAACTTTTGAAATAGCCCTAAAATTAAGGGAAAAACTAATTAAATGTGTTAAGGGCCTTCTGATATCGTAACATAAAACACCTATAAACCGCTTTACCTTTCCAAAGAAAAACCATACCAAGACGAAATAGATTGTTCACTTATTAGCAGAGGGCAGTATTACTCAAGATGGTGCAAAATGTTATATAATAATTCTTAAGATGAAGATTATAGGGAGGTAATTCTATTGGTGTGAGATGCTGATGAATTGTATTGAACCCCAGGAGCCCTAAAATAGAAAAATAGACAATAAAAAAGAAAACATTGACATCCACTACCCAAAAATATCATTTGTGCCTTTCAATGTTTTTGAGCCAGGGTTCTACAATATTTAGGATAATTAGACACCAACACGCATTTTTATGAGACTATCTAGACTTTGTACATAAAAAACGCAACTTTAAATATTGGATAAAACTGAAAAAAAACACTTAATATTAAATGCGAAATTATAGTGCGTCAGAAATAAAACACACACTGTATGTTTTAAAAGTCGTATACAGGATTTCATATCACAGCAAAAATCATGTTTCTGGTTTGAATAACATTTATGTTCGAAAGTGTATGAAAGAGGGAGGGAGGGATAAAATAGTTTTATTTTACAGATATGTTTACAGAGATTCGAACTTGATACTGTCAGAAGAGGAAGGAGTGCTACAGTTTCTCGCCACAAAACAAGTTATACAGGCTTGCTATCTCACAGCACATTTTGTCATATCCTGCAGCGCTACTGGCTGCAAAGCAAGACGCTTCATTCTGGTTCTGGAAAAGAGTTTTTAAGGAAGTTCTAACCGTTGTCAGACACTAAGCATTCTCTGTGCTGGTAAGCAAATCGTTGTGTGTGCAGCTGTAGCATCACGGTCCCGTTCTTAGAATTCAGAAAATTAAAAAGGAGAGCAGTCCGTGAGAGAGAGGAAGTACATCTAACTCTGTATGTGTGTACAGGCTATTGATGCTCGATGCAGAAATTTCTTTAAAGCAAAGGGCACACAAACCCTGATGCTTAAACATATATTGTGTTGAAGAATGAACATACAAATGCTTGCTTGGGATTGCATATATGCTTTTATAGTTTGCAAGCAGACGAAAAAACTGTTGCATTAGTATTTACTCATTTCATGTCGTGTTTAACCCTCGACATTTCTCCCAGATTAGTTATTTTCCTTGCGTTTGCAGTGGTAATTATTATTTAAGAATGATATAGTGATTATTATTATTATTATTATTATTATTATTATTATTATTATTATTATTACTCATGATCGTGGATGACACCAGCTGTAGAGGGCGTCTTACTTTTGTAGTTAGTTATTTTGCATTTAAACTTTAAACTTATAGTAATTGCTAAGAGCTGTTGTATTTCTCAAACTGAAATGTGCACAATGTTAAGACTGAAGAACATGAAAGTTGGTCAACAATGTGACGAGTGCAAGAATTTGTCTGCGTGGAGCATGCAGCAATGAAAGTGTTTTGTGCAACATTAATAAATAAAGAATTAGATACAGAGATTTCTATGTAAGCTAAAAGTAAGGTAAAATGTAGACCCATCTGTAAAATGTTTTCATATTTTATACTGTAGGACTTAATGATACTAAATTCATTAATCAATTATTTAAATAAATTAACTAACTCTGAATGATATAAAATAGTATTTATGTTTATAAACCTAATATTAACATAAAGATATAAAATGTGATAATTATGTACACTAAATATGCTTAGAGTCGATCAAGATCTTGGATACGTGTCATGCAATTCTAGAGCACATATGTTACGGGGGTAAATGTAAATATTTCTTGATAAAAGATGAAAATATAGTTCTAAAATTAAATCATTAGCATATAATTATGGCGCATTACAGTTTTATTGCAACATATAAAGACATATCACGCATTATTTTATTTATTTGACAGTTAGGTAGAGATAAATAAGTTACTTTATATTTTGAATAAAGAAGCTATCCCAGTTCAGCTTATAACTGCATTCACAAAGTCTTGAAATTGACACGGAATTCAATATATAAATTCTGCGAAGCTTTAGCCATAAGCTACCTTATGATTGCTTTTACAGCCACGGGCATACACAACTTGTCTAGCAGCCTCACTGAGGTGCTTTCCCCGAGTTCACGAGACGAAATAAGATAGCGTTAGCTTTGCAGATTCCCAGTTTCATTTATTGATATAATCGCCAAAGTCATTGTTCTGAAAATATAGCCGTCGGCAAAGGACACTAATGAAAGGCTTCCTCCAAAAATGTTACATGGTCTGCATCAATAATTTCACAAAAGTAAGAACTGAAGAAACATTTTTGTATACAATATAAAATACATGCGCTCAATACCAAGGCAAAAAGAAAATACGTTTTTTATTTAAATTATTTAAAATATTAGATAGTTCATTATTAATACACGGTTTGTATTTCTCGCCAAACTTTGACGGTCTCAACTCTTATTGAGAGGCACCCTTTATCTTGCAGTAAATGTTTTGCTTTGCTTTGGTAGACTTGTATATTAAATGCAATATTGTCACAACATTCTTAAAAATCGTGTAGAGGAATCAATCGTAATAATCTGACAATGCCTCATACTGTAGCATACTACTTGATACTGGAATAAACAGTTATACCACAATCATAGTATTCCTATTCCAATCAAGAAATAATTTAACAATTATAGACACTAGAATCGACCTTTGTAATCTAGGGGTAGCGCTTCACTTGTTAATGTGTATAGCCAGATTAAAGGAATATGATTCTACAATATGTTATCTAAGAAATAGCAGATATATATGAAATATCTTTTCAATAAATTGTAAAGTAAATAGTAAAAATGAGAAAAACTTGATCGATTTCATATTAAAATTGCTAAGTACTTTTCACAGTGCATCCATTGTTTGTGTGTGAAATTTTCTAATAATGCCTAAATTTGTATTTGAGAATTAGATTTCATGTGTTAAGTGCCTCTCTTTTAAAACTATAGTGGAAATTTAAAATGTAAATGTTATCTAGATTATGGGATGTTACTTTTGTTTGCCATAACCTTCAATATAATGCTTAGTTTTTTTATTTATGTGTATTTTTTTTCATTTACATATGTTGTTTTTTCTACATTGTCATTGAGTTTTATTTGGTTAAAATGTCGCATTCTTGCTATTATAAATCAAGAAACGTTACAGGTTTAGCATCAAAATTTGCTTTCTAATATCCTTGTCTCCATTTCTACCTACTTGGGATAGGAAGTTTTATTCTCCATTTTTAAGAATGGTCGTTCTGAGGCAATATTTTAGCATGATTGAATAGCAAGTGCAAAACAATAATGTCTGTGAGTGCCAAGCAAAGTTATCTCCAATAATTAGACCATTTGTAAATGCTGTTTGTCGATGACCCAGTTTCGTACGTGAAAGGAAATAATTAGAATCTTAGATGAATAAAACAGAAGGCAGGTGAGGGAGGAATAAAGCCTAAATAAAAAACAAATGAACCTAGTGCAGCCTGGTGTATACCTGCATTACCGACCGTTCCGACTTCGTTATTGACCTTCAATGGTTCCAGTGGCAACCATACTTGTCTCGTAGACCCAATGTTACAGGTTCAAACCAGGCCAGGGTCGATAGATATTTTTAGGGCGTAAAAATATTAACTTCCTTTGGAAGGGAAATGAAGCCGTTGGTGTCGTAGATTTATGACTTGTAAAGAACCTCAATCCTGAAAGAAGACTATATATAATGTTGTCTCTAAGCAAACTTTATTAGTCACTTCATGCTCTGTATGAAATGCGATACCAATGATTAGAAATGTTAAAGCGTGTCCTTCAATAAACCACTGACAATAGAAGTATTTGGGGCCGCGCAGGGAAAGCCAGAAATTAGCTCTCGATGGGGTAACCAGTTTACAGCATTGAGTTTGCCATCTGTAGTAATGTATGCTCACAACATTTTATCTGGATGTTTTACTTTCTGAAGAATGTGCTGAGGTAACAACCTTTCATCGTCAGAGCTCTGCTGTAACGCTCTGAACATACAACCCTTATGCAGTTCTCAGCAGTCCAACATTGTATTTTCTTGCCCATTTTATCCGTTCAATTGTTCTGCTAAGAATTGTTTCTTTACCAGTGTTGTGCATTTAATGACCAACTTATATTAGCGTGCTTGCACTTTGGAGACGGGTAGTACCTTAACTTCAACTTCAGTTTGCTCTTCGATAGGTCAAAACTGTTTTAGAATGAGTCTATGCTGCTTTTCTTGATGAGACAAGCACCATCTTTAGCAGTTGTAATTTCTACATAGCCCTTTCACTTTGGGGCAATTTGACTCTGTCTCTGTCTTCGTTTTAATTATTTTATTAACTGCACCAAGACTAACTTTGTGTCATTGAGCTATTTCCCTTTGTTTTGAAAAAGTGTTCTCTTGTAGAGATATAATCGTTGAACGCTTCGTATGTGTCATGTTCACCTTGTAACACAGCAAAGAAACGTGCAATTGGTACTAACACTACAAAGGATAATAATGCCGTTAATATTCATAATAAAACTCGAGGAACACAACAATAGAAGTAACAGTAACCTTAGTTTTAATTGTTGAGTTCCTATATAGGGAAAGTATCATATATTAGCAAAATTGCAATCAAGTTCATATGTATGTTTGTGTGTGTATGTGTGTGTGTATATATATATATATATATATATATATATATATATGCAAGGTAGGATAGATACACATCCTTTTAAATCAATAACACACAGTAAAAAGTACAGCACTAATGCATAAACAAATAAGTCTATATTAGTAGAATATTTATTTCTGCAATTTAACAATTGGGAACTTGCATAAAAATGCCTTCTGTTTGGATAACTTTGACAATGTGCCCCATTTGCTACGAGAGAGGCTTAGCAATGCCCAAACAAATTTTTATTCGTGTGTCACAACTCTGATTTTAAAGTGTTAGTAATTCCTTGTTGTACGTTATTTTGCATTTCGTGGAATGTGCTCGAATTTGATCGAAGTTGGAAAATGCGAATTAACTTTTGAAGTTATAAAATTTCAAACATATTATTTTAAGGATAATCATTATTAGATAAGTTCATGATGTTTAAGTTTGGATGTATTTTATTTATATACTCATGCTTAATTTTACTACGTAAATTGACCCTAAATAAATGCATGTTATAGTACATAATATTACAAACTACCGACACTTGCAACAGATAACAAATGCTTACTGCATTCTATACAAGAAAAACACAATAAAGATAAGTAGGATCTTCAGAAATGAGGCTCTTGCGCACAGAGGCTTTATACTTATTACGCCATAAACGAATTAGAAATGTATAATTTACTATTGAGTGATTTTTCCTTCGCGGGACCGTTCCACATGCAGCTGGCCGCAATTGACCGAACTCTGCAGCACTCGTCTTATTCCCACGATTGAAAGCCGGCCGGGGACCCGAAGAGGAGCTCAGTAGGAGTTTAACTCTATGATCTAAAGAACGAACGTATTCTAGTATGTTGTGTGATATTGTATTAAGCATTCATTAGGCGGAAAAATACAGTGTACTAATTACGTTAATATGGCACAATTAAGGTTTCCTATTCCCCAAAAATATTTGTTTATCATTCGTACATGCGTATAAAATCGGCTCGTAATGTACGAAACGGTTTAAATACAGATTTCCTGACATTGAACTTGCATTGACAGACTGCTTATTACATTTCATAAAAGGGGAAGTATAATTCATAAAAAGCGTACATAGCAACGTATAGTGCTCGCAGAATAAAAGTTAGATAAAATTCAACATGCTCTGTAACGTTCCTCTAAAAAACCACGTCGAGATCGTTCTCACTAAACGGAAATTTCCTATTCATCTGTTTGAACGGCTACAAAGCTACTGAAGTTAAAACATTATAAAATTAGTGTAGTTCAAAAACTTAAACCGGGTGACCCTGCATCTAGGAGTAGTATTTGTGATTGGATTTTGATTAGTATGCGTGACGAACAAATTAACGATAATCAAATTTTCTTTATGGACGAATAGATATGTTTTTACAAAACAACTGATACTGGAGTTCAGAAAAATTTAACCCGTTTCACGACGAACCCATACATGATCAAAAGATAGGAGTGTAGCACTGATAGTGGTGAGAGAATAATAGACCCTATTTTTAAAGAAACAATTAATAATGAAAGGTGTGAGCAGAATATTTTGCAACCCATTTTATGTGAATTATGAGGGAACATAGGTTCGCGAATTTCCAACGGGACTCTGCAACGGCACATTTAGCCCACATCTCCTTGCATGCAGTCATGAATGCCCCCCTAGGTCCCCCGATTTAACTCGCGATTTTTATCTTAGGGGGGGGGGCATTAAAGGACAAAGTTTACAAGACAAACGCACACATATTAGATGAACCGAAAAATATCTTTCGTGGAGAAATTTCCTCCATTTATCAGAGGGAACTGAAGAGGATAATGGTTAATTTCATAAGCGGATGTCAGAAACGTATAGAAAATCAAGGGAGGCAGTTCCAGAATCTTCTTGGTTGATAATGATAAGTAAATGTACATTTTAAGTGTATAAGTGTTAGTAATAATTTACGCGACAATCATAGAGCTCCGAACTTTCTGACTCCCGTTCACCACGGTACCAGCTTGAACCGACCGACCGGCCGGCCGTTAGTCGTGGAGCGGTCCCGCGAAGGAAAAGTCACCAATTAGAAAGAAAATATGAAAACAAAATACACTGCAGGAAAGCATAAAAGAATGAACAGTTGCAGACTGCCGAAGATTATGATGAAATGCCAACTTATGGATTCCAGGATGTAAGAAGACCAAGAAGACGTTGGATGGAGGACGGAACGGACTGCAGAAATTCAAATCTTGAATGGTGATTTTCCTTTAAATAATGTTTAACGCCCGTTTATACTACTAAGTATCACACTGATGAAATGAAATGATAAATTGGGAAAGGAAATATTTTTAAGGATGGAAGACGGTTTCTGGCCTAAGTTTAGGTCCTCTTCGACATTTACCATTTATGAGGATTGAGAAAAGCAGGGAGGACGGCCCTGCCGAGAATCGTACTCCAGGTCTCCCGCTCCCGAATCCGTGCCTTAACCATCTCTGCCATCTGTGTTGGTGAGGATAGACGGAATTTCATAGTGTAACCCCCCCAAAAAAAACAACAAAAGTACAACCTTAAAGTAAACGAGATGGTTAAAATCACCCAAAAATCACATTTATTTCAATATTAACGACTGGAAAACTTTCATGGTAAGCAAGAAGAAACAACATCTTCCAACACGTTAAATTTTTCGCCTGACCAAGCGGGATGGCTCAGCTGTAGTGCTTGGCACTCCCATTCGGGAGGTACCGGGTTTAAATACCTTAGGTCTGCCCATTCTGACTTTGGATATTTTTGTGCTTTCCCCTGGTTGCTTAGGCAAATGCTGGGATGGATCTATCCTCTCCACGAATTTTACACTCTCCTATTGTTCATATTATTTCGTTCCGTTAGTTCCGTTACAGGATCGAAAATATCAGGGTAAGGTGAGCTGGTGCGGTGTGACGCTGGCTTGCGCTTTGAATAGATTTCTACTCTATGCGGTGTCTGCTATGGAAGCGACCCTTCTGAGAAGCTCAAACTCCTTGAATGACGTGCACCTTTACATTCTCAGTTAGTTAAATAAGAAGCCACAGTGTGCTAAGTCCTTAAAATATATTCAGCCGAACTAACAATAAAGTGTAAAATCTAAGAGTAAGCACAAAATTTAGGGTACTACCCCATATTAAAAAAGAGAAAAAAGCAAAAAATGATTCCATGAATATGTGCGAGTTTTCGAAACCGCAATACACAGAATTGTACAGAAATTGTTTAAAATAATGTATTCAGATTAAATTTTCTTTCAAAACATGCGATAGTTTCGTTTCTTTAAACACTTCACTATTTCTTTAGTCGACGGCCTCCTTCACACCACTCTTCAACTTATCTACAGAACCCATAGATAAAATGCACTAGACGTAACTTTACTCTTAGTTACGCTAAGTGTTACGTTTTACCTTCAAACTAAATGCCCAATGCTACAATGAGGTTGTATAGAAGTTATTGCTTTTTTAACGAGTAATAATTTTCACAATACTATTATCATCACTATTGTGAATAATTTGCACAACAGCTACCTTTCAGTTTAACTCGCTGTTTAGCCTGAATCAGTGTTAACAAATGATGGAGACTGTTGACGCACCTGACCTATAGTCTCAAGTTGATATCACATGAGGTGCTGGCTACAGTGTATAAAATTTGCTAAGAGTACTTTGAAAGAAATCAATAATTTAGTGACTCTTACTGTTCATTCCTTATGTGACAACTGCCCTCTGTCTTTCCAGCATAGCAGAGGCCACATGGTCACTTATTGAATAGAACGTCCCCACTCTATTTGTTTTCTTCACCTTTGTTGCAGTCTGTTCACTTGGAAAGAGTCAAATTTAATTTAAGGATAAAATTCGGACCTGACCATTAGTTGCAATGTCTTAAAATTAATGAACTTCTACTACCAATCATTTCTAGTGTTTTCCTGTGCCGCTTTACGTTAATATGCTCCTGGCCTATTAACACTAACAGTTCATCAATTTTAAAATGTTTTACAGAAATGAGGAGGCGTTTAAAAAATTAACCCCTAATATTTGCTCAACGTCTTATAAGCCAACTTTGCATCAACTTATTAAATTCACCAAACCGGCAGAAAATATGAAACGTGAAGAATAAAGGTATCCATATATCTCAAAATTTCAGTAACTACCGCATGTTTTAATATTTAAATACATTGCAGACAAATGTTCTGCTTCAAGCTTCATTACACACGTGCTAACTTCTTCAACAGCCCAGAGAGAGTGAACTAAATCATCTACATCTGTCACTGTTGTGACTTGCAAAATGTACTTTATTTATGGTAGACCTAAATTAAAATTGTTATAGTGACCATCGCATGGGAAAATTATATCTCTATAACAAAATACGTGGTTGAATTGGAGAAAAGCCTCTTCTGATGTTGCAGATGCATTATTTCACTGTAGCACTTTGCCTTTGCTCCTTCAGTAACCTATAAAGAGAGTAAGTACTTTAAAGCTGCGTTTTTCATGTTCATTAATTTAATAAAAACTACCATCTTTTTATGTTTACAGGCAAAATGGTTTTATCGTTTAATACAGAATGGACAAATTTCAGATTTATTTTCCTTATGAACCTCATTGCTATAAAAAAATGTAGTAAATAATTTACATAACTTTGAATTAACAGCCCTGTTTCAAAGCTATTCCAATTAAATTCATGTGAGCTTGTTGACGTTTGACTATCTGCATAAATGCAAGTGTATTCATCTCCCTTAATAAGCATCCGTTACAGTACACTAGATGTCTTAGCAAAAAATGAAAAGGAGAATCTAAGGGCTTCATAACATTTGTACAGGAATTCAGCTACCAAAGTTTTACTTTGGTATTTGTCTCTCATCGGTCTTGTGGTACCAGCTTATTCTCTCTAGAGCAATTCAATTTTGGCAGAGTTCTATAATTTGCTCTAATTTCAACATTTTCTGAACTCTTTTTTTTTTTCTTTGAAGCAGTTCTTTATTTTAGACATATTGCTTTTAGGCAAAACTGAGCTGCTTCTTTTTAACTGACATATTCTTTAAGGTGTATTGTCAAAATACCCAATCTCTAGGACTAGAATCAGAAGTTGAAGCAACTGAACGAGCTTAAGCAGCAATTGGAGTGGAATAAGATGTAATATCCTTATGCTCATTATCTTTTGCATGGTCTTCTACAGTTGAGCCTGTCCATGCAAGGTTTGGTGTAGATATTTTGAAAGCACAGCACCAGATTTCAGAATTGAAACATTTCATCTCGGAACTGCATTCTGGCAAAACGAGGAACTTAAATGTAGGCATTGGTTTGTCATAGCTCTAATGTAAAATTTGTGCACATCTTGTACCTGGAATTAAGTATGAGCGATTAGAAACGCTCAATATCATAAAATCTCATTGGCATTAAATTCTTAACATTTAAGATCTTTGACACTGAAATTAAATTGCTCAAATATCCTAACCTAATTCCTAACCTTACTGCTTCATTGATAATTAAGCTGTTACCAATGTTGAAATATATATTTCATAGAGATGATTATTGTGCATACTTCAGCAAAAAGCGCGTTTTAGAATATAAGCGTTATTCTGCAAATATTGAGTTTACCGATCCGCTATGAAATATTAATAGAAGGTGGTGTTGATTACAGAAATTACAAAAGACAGAAAAGTTTAAAAAGGTGGTATTGAACTATGAACTTAATATGAATTCATCACGAGATAATTAATTAATGATTGTCGTATAATGGTATTGGTTCTTTAGTACCATGTGAAGAAATGGTGGACACGGAAATATTTACAAATACTCGAGAGAAGAGTGTTACCTGAGCTACAAAAATTGTGTTTTCCAGCTAAATTATGCCAGCTGTTATGATTCCAAGAAAGTAACCTAATTCATGGAAGCTTCAGGTTTTGAATTGGCCAGGTAATTATCCCGATATTAATCCTAATTTATTGTCTGTATGTAAAAACAGGCTCAGAAATGTTGATTATTCCACTAAAGAGAACTTGATTTGTAACATAATTCATGGTAGTTTAACGGCAGAACTTAAGAAAACTGCAAAAGTCGAATGTGTTAAATGTCAAACAGAATACAGCAATATATTAAGAAGAACATTCCAAACGCAAATATTTCAAGTTAAAGATGTATTTATAAAATGTAAAACTTTGATAGACAAATCAATTTGTGTAAAAATTGCGTTTGTTTACATTTATTTATACCAGGATGTACATACACATATATGCTTATTTACAAACATATATATGTGCAATCACTGTTTTAAATATAACAAGATTTTTTTTAATTTGCAGTAAGATTTTCAAAAATAGTATATAATGTAAATGTAAATGTAAATGTAAATGAAGTCCTTATGATATGCAATATACACTAAGAGAACATTAACATATTGCGCTATATTGGAAAGTTTCCTTGTTTTCATCTAAGTATAGCATACTCTGCTATTTCTGTTACATTTGTTGACATTCTACTTCCATAGAATTATTATAATTGCTCTTTATATACCTTTGTTCATGCGTTTTAATTGAACATGTGATGCTGAACCGCAACTTGTTAGATAGTGGACATGAATGCAAGATGTTTCATTTGTTACTGTTAATTTTTCATACACCATCTAATTGACATAAGTGGTTATGCATGTGAAGTATTATTTAGTGAAGACTCAATTACTTCAATTTCCATAAAGACGAATTATGGAACTATTTTATGGGGAGGGAGCCCTTCAACTATTTATTACGTAATGTAAATTTGAAATAATTTCATAATTCAGGAAATGTATTTTGTAATAGAACATTTTTATGGTATAAATGCATTTATTTAAAATTAATTTCTCTTATTTATCATAGATAGTTTATACCAACTGTATCTGACGTAATTCCATATTCTGATTTTTATTTTATATTGTGTAGCGTTTTAGATAGTAACCTTCTCTGTAAATTCCAGGAAGTTTCATCTAATGAACCAATGGTTGAAGCACTCTCAGCTGTAGTAGCACGTAAACGGTTATATAAATTATTTCAGATTAATTACCGTTTGTTTTGGATTTATTTAATGTTGCTAAAGCACCTGCAACAGCTTAGTAACATAACTGAATCCAACATTGAATTGAGATAATATATCATAAATATTGTTCTCTTAAACCAAAAATAGTAATATGTATCTACTTTCGACCATGTGAATAGTTTGGATGTATTATTATTATTATTATTATTATTATTATTATTATTATTATTATTATTATTATTATTATCATTATCATTATCATTATCATTATCATTATCATTATCATCATCATCATTATTATTATTATTATTATTATTATTATTACAATTATGTTGTAGTCTATTATTCGTGGTAAGCTCCACAACTATATTCATGAACTATTCTTGTTTAAAACTTCAGCGAAGAAAAACAGGAGAGGAAGTTGTTGAAAAGGCAGATGATCATAACCTGTTGGCCCGATGCAAGAGCGACAGTTCAGAGATAGTTATAAAGAAAACTACTTTTATGAAAGTTCATATATTCGTCAAGATTGAAACTGGAAATACGGGGCACAGTCTTCTTGAAGTCCCAACTGGAAATAAATCTCTTGTCTCCAGAAAGCCAAGCACTGAACATCTGTTACTTCTTATTTCATGTTCACTCAATTACAAAAATTCATAAGCAGTGTGCCACAAGGGGCTTCTTTGCACTCTTCCATAAACCTTGACCGGATGAAGACCATATATGACTGAAAAGAAGCTGGAAGTCTGGAAGATATACACAGAACTTATATAAAAAGACTTAGTACAACTAGAGAGTTCTTTAATATGTCGAATACATGATTCGTTGTTGTAGACGTCTTTCTGGAATTAAATCTAGATCCTATTTCCACCACTAAGGCATGTGTCTTGCCACCTAGTTAGGGATCGGCCAGTGCTTTTTCGGCCTTTGAGTGGGTAGTTTAATAATATCCTTGATGTTCTATTACCTCTCATCCTTTGGGATATGATGATTCCAATATTCTTTTAGTCTGTATATAGTTGAGATAGGAATACTTAATACTATTCTTATGTCTTCGCTTTATTTTGTGATCTATAATTGTGTAGCGCGCCACTGAATGCAGGAATTTTATTCTCTCTAATGAGATCCATATAGTTCATAAAGTCGACAATGTCATTTTTTCTTCTTTCAAAAGTGAACTTTTGCTAATTCATATACCTTGTCCTTATTCCGCTACGCAATTGGTATACGCTAATGGAAAGGTTGACCTTCAGTGGGTGTGCGATTCTCGATAAGACTGGAGTAAAATTAAACAATGAAGCAATACAGTTCTGTTTATGACGCCAAATGATTCAGTTGCATTTCTGTAGAAAGCGCGCCTTTGATTTTCTATTGTATGCGGGAAATTTGCCGAGTGTGAGAATACACGCTAGAACACGGAATATTTATATATGATTGTTATGTGCGAAAGAAATCGCAACGATACTGTAGAAGAGAATTTCATTCTAAATGTCCAGGAGTAATAATTTCATAGAGAAGTGCAGTTTTCAGATTGATGAACAAAGTTTGAACCCAAGGAGCTTTCATTGACAAGAAGCCGAGACTAAAATACCTGGTTTTAACAGAGCAGAACTTTGTGAAATAGGTTATCGATTTGAAACTGCCCTTCTATTAGTCTTTAATACGATTAGCCCAGGATGTTAGTCTATCTGTCCTCAGCACTCATAAAACCACTCAACTGTTGCACGTTCATCCATATAAAATACTACTGTACCTGAAATAAAACTTGTGAAACTGCTGAAACAAAATGCCCGGGAAGTAATATACAATATTCGGGGGAATGATTTGGGACGAGAGTCTCGAAATCTTTTCCAAAGGAAACAGGCATGTCTCTCAGCAGAGAACAGGCACTTCGAGCAGCTATTAACATAGTGAGTATAGTGTGAACAAACAAAAAATGCGCGCTATGGATTCCAATCACGTGAAATGATTTCCATTGGCAAGTTGACGAGGTACGTTGCCGTTACGGCAATTTCAGATTGCGTTAATACATGAGGACACTGTATTTCTTATACACACACTAAAAATAAATGGCAGCATATCTGCAAAACAGGGATATTTGTGGTTTAAAATTAAGTTTAAAATATTAATACTTGACCTATATTTGATTCATTTATTTCCAGAATTCAACATTAGCACATGCTTCCAAAAGTTGATAACTAATTTTGGAGCTGAAGTAACTTTCCGAAAAAAGTTCCAAAATTTGACATACTGTTCATTCTATAAATACATTATCTATGAAGAACAAATTAACATCATGTCAAATTTAAGAGTGTACTGGTAAACGGCGCAAGGTCTTTTATGATGAACCGAGGAATTCATTTTATTAGACCCTTTAGAGCGAAAAGAATCTAACGAAAACCTCTTATGTATAAAAATGTTCCTTTTTGTTTTAGTCTCGTCAGACTTGTATAATTATCTGCAATAAAATGTAGCCTGGTCCGCTAATTTTGACAGTGAAAGTGGAATTCAAAACTTAGATTAGTTCATTATTTCCTTTCTTCCACTTAATCATATTGATCTTGCAGATGAAAAAAAAAAAAAATAAACTGGTTTCCGATGGTTGCTGGGATCAGGATAAAAACAGAAACTTAGGTGGAACACTTTAAAAGTATTTGTATAATGATACCTAAACGTATTAAAGAAGTAGAAATGACGTTTCTGAGCCATTCATTTATTCCTCCTGATAAGGTTTTTGGAAGAACATGGAAGGAAACAAATGTGCAATTAACCTCCATACATCCAGAACACTACAAGAAGAATTTGAAATTCCCGCACAGTGAATATACTTGGAATTGGTTGTTTTGTATATAATTTGAAAAATGGTGTACTTTCAAATTACAAGGATCATGTCCCTTCAAACCCCAGTCTTGCAAAATAATTATGTAAAAATAGAATAATCTACATCCTTCTTCGCGGAAACATGAATAATAGAAATGAGCTAACTGAGTTTAGAAGTAAACCAAGAAATGAAACACATTAACATTCAGTGGTCACTTGGTATCATAGTGAAACAGGAAAAAAGTAAATTAACAAAGGATATTAACAAGTTGTTGAAAACTTACTACGATTAAGATGGAAAGGTAATGATAACTTTCGGAATTATAAGGGTGTAATAAATAAAAAAACCACCTCATACAACCCCATTTGTGAGCTACAAGAAGAAAACGATTTGAGAATTTAGTTTTTAAAGTATTTAAAGAACCTTATTTGCTTGTTGGTTAGTTCTTTATTTTATATTTGTATTTCTCCCCCCCCTGTCTCCTTCTTCTTTGTAAAAATAACACTTAATGTTTAAAATTAAAATTAAATTTTCAATAAACTAAATTATTATGAAAATAATAGTGCAATATAATTTTTTTACATAATTTCACATATTATTCCAAAACTGTAAAAAGTTTGTTTCAATAATAAATTTACTTTCAAAGCCAACTTGTATCATTTTAATTACTAAAATATCCAGAAAACTTGTTCCTTAATTTCATTAAGCTTTCAATATTAAAAGTTTCCAAATATGGAGGTTAGGAAAATTGGTAACATTTTAAAAAATATTTTATATAAATAAAAAGTTTAAATGTGGACTTTGGAAACCGGCACCTCTTAATAATCATCCGGTCCTCAATGCAGTAAGTTAATTCAGGGACTGTAATAAAACTTCAATTGCGTGTTTTATAACTCCTTTCCTTTTCAACGTTCTATTTTTATTTCGCATCATTTATAAATTTTGTTTAGCTTTAGAATGATATCTTTCTTCTGGTAATATGGCATGTTTTAATTAAGATAATTAATATTAACTCCTTCATTTTTTTTTCATTTAATACAATTTCACATCCCATAGGTTATTTTAAATGGCATTATCTTTGATTTTGCTTCGGAAATCTCAGATTGTAATCTTTTACAATTTCATTGAATTTATTTAGAGATATTTTAAGATAACCTTCAGATTCACTAAAACTCGCCTGATGAACTGCAAATAAAGTGTGTTTAAATTATTATGAGTTATCTTAAAATTTTGGTTAGAAGCTTCTTTTCATTTTTAATCGTCCCCTCAATATACAGTATGTAACAAAAATATTGGAAAACTCTTTGAGGGCGGTTCCTCACACCAAAACAAGAAAAAGGTAATAGAAACAAAAAAATGAATGAATGGTGTTTAACGCCCGTTTTTACTACAAAGGTATCACAGGCGGTGGACACTGGTGATGAATGAAATGAAATGATATATTGGGAAAGGATTTTATGGAAGGAATCGTTCCAGGCCTAAGTTTAGGGTACCTCCCCGGCATTTGCCATTTATGAGGACTGAGGAAAACCTGGAAAAAACCTCAGTCAGGAAGGACGGTCCTGGCGGTATTCGAACCCAGACCTCCCGCTCACGAGTCCGAGACTTAACGACCTCGGCCACCCGTGGCGGTAAAATAGAAACAGATGTGCACGAGTATGTATTAACTGCGGTTGGGCTTGCATATATCAGGACATATTTGAATTGTTTGAGCTAAAGACAACATTCAGCGCGTTTTGAAGTACAATTCAACACTTAAATATGCTAAATCAGTTAATCTGCTGATGTGCATTGTATCCTAGAGGGCGATATGTTGTATGGAAACTTATTTATGTTTATAATGTATGTCCGTTTGTGGTTAGACCTTTCCCTATATTTACTGGTTCTGCAGTTCAGATACATTGGAGCTGCTAGCCATTCCAGTATATTTGTTATACTCTGTATATTGAAAAGAGCTCAAGTCAAACAATCCCCTGGGTTGCTGCCAATCTCTTTTTCCTATTGTCACTCCGTTTTCTGTTTTAATATTAGATCTGAAGTACAGAATATGAACAGTTTTTATCATGTGCTCTTTCTTATTAGTCACCATAGTTTTCTTCATGACATTCTATCGATAATCTATACACCTGTGCAAGTTAAATTCTCTCCTTTTTTGAACAACATGTTGTGGGATGAATATATTATTTGAATAGGAGAACATTCTCTGAAACAATTTTGTTTTTCTAAAAGGATACATTCTAAAATTACGTTTAACCGTTTGGGGATCATCATAGTTTATATTTTATAAGCAACATTTAACAAGCTCATACCAACCGCCACGGGTGGCCGAGGTCGTTAAGGCGCGGACTCGGGAGCGAAAGGTCTGGAGTTGGATTCCGCCAGGACCGTCTTTTTTGACCGAAGTTTTTTCCAGACTTTCCTCAGTCCTCATAAATGGAAAATGCCGGGGAGGAACCCTAAATTTAGGCCTTAAAGTTTTCTTCCTTTTAAAAAATGCTTTCCCAATATATCATTTCATCTCATGCATCATCAGTGTCCACCGCCTGTGGTGCATCAGTAGTAAAAACGTGGGTTAAACACTATTAAAAAAAATAGCTCTACAATTACTGCATTAGTTTTTTTTTCCCTTCCTATTTTAATATTGGATGAACTGTTTCTGTTTGAAATTTCTCTGGAATGGCGCATTTATTTTAGGTTATGTTAAAATTTCTAAATGCCTTATTTTTGCTTCTTTAGTTGCGTACTTTAGTAGTTCTATATTTCTAATATATTCTCATAAAGATTTTTTCTTTTTGAAAAGGTTTGAATATTTTTCTATTCCTTCTATATGCGTATTATGTACTTCTACTAAATCATTGCTCTTGGGTTATAACCTACATCTAAATTATTTTTCATAATTTGTTATAATGTTTGAGCTATATACTTTCTGGTATATTATTGGTCTCTTTCATTGTGGTTCAGGTACTTTAAACTTTTGTATTCTGTCCCGTAACAATGCTGTTCGATATCATCTGTACACTTAACGCAACTTTCTTTTCAATTTTCTAACTTTTATTTTTACTATGACGCTTTTACTTTTATAGTCTAATTTTACCTGCTGCAATGCTTGTCTGTAAATATTTTTTTTTATAAAAGTCTTTATGTTGCTATTCATACGCACTTGTATCTCTTCATTCCATATTTGTAAACAATTTTAACCTTTTTCCTTATCATTTCTCCTATTGTTTTAATATATATGTAATACTTTTGTATATTTAGTGAAATTTTTAATGAACTAGCAATGTTTTAGAATATACGTCAAGAAATGTTGCTAATGTTTTATTTGGCAGTGAACTCTTCATTGTATCTTGTCATAATGAAAGCATTCATACAAAAACTGTTAAAGATAGGACACTGTAGACTGAGGTATCTTCTGAATTAGAAACTCCTTGTTACATTTGGAGTGAAATGTGCAGTTTTACAACGTATGGTTTGATTATTTGTACACACCATATGTGGCCGTAGACTAAGCTTTTGTGTCTGTTTGTCAATTGGGGCTTCCTTATTAGAATCCCAGTAGAGATAAGTTGCCTATGCGGAATTAGTTTGAGAAATTTCCCTCATTCTTAAATGGCGAATTCTAATATCCTCATTAATTAATTTTATTTTATTAATTTTATCGATAGCTTCGAAAGCTTGTTGTCATGACACATTAAACACGCATACATCCACAAATAGTTAACCGAGCGAAAGAACTCAAGACGTGTGGTATAGTAATCTCTAATTATTTCACTTCCGAGCTATAAGAATGCAGTAAGCGAGATTACGTATTGGAAATTACTCCTTCACATAAGCAAAGGGTAGATGAGAGATTTAGAGATAAATGGGACAGGAAAAGTTTTGCAAGGACAGGGCAGCTCTGTAGCGATAGCTTAAGTTGCGATTTTCGGTCATCTTAAATTTGTCCACTTTGATGCAACCTTCCAGTCTCTAGTACATTTTATCTTCTTATCACTCTAAGAAGAATGCAGTATACTTAACAAGAACAATGTAGTGATAACAAACAATGACTGGTACTTTCGGCGTGTGTTTCAGTTTCTTTCTACCTTTTGTTTGTCTTTATACTTTTCTTTTGTCCTTCGAGGGTGATATTCAACAATTTTCAGAAACTTTGATAATTCAGCATATGTTAATTATAATAGAGAATTAAAACACATTTCTCCTGGCTTTTGAGTGAAATCCAGAATTTCCTCTCAAAGGACCCTTTTCTAAAATTTAACATTTTCTGCCCCGAAAGGAGACAACATTATAGTGCTACCTTCTATATACCAAATTTCTTTAGTAATAGTAGCACAAAAGTAAATACGTTGATAAAAATATTTGTTATATTTTGCGTTTCCTATCACGTCTTCACACTCCTGTTCCTGAACGGATGTACACTTACGTATCCAATATCCATGCCATTAATAATTCTTTCCCCTTGATAGTCAATATGTCGATCCTTCTTGTCTAATAGTAACCATACTTACTTCGTATCCCAAAGACACCGGTCAGGGTTGATGGACCTTTTCGGACGTAAAATTCCTAAGTATGGCTTCCTTCGGAAGGGGAGTAAACCCGTGGGTTTCATAGATTTACGGCACGTAAAAGGACCTTAAGCCTGAAAGAAAAGCCCCCTCAGAAAAATTTATTAGCTGTCCCACGTTCTAAATTGAATGGGATACTTGACCTAAGGTGTTAAATAGTTTTCGTAAATAAACCAAATATATAAAATATTGTGAAAATTCTTAATATAAATGAAGGTTTATAGCTGCTTCCATGAGTGGCGCAATAATTTTAGGAGAGGGATTTTTGAAGTGGACACAATTACTTAATCATAGGCCTACAAAGTATGTTGCTAAGATTCACCCTACTAGTCTGTCGGTCCTGTTGTGTAGTGGTTACCATACTTGCCTCCTATGCCCAAGATCGCGGGTTCGAACCCGGCCAGGACCGATGGATTTTTCGGGCGTAAAAATCCTAAGTATGGCTTCCTTCGGAAGGGAAATAAAGCCGTGGGTCCCGTGTCGTACATTTACGGCACGAAAAAGAACCTCAAGCCTGAAAGAGAGGACTCTGAGCAAAATTTGTCGGCCTTTTCACGCCCTGAGTTGAATGGGACGCTGATGACCTGAGATGTTAAAGAGCGTCCATAAATAAATCAATCAAAAAAAAAACCCTACTAGTCTACTATATGGATCAGACCAGGGGAACTGCCTAGGGTGGCCGAGGTCGTTAAGGCGTGAACTCATGAGCGGGAGGTCTGGGGTTCGATTGCCAGGTCCTCCCTGACAAGGGTTTTTCCCAGGTTTACCTCAGTCCTCGTAAATGGCAAATGCCGGGGAGGTACCCTAAACTTAAACCTGGAACGCTTCCTTCCTTAAAAAAAATCCTTTTCCAATTTATCATTTCATCTCATGTATCAGTGTCTATCTCCTATGGTGCTTTAGTAGTAAAAACCGGCGTTAAAAATACTAGGCGATTTGATTAAGATTACCGACACATATGAGCAGAGAATTAGCCTCATCTGTGAGGAGAGGGAATCATGAGCACATATTCTGGCTAAATGTAAAGGTATGACAGAATGAAGAGAAAAGTATCTACCACACTCCTTTACGATATTCAACAGAGGGAACTGGTCATGCTGGGCTCTGCTGATAGTACGGTAGGTGGGAAATTGGGTAAATTTCTGATTAAACTGAGACATCACATATTTGAAAATGCTGATAACCAGGGAGGGAGTGGGGAATTAAATTGATTGAATTTAGCTGTGTGTTATTCATCACGTGACTTCTTTCTAATTTCAACTTTTGCATATGCATTTTTAAAATGCGTAAACTTTCCTTCTTTTTATTTGTGATATTTTATTAATTTTTTTTATTTTATTGTTGAATATGTATGTTTATTTTATAGTTATTGTGAAATATCTAATCTAATCTATTGTATTTAATCAAATAGACATAGTATATTATAAAATCACGTTGAAACAATGCATCTTTATTGTACCGTATTAATACCACTGCAATAAATACACTCCTACTCATAAAACTATTAAACAGTACAAAGAAAGTGAACACCATTGACATTATGGAAATGTTTTCAAATCCGGTTTAAGATTCATAAATTATTTCTTATAAGATTTAAATAATAAAGTATAAGTGGTGTTTAGTCAACGTCTAACCGGTAGCAAATTCATGGACGTATTAAATACCCGAAAAGGACATTAGTGAGCAGTGGGTTCTAGTGTGTAGTTAGCGTCAACTCGGGTACACATTCCCTCGCAATTTCTTAATTCATTATTGGAATAAGTTAATTTCGACATATTTATCATGTTAACTAGGGATTCTGATAATTTTCCAAGTTCAAACACTAGAAAGAGAAAAAATCCATAACAAAGAAATTACTTAATTAAGAATGTGTAAATAAGAAGTAATAAGAAATTGCAGCGGTATATTATAATCTGAAGAACAAACGCATTGAAGGATTATACGCAAATAAAAGGGAACTTAAACAAATTCTATCAATTAATGTGGAAAAAATATAATACTATTTTGGTCTTCGAAAAACCGTTTGGCCAAAATTATTCTTAAATTTGCGTGTGCTATACTGGTGTTGTGTTACTGGTCCCGAGTATATATATATATACACTCGAGACCAGTGACACATATATCGCACATGTATCTTCCAATTGTAGTAATAAACAGACTCATTCAACGGTGATTCCGTAATCACTTCTGAGCAGCTGTCGGTACAGTAAATATAATAAGACTATTTCCGTGATGTTTCCACAGAGTACTCTTTTACGCTTCGCACGCGTAATTTGATAGTCTCTGCGGGTCTACCACGTGCTTGTAGCCTGATCTGAGCTTATCCATCAACAGTCAGCTGTTGTCCGGTCTCTTACGTAGCTTTATATGAAATACTGTCCGTATAGCCGAGTGTGTTATTAATTCAATTGTATAACGTTGATTTGTGTTATTTACGGACGCTCTCTACCACCCCAGGTCATTAGCGCTCCATTCCATTCATCCCTTCCGCAGGAAAACATGTTGTTTAATGTCTTTAGTAATGGCGATATTGTAAGATGGTGTACAGGAACATATGCCTTTACACGATACGTACAAGAAAAATGTCTTGTGACAGAACAAAAATAAAATTTGGGCTGTCTCAACTAGCACCATCAGAAAAAGACTAGTAGAGAAGGTGCGCTTTATGGGTTCTTTCCATTAGATAAAAGTAATAAAGAACTTTATGCTGACAAGAAAAACAAGATAAGATAAGCGCGAGATTACAACACATTCCATACTAGTTTCTCACGCTTTGTCACAAGAGACAGGGATATCAAAGAACTAAAAAAGTACAGCTACCAAACTTCTTAAATTAAAATGTACAGAATCTCGGAAATACAGCAATTGCAACAGGGATAACACAAGCAGACTTAATTTTAAAATGAATTTTCAACCCTGTTGGCACATGAATTGATTCGAAATAAGTATTTTTTCACATGCGAAGCTTGGTTTTATCTCCATTAGCAAGAAACACTGCAGAATTATGTCAGTTTTTATACGGACATTTCACCACACCGACGCTATTGGTACGTGCGCGCAACAGGCCGTCGTTTACTCCGTGCGAAGCATAAACTCAACTCTTTCGTTAATTGAGTGATGCGGAGTCTAATACAAACAAATGCATTTCACATAGGTCGTTAATGTGAATTTACACCGGACGATTTGACTTACATACAAACATATTACCATAGGAGCCTTGTATTAACTTGCTTTAGGTATACGCTAGATTTACTTGCTTTCACAGAAAAGACGGTGTAGTCACAATTTAACGACATTACCTGGTGCTTCGAAATGAAACAATTTAAAGTCGCAAGAAATATAAAAAATGTGTAAAGAGTGTTTTTCTTTTTGTAGTGCACCACCATTTGTTTTGATAACCGGTTCACTGAGTATATGGAAATTTCATTACGTCTCATGGCAATGAAATATTTTTCCGCCACTATAAGGGCACTCTCACCATTACTTGTAAATTCCAAGTGTTCGTGGATCTTCCGAGTATTTCGCGCCGCCTTTGAGCGTTCCTGATATCTTAGACGTTTTTACAAAATGATTCAATTGTTTTAATGATTTGCATTATATTTCGTAATTAATGTATGATGCCGTTGCACTGTATCGGCCCTCAGATAGGCAAAGCAAAAATAAAAAAATAAAAATATTTTTTGTAGATTGTGAAGATTATGAAATTTGTGTTCTTCTGCCGTTCAAACACTGTAATTGCGAAGAGCTGTAAATGAGTTTACATAATATATTAGCTTTAGCGCGCAAGAGCCCCGTAGCAGCTATTAGAAATTTAGAACATAAGAAAGAAAGAGAAAGAGAAATGGAGAGAAAGAAAGAAAGAAAGAAAGAAAGAAAGAAAGAAAGAAAGACACATTCATAGTACCAAGAAATAACTTCACACGTTAATTTTACCTATTGCTGTAATGTAATACATATGTTCAAATATATCTATTTGAGGAAATGGGTTTAGCAGGTAGATTCTTTCTTTTTTGTATTTCATCTTTGTGACTCTACGCTTGCACATTTTTTAACACTGTACGAGTTAGCGACAGTGTGTATTTCTATCGAATCTTTTAATGTTCCGCCAATGAAGGACAGCACTCTCCAATTATTACTTGCAGTATTGTTAGTCTGATATCTTCAACCAAGATCACTGTTAAAAACAAGCTGTATATCTGCACTTTAACATGCCCTGTATTTCTGGTTTTCTAATCTACAGTTTCTGACTCATGGCTTATACTTTTAAAGCAAATTTCCTTGTAACTAAATACTTTATCTTCAACATTCATTTAACACTTCTAAATTTCTCATAACTGAGATATGACTGACATCCTACATGTAGAACGTTTCACATCAATGGCTATTAAGTATTTCTAACAATGATAAATTGCGTCTGCAACTGTTGGCACCTACCACTATGTTGCCGAAGGTTCAAACTTTCTCGCCAGTCTTTGTCATGCTCTTTTTCCTTCATTTGTAGTTGTGAGTGCTTGTTACATTTATCGTCCTCAAACGGCAGACAGCTATCGTATAAAGTGTGAAAGGTCAGTATATTTACAATCATAATGAAGTAGAAGTTACAATTTTGTCAGTTGCTTTAAAATATGATATACCAATGTTTTATTACCAACTCTTTATGTATCCCTCATTCTGATTGAAAAATGTCAATATTGAACATGACCGTGCTGAAAGGAGCTGTTTCTGAACATGCATTACTAGTATATTGCATTATTCTTTCTCTCCAGGAGTTTTGAGTTTCAATGAGGCTATAGAAATGTTTCTAAATGAAGATGACTTCATAGCTGTCAGTAGTCAAATGATGTTAGCATTTCTTCCTCTGGATAATGCATGTGACGACGTTATAGGTGAAGATAGGAGGATGAAAATATTGCTACATTAGAGAATTTGCCTGGTAGTAAATTGAGATCAGAAATTGAAGTTCAGCTCTCCGTTGAATCCATTCTGACAATCGGAAATAATATTTGAAGACCGAGGGAGTGCAGACAGTGATCATATTAGCAAGAAGAGAAGAGGTTCCATTGAGAGGATCGTGACGTTGTAGAATGAAACAATGATTGGTCTCAGATATGTTGCGTGTAGTGGTAACCATACTTGCTTCCTAAATTCAAGATCGCGAGTTCAATCCCGGCCAGGATGGATTTTTTCAGGAGCAAAAATCGTAAGTATGGTTTCCTTCGGAAGGGAAGTAAAGCCGTGGGTCCCGTGTCGTCGATTTACAGCACGTAAAAGAACCTCAAGCCTGAAAGAAGAGGCCTCAGAGCAGAACTGATAGGTCGTTTCACGCACTGAATTGAATGGGACGCTGGTGACCTCAGATGTTAAAGAGCGTCCGTAAATGAAACAAATTAACAAAAAGCAGATATGTTATACGCAACAGTTATACTCCTGCAGAGATAATTTTTTCATTACATGATGAAAACATTATATAACTTATACACAACCAGTGTGCTGCAAAACACAAGATGGGCGAAATTACTTACTACAGAAGAAATAAAATAATTTATTGCAATTCTTCTGCTCGATGGATAGTACCTAGGTGGATCACATATTGGGAAACAAGCTCAGATTCTCACAATGATCTTGTTTCTAGAGCCCTGTCACGTGACAGATTCAGATACACAATGTCCAACCTGCATGATAATCTCAACAAATCAGATAGATATGCTAAGGTGCGAGAGCTGTTTAATTGAATGCGCAAATTCGCGATATCGCAACGCAAGAAGAAATGCATACGTAGACGAGGCTATGGTGCCATTGTCAAATACGAATGCAAAAAGTTCATCCGTGAGAAGCCGATAAGATACAGCTAGAACATTTGGATGGAGGTCACAAAAATGACTTCGTACTGTAAATGGAGCATTACCAATAATCTTAAGTATGCGGATGTAATGCTGAATGTAGAAGCATATCTTTTATCATATATCTTTCTACAACTTCTTTATGTCAGTGCCCCTACTTACTGGATTGAATGATAAGGGAAAAAGAAGAATAGGAACAATGAGATATATTATCACTTCTAAATGTGCCCTAATTGATATAAGAGTTAAGGAGATGTCCTTATGAGACTTGATTTCGGAAGTGAAAACACTAACAATTAGTTACAGCCAAATAGAATGACAACAATATTATTACAATATGTTCCAACCGAACTCCAGTAAACCCACGGTATTCACAGAACTAGAAGAAAAGATTTTCCATTGAACAGTTTCGTATAGTTCATTTAGACAAGGAGGAGTTGACCGAGCCAATCAAAATATAGACCTATACAGAATATCTGTGAGAGGGTAGAAGTACCACAACCTCATAGTCCACTGTACGAGTACATGTTGCATGGCATGGCAATTACATAGGCTTGAGGGAAACGAGAAGCTTGTCCATTTAGCATTTCTTCGACGTATGGTTAGACCGCTACTGGAAACTAATCCCAGAATGTGTAAAGTTAAAGAGCGATCAGCAGCAATACTCAAGATTCCATGAATAGATCCTTCAGCCATTATCACTCAAAATTAACAACCCGATGCCTAAAATGTGACGTTGGATTGCATGTGAAGTGCTTCATAAATTACCATACTAAGTGTATAAACAGAGCTGAGTAAACAGAGTGAAAAATGCGTGTTCTAGCAAAAATAAGTTACAAAAAGCGTATTCAAAAGATCTTGATAAATTTGTATTCCTAAGTTAGAATTATTTGTGTATTTACTGCTTACATGACTGACACCCTGCATGTAGGACACCTGTAGCTCTCAATATAAAACATATTAATAAAAACATTTTAGTGCTTATACTAATGTCAATTAACAAGCTATTTAAGAATTATTGTTTAAAAATTCATTTGTTAGCTCTTTTAAAATTTCTTTCATGCATCTGTGGACATTAACGGCTAACACAGAAAAACCAGCGCAGTCAGAACACGAAAATGTTATTTCATGCATTCATAGAGCCATGGAGTTGTAACCAAGCCTTGGTGCCAAGATTTGTAACTATAAATTTTCTCGTGTAATTAAAAGTTTATAAATTTAGAAGTTGTTAGTGTTAAAGGGTGTTAAAATTTAAAATTTAAAATGTAATTATTTTTATTTCTCCACAATGCACATACTTCAAAACTGTTCACGAACGCTATGCCAAGTTAAGATCGCTCGGTTGAACTTCCTACTCACAGTAATTCTGTACGTCTTTGGCTTTAATGCTTTTGCAGCTCTTTGCACGCAACACGAAATTCTCGTTTGTTCTGAAAGATACCGAAGGAATTTCTCAAGCGATAGTCACTACTCTTTCTTCGTTGATAACTCTATGCTGACTTCTTGAAGTTTAATGATGGTGCCCCTGTACGAGTTGGATTTCTTCATACCAAGAAAGTTTTCCTCAAATCGCCTTTGAACTTGGCAAGCCGACACTATTAATAAAGACTCGTTCTTTAACTAAAAGTTTTAGCCTTGGCACACTTTGCGATAACACACAAACATTCACCTCGCAAAAAGAATTACCTTGTTAAAACGCAAGCCACCCGCTTACTGGCGTGACCTCGAATTTCTGAGATACGACTTATTCGGCTGCATAGGGGGAGATAGCTAATGCAATTCTTAGGCCAGCTTTCCTATAAATCAACTAATATTTCGAAATATATATTTACGGCTCTGAATATTATTTTAAAAATAGTGGGTTAGGCATGGACAAATGTGACAAAAAGAACAAAAATAGTTTGGGATGCACGATGCCCATGTGATAAATGCAATGCATATAGACTTCATCATGTACCTGGAGGAACGAGATAAAATTTTTGAATTAACTGCACTCCTGAACTTTATTTGGCATTTAATTCTCAATCAAAATCACCTCCGACTTCAAAATAATGCGCATCAGCATTATCAGCTCTTCCGAAATGCTTTAGGCTGCCCAATAGGCAAATCCTATGCACCCTTTTTCAAGTAAAGAGGTGAAACAGTTTCAACTAGAGCAATGCTTTCGTCTTGGAATAGTTATTTCAGAACAAAGAGTGTAAGTTTAGTAACATTTCGATGCATACATTACATTTCTGCCTTAAAATTTTCATTTGAAATAAACCGTTTAATATGAGGAACAATAGTAACTTTAAAAATTAGCTTTATTTATTTCTGCATCATCAACCAAAAATCTACCTTCATAATTACAATTCAACACCTTCAGGTATTAACTGAAAGTTTCAATTATGCCTATAAAACGATCTTTAGCAAAGACATCTCTAGGTAACTGGTCCTTTCTCAAATGCTGAAGAAGTCGGCTGTCTAAAAGTAAAGATAATTTAATCATCATACCGATATAAGATTTAAACCTATTTAGCTTGGGCATTTATAAGAAAAATCGGAAATTTCAAAATTAGAAAGAAAGTTCTATACTTGATGCAATTATTAATCGCTGTCAAAATAAAGTAGAAACAAGAGAATGAAAGCAGGTGCTGCACTACTTCAATATAACTATCAGAATGTGATAGACAGGTAGTAGCAAATATCGCTTGACGTTTGTAAAAAACTGCATACGTAAGTTACTGATATATTAAATAGTGAAATGTATGAGATAAAACAAATTATATAAATGAGTTAGGGGCGGTTTCTGCCCGATTTTCTGTTTGTTCTTAGTTTATCGCTCAAAATTGGGTTTACTGGAGAAATTATCGTTAATATTTGTATTGTACTATGCTATGTCATATTTTAATGCTTTAGAATGTTTTAAATAAATATATTACTCTATGTGAACACTTAGTTCATAAAATGAAAGAAAAATGTTAGAGGAAAGAGTATTCAGTAGATTTTTAGCTTTTTGTTTTACTGTCTATTTTTTATTTGTTCGTTGCAGCAGCTGGAATTGATTCGCTATTTCATGAACCATATTTATTATTAATGTTCTATATGGCATATGTCAGCATGTTCTGAAGCCCGTGGGTGTCTTTAAAAGAAAAATGGACTGATGCGTAACAAGGAAGGTTTTGGGATGGATGAATAGTATAATACTCATATATGTTTGAAATTGCAGTTTTACATATGCTGTAGAATATGTGTAATCCTCTGGCCACGTTGTTTAGCGTTTAACATTTTGTAAATAAATTATCTTACTATATTTATTTTACAATTAATTGTTTGTGGTGCTGCGACCATTATACGGTACTTTCAAAGCATCTGTCAGTCATACAAAACATCTCAATTTTAGTTACAAACGTTTTTATTAGAATTAATATTCACAAAATGTAATTAAGATAACGAGTTTAGCGAAACGGGCACGAAGATTCGAATTCTTGTAATCTGAGAACTGGTTCATTTTACTGCAGCCAGCAGCTTATATTCCTGCAAGCTTCAGTGCTCAGTTTGCTACTGATCTTACAGGAATTTACAATGGGAATTTCGTCACGACTACATTTAAATGAATCAAAGAACTGTAATGACACTTTTTAACAACACTGGCGAATATTTTCTTTGATTTTCCTGAAGAAGAGAAAAAAGTAGAAAAAGAGCAAATTTAGATGACGAAAAGAATTTAACAAGAGGCAGATTTATTTGGTTCGTTACAATTTTTTTATTTACGTATTAATTTATGAATTAATTCTGAAACGAAATAGAAAATTCGTTCATGACTGATTTCTTTTGTCTTTTTATATTTAAGCATTAATTCAATATCGTATGTTTGATCTAATATTCTTCAACTTTATAAATAAATTTACAATGCTGTTATGGTTTGGAAATTTAATTGAGGCACAAATTTAAATAATAGCAACAAATTCCATATACATTCAAATGTTATCTTAACCCAAAATATGCTAAATATAATTCATTGACACCCCAGGTCATAAAGCTCTCGGCTGATTGGATTACAAAATTTAGAATTCCTTTTATCTTTTATGTAAATTAACTTCCCCATCGACATGTCTTTTACTATAAAATACATTGGAATATATGCTCGCCTTGATTTCAGTACCTGTATGAACAAATCAAACTGTAAGAGAGAAATCTTTTTTTAAACAAATAGAAGTTGTGAAACGAGTGGGTATTACTAACAAATGTCATTATTGCTGTTTCAAATTGGTAATGATAGCTGTTAGCAGTCAATGAGAGGAAATAATGAAATAAAAACTCTTTCGACATCACTTTGTTTTTAAAAAAATTATGTCATTATTCTTCTTTATTTAGAATTGCAAGAGTTGGGTTCCGATTATGTCTGAACGATTTATAAAGAACAATTTAACAAAATAGTCAGATACCTTACAGCCAATCTTGAGTG
The DNA here is from genome assembly GCA_030762175.1 of Metallyticus violacea. NCBI lineage: Eukaryota > Metazoa > Arthropoda > Insecta > Mantodea > Metallyticidae > Metallyticus > Metallyticus violacea. The sequence continues at coordinate 277,585,277 of CM060846.1, read as the reverse complement.
AAGGAAATGTATCTGTATTGTTACAATGGCGACTAAAGAGGTCCCATGGATGCTTGCTGTTCACCATCAGTTATGCTTTAAACGGTGACATGTGAATGAGTTCAAGTCCACATGAATGCAGGAACAAGAATGGAATTTGTTTGTTTGCTTACTTGGTCGCTTGTTTGTTTAGTGTCCTTGTCAACGAGTGGGTCATGCATTCATGGCAGTCATCTACGGACCCACCTCCTTGACACAGTTGGCTGAGGGGTGGTCTGAAACCGCCTGCATATGCTTCAAATTCTACTTACAGTAAGCTGCTCATGTGGACTTGGATTCTTTTTTCCTTTATCCAGTAGTTTGATCATTTCTAATTCCCAGAACTGATGCGTACAAACATTAACTCGTCATCCCAAAGTCAGGGCCTTCAACATAGAACGTTATAATTTCTAAACGAACAAAATCTACAAAATCACGGAAGTGAAATTAAGCTATCTTTTAATACAAAAATTCTGATATTTTCCCGGTAATTTAGTTGAGTTTAATGAATGTATGCTTTAATGATAAAGTTTTGCGAGAGCTCGACAATCATAACAGCAGAACTATCAGCTTTTACGAGCTGTATTTCGAAAAATAATTCCAGAAGAATGATCTTGGTCCTTAATTGTATTATAAATACTAAATCTTTGAAGTTATTATAATAAGTCCGGAAAATAATAAAAAATTTAGATTATGTTAATAAGTTCAGAAAGAAATAAATCAGATGTGATAGAAATGAAATCCTTCCTGGAACAAAATGAACGGAACATTGAGGACATAACACAGTTGAAAATAAAAACTCGTGCAGTTTCCTATTTATTATTGGCGGTTGCCGCAAAACTATGAAGCAACCTAGCAAGACTGACATGGTAAATATTCAAAGCAAAAATGAGGGTGTTGAAAATTTAACTGCAAGAATTTTCCTTATCTTGCACAGTAATCGATTCGAAACAGATATTATAGAAATAAAACAAACGAATGTAGGAGAGAAAACCACTATCTTCTAAGCATTATGTTATTTACTATCACAATACTCAATTCTCACTGATCGATGAGTTCGTTCACTGGCTGAAAAACGTTCGCACGGAATTATGAATGTAATTATCTGGTTTAGATATCGGATATTACCCTATATAGCAATGTTTGGCTGCATTGCAGCAGCTTCTTTTGTTTTACTTCTGCTCACGTCTCCTCTGAGGTCGTATTTCAAATCCAGGTATGAGGCTGCAACGCCTTTGCGCTGGTGGACACTGATGATACACGAGATGTAATTATATATTGGGAAAGGATTTTTTTTCTAAGAAAGGAAACGTTCCAGGCCTAAGTTTAGGGTACTCCCCGGCATTTGCCATTTATGAGGACTGAGGAAAACCTGGAAAAAATCTCATTGAGGGAGGACGGGATTCGAACCCCACACCCTTTCGCTCACGAGTCCGCGCCTTAACGACCTCGGTCACCCATGGCGGTAAATCAAATATATGAAGCAGAGACACCTTACCTGTAAGGAATCTTCAATTACTGTGTAAATATATTACGAAAATATTAACTACATGTTTTTAACAAAATGGATACTGTAACAGTGAACTATTTTGCCTAAAAGCAATACTCTAGTATTTAGACTCTTGAAGCATAATTGTGTTTGGGCAGGAAACTACAGTCCAGCGAGTTTTATCTACATGATGTGAGAGAGGACATCTTCTAGGTTGCAGAGTTCATCTTGATCAGGCAGGTAGCGTACTTACATGGCACTGATTTGACGAGAATTTGCAACATTCCTACTGATCCGTTCAGTAAATTAGATTAGATTGTTGTTGAAGTTTGCAGTAATGCATCTTGGCTCTTGAGCCACAAAGGCCCTTTGTGCTCTCTTTTATTCCTAACTTGAAAGTTTGAGATCTAGGTCTTTAGTGTACTCTAGAATCTTTGTTACAAGCTTAGGAATTACATCGTCTAAAGTTTGAATCCTATTAGAGATGTTATTTATATTTCGAGAGCTTCACACTCTAGCAAGATGTGTTTTGCAGTGTCATCAGACTGTTCACATAGATGATATTTGGGATTTCCATTAGAGAATGCCGTTGTCTGTAAGTGCTTCCGGTATGGCCAATGTCCAGTAATCATTGCATTGGCTTTCCTGGTTTGTTTCCTTCCCGAGTTAGTCGGTATTTACCCAATATGTTGTCGTCACATTTTAATAAAAAATTTACCCGTTCTTGACCGGGAAAGTTCTTTCATGTTATATAACGTTCTTTCTTGGTCCTTTGATATACTGCGGTTCTAGTAGTTTTCTTGATAATGTCGCAGAAAGGTTCTGGTCCTATGAAGTAAAAAGTTCCTTCTTTTGCTAGTTTTTCGGCCATTTCATCACCTTCTATACCCTGATATCCAGATATCCAACAAAGCTCTAATTTATTCTTTGTGGAAAGGTTAATGAGAGCTTGGAGACATGCCATACAAGTCTAGAGTTGAAATGATGAGATTTAAATGCACTAAATGTTGTTTGTCTGTGATATGAGAATGTGTTAATTAAGACCATTTATCTTCTCAGAGAAGTTAAAGCAGTCAGAATTGCAATTATTTCTGCCTGAAAAACTGTAACAAAGTTTCAAGACTTAAGGAGAGCTTTGCTTTGGGACATAATCCGTACACTTCAGCTCTTGAAGGCTGTTTTTCAATTCTGATTCCGAATGTTTCTGCAAATTGTGTTTTGTAGACGCATAATCAGATGATTTATCAAACATTGCGTTAGATAATATTGTGGTATAGTGTCCAGTGATTTGATGACTTTCTCTCCAATTGCCCACAGTATCAATTCTAGGAGCTGTCACTCTGGTCTCTGCTTTAATATATACGTCTATGGGCAGGATTCCAAGTAGGATTTCCAATGTAACTGCTGGTGTGGTGCGAAATGCATTAGTTATGCAACGACAATGAGTGTTTGTAGACTCGCTAGTTTGCTTCGCGCATTTATTTGTTACGTCATTTTCCATCACACCAAAGCTTCACGTGTTGTCCGTGGTTTCATCACCGCAATATACAGTCAATGGCATGTGTCTGCTTGCCGTACATAAGTTGTATTTTGTTACACAATGCCAAAGTCAGCGTTCCAAGCCAGGCTCTGATCAAGGGTTACTACCAGATAATCTGCACCCAAATGTAGAGTGTTTTAATCATCCATGCAGAAAGTGATATATATATATATATATATATATATATATATACTCATAAAAAACACTCAGAGTGCAATATAAAAAGGTTCACATAAACTTTCACACTAAAAACCGTAAAATTGAACACTAAAATCACACTATATCTCGAAATATAGTGTGATTTTAGTGTTCAATTTTACGGTTTTTAGTGTGAAAGTTTATGTGAACCTTTTTATATTGCACTCTGAGTGTTTTTATGAGTTTTTATGCTTTTTAGAAGTTTTTATTACTCCATTAACAGTATATATATATATATTAATGAAACATAAAAATAAAGAAACACTATTAACAATGTAACAAATAATAAAAGTAGATAAACATAAAACACAGAGAAAGAGTCACACTTGAAACTGCTATATTTCGAACTACTGCGAGTTCTATAATGGCAAGAAGCTAGACAAGCTACTGACTTGTCTAGCTTCTTGCCATTGAAGAACTCGCAGTAGTTCGAAATATAGCAGTTTCAAGTGTGACTCTTTCTCTGTGTTTTATCTTTATCTACTTTTATTATTTATTTATATATATATATGTGTGTGTGTGTGTATGTATATGTTTCTAATTTTCATTTTGCTTTAGTGAACTCCTAATTATTCATTAATTAAGTACATACAAAAATTAATTTTAATCTATAATTATTTTATAAACTACTCTACAATCCATAAAGAATAAATTCGTCAATGTTTTCTAAATTTCCTGTTTACTTTATATAATGCTTTAATCCTATTCGGCTTGCTGGATATGCATTTCTTAAGTTCCTGTTGTAATTCAGGAGTGTTGCGCAATATTCTGTTTAATTTTTCAATTATCTCTCTCTTATTAGTTATATCACTGTTATAAAATCGTCGCTTCAAGCTTTCAAACATTCCAAATGGGATTCATGTCATGCGAATTGCATGTGCATTGTAATACTTGAATTTCCAATTATTCTAAACATTTAGTTACTGACAGAACATGAAAGATTCAGTGATTGTTAGGGATCCATTCCTTCAGCTGAGGCATATGTCCAATCTTTGTATTGGTTCTAATGCATGTTGTAAAGTCGTCCATTTTCCTTTGCTATTAATCTGATCGCACCATGGATAACAGAGGTCAGAGTTTGACTCGTTGAATAACGCATTCTTCGTTAATTCTACCCTGAACAAATTCTGTTTTGTATATGCTTTCTAATCAACAAATCAGACCTAAGCGGCATATTAAATTGCTAAATAAAATACTGCATTGCTACGCTAATATAAATACAGCATAGATATTCTTAGTTATAACTTGTGCAGTATTTCAGTCCCCGCCTATCTAATGCTTATATTTTCTGAGCCATTGTAATCGTTTTTGCCTCAGAGTACGCTTAGAAACTGCTACTAGATTATCCTATAGACGTTGCTTGATTATTTTATTTATTTTTGGGGGGGTTCCTATTTCCCAAAGCATTATTTGTTGAATTTTCAAATCAACCCTTGGAGTTATGTGTTTCTTGCTACGGTGCATTTGCAGTTTGATTCTGGATGTACTTGGTTCTTTAACATTTTATACTTTATATTTCCCACTCAATATTGTAACATACCTTCATACATAGTATTTTGTGTTGACTCTATTCCAAGTAGATTTTCTTTCTTTTCTTTTTCTTTTTCTTTTCTTTTCTATTTTTTTCTTTTTCTTTCTTTTTTTTTGCAGTGAGATAAGTGATTTCCAACTCCTAAGAACCGCCACGGGTGGCCGAGGTCGTTAAGGCGCGGAGTTGTGAGTGGGGGGTTCAAATCCCGCCAGGACCTTCCCCCCTGACTGAGGTTTTTTCCAGGTTTTTTCTCAGTCCTCATAAATGGCAAATGCCGGGAAAGTACCCTAAACTTAGACCTGGAACGTGTCCTTCTTTAAAAAAAATCCTTTCACAGTTATCATTTCATTTCATGTATCATCAATGTCCATCTTCTGTGGTGCCTCGGTAGTAAAAACGGGCGTTAATCATCATTAAGAAATCATTGTTTTAACATGAGTCATCTGACACTCAAACAGAAAAAGTTAAATTTACATGATTGCCAAAAAATTACTAAAATATAAAACTGCTCATTTAAACTATTTTAATATAATTAAGAACAATGATAAAACGAATTACAACAAACAAATTAAAATAACTACATCACAAATACAATATCAAAACACACTTTTGTAGGCGCCCACTTTTTTTTTCTGGATGATGTTTAACGTCTATTTTTACTATTGAAGCATCACAGACGTCTTACATGAGATTAAATAATAAACTGGGAACGTAATTTGGGAAGAAATTGTTTCATGCCTAACTCATAGGCATTAGCGAATGATCAGAATTGAGAAAATCCTGAAAAAAAGGAAAAAGTCTGGGTGAGCAGTTCTGCGGAAACCGAACCTCAACCCTCCCGTTTAAGAGCCCGTGCTTATCTACCTCGGCAACTGTACCATGCACATACCCATGAAGGGCACGCAGTTATAGAAATACTAAAGTTTTGTACCTTTTCGAAAATTATTTTTTTTATTAACTATTCAATTTTTATGAATAGCCTTTCGTTTGATGTAGTTGCTCAAAACGTCTACTTTAAACTTTTAAATAATATAAATGTATACTTATATTTGTTGAAACAATATAACAATAATAAATATAGAATGATCATGAAAAATATTAATTGCTCTATGAGAAGCTGTCTTGCAAGTTAAGGTTTGCATATGTTGGCATGGTTCTAAAAAAAAGCAATACTTTATTTATGGAGCTTAAATCTATCGCATAATACAACTAGACATAATTTTATGAAAATAGGTACCTCTAGTGAGCTTAAATTCGTATTACGTATATTATCTTGACATGATTTTAATCACACCATACATGTACTATGTTGGTAAAACCGCGCGCATAAAACTGCTGTTAAAGATAATTACATGACATTTATTTTAATGACCGTTACTCTGTTGTCTCTACGAGGTTTATTGAAGAAAATCATTATTAATTAGGAAAGTCTGCATTATAAAAATGAACTTTAGACGTCTACACAAAAGACAAACATATATTACCATACGGAACTAAAACAAAATATTCTTAGCGTCCACGTGCCCATGAGACATGGCGCAAAAATACTGCTCAAGGGAAGTAAACGAGGTGGTATATTTTACCTGAGAGAGGCGTAGTCACACAGCTATGGCCCTGTAGAACTTCATGCAGAGAAAGCATAAGTAGATTCTCCATAAACATGGCGCAAATATACTGCTCAAGGGAAGTAAACGAGGTGGTATATTTTACCTGAGAGAGGCGTAGTTCACACAGCTATAGCCCTGTAGAATTTCATGCCGAGAAAGCATAAATAGATTCTCCACAGATTTATTTTTAAGTATCGTAAAGAGATTTTGAATCGCAATGCTGGTACACCTTTTTCTTTTGGTGATAAATTATGAATGCTTTGTCTAACAAAATACTTCATAGTTCAGTTGTGTTACATTTCAAATTGTTAATTGTATTAAATTCACTAAGTAAGGGTGTAAAATATTAAATCTCTTAACAAGAACACAGAAAACGGCAAAAAGACAGAGTCGACATTCAAGCGGTATTTAATATGATGTTGATATTGTTGTGTTTACCCAGGGGTCCAGCTTCGTACCCCGGGTCTTTTAGGGGCCCGAAGTCGCCCTTCGTGCTCTCGTAGTTACGGGAGAAGGGAGATGAAAGGGAAGGGTTCAAATCACACCATAATTTGTTTCACTAAACGCCTAGAAGTATTTATTCTCACGATGATCGGATGTCGACCACCTGGTTCGTTATCTCTTTTATATTAATGCCACGAGCTACATACGATGCTGGAAATTGCATCTACTGCCCTAAAACTACATTGTGTGCCTCTTATCTTTCACTTGCTTGCTGTACCCGGGATTGCGTCCTGGTAATTACTGTACTATCTTCCACTGTCTCTGGGATTGCCTAGTCTTCCACTTATATACTAATCTCAAAATGTCCCCACGTGTTCGTGAAAGCTCGCGGGGTTCATAGAATAGCTCCCACGGATTCTGAGCTTTCAAAATTTCAAATATTATTGGTGAGCTCCTCTGCTCCCAAACGCTCTTGCTTTAAATTCATCAACTCTTTGACTCATCATTGGAGAGCGCATGATCATTCGATGTAATGACGTCATCGCCGACACCTGTTCCTTTTCTGTCTTTAATGAATTTCGCAACATCTCCAGCAGGTGAGGATACAAAAGAGCTATTGTTAGACTCATGTTGGACACCTGCATGCTCTTAGCTTTGTCATAATAGAGAGACTTATTGCTTGAGCTATTGCCAGTAAGTGAGAGCACAAGAGATTACAATCGGCAGGCTTTTCCCTCTCGTCAAGGAGGTATGCATCGGTAAACAATTTTCTATTACACGAAATATTCTTGCTTGTTACTAAAGTCTATATAAGATATTTGATATTTATTGCCATTTAAATTACATAAATTCATTCACTTTCGGGCATGCGTGGGTGTAAGATTTTGTCACAACATACATATATTTCTATGTCTGAAACAAGAGTTGAAGGTACATTTCAAATGCTTAACAAAATATTGCAGCAGTTACTTTTTTCTAACCTACCCCTGATCACTGAAATAAAATGTTCTTTTTTTGGGGGGGGGGGAGCAATAAACTAAAGAGTCGCAATTTACCTATTTATAAGTATGTTTATAGTAACAGAAGCAACAAGAAACGGGAAATTTTGCTCTCCTGGAGTTAAAAAACAACATCGTTGAGAGTACATTTTTAAAAGTGAGGGACATAATATTATGACGGACCTTCAAGACCAGTTTCTTCAAATTTCTGTTAAGAGAATTAGAGTAACAGAAAAACACTTTTGAAAAGAACTTTCGAAGAGAACTCTCAATAAACTTGAAATTCTAATTTGACACATATCTCAATAGCTTCCTCACTACTCAAGTCATTGTTATAAGGATAGGATTGACGAGCTATATTCTGAAAATTCCGATTTTGCTTGGGAGGAATTCTACAATGTTTTTTCGGTGTATTCTGAACAACAGGCCATACAAAAATTGAAAATGGCTCAAAAATCCATTTCATATATTAACATGTATATGGAATATAATTTAGGTTTTAGAACATACTAACTATTCAGAATGTTCATTGTTTTTCTAATGTGTTTTGAAAAGTGCATACTTTTCAATATTTGCGACACACAATGTGAGGAAAATATTTTAACTCCTTAAAAAGTTAATTATTATCATAAATACCTGTATTTATCTAAAAATAATAATTGTAAATATTACACACTATTCTTTCTATTTAAATATATTCTCTGGGAAAAAGAACCATATTTTGCAGTTTTATTAATTATCTTTTAAACACTTCAACTTGGATATAATTATTTTTTTCATTTTCGTTATATTAAGTGAAAAGTATAGTTCATACAGCAATTTTCGATTCATTGGTTTTTGAATTTAGTGCACTATGATGACCACTTTTAAACTGTTTCGAAACAGAAGTTTGTAGTATGAGCCCTTGTCGCAGCCATGTCTTCAATTAAGCGTTCTAATATCATAATTTACCAATGTTGTGCGTTATTAGTTCCTTTGACGTTTGCTTAACTTTTACGTCAAAATTATATGGATCTCTAAATGCCTCATTTTTATGAGTGGCTTGGAAATGTTTATACTTTGGTCTCCTCCTAGTTCAGAGAATGAAAGCATTAACTTTTTGCCAACTTATGGTGTTTGGATTCTAGAAGAATTGTGCTAAAGGACACAATATGGTTCTCATACGTTGGTGAGGCAAGAGAAAATTAGAATTCGTTTTTGGTGAAAATAATATATCATTTAACTGCAACTTAATTGAAATTATTTTCAAACACGTAGCGAAGGGCGCGCTGTGTATACGAAGTGTTGGAAATAATAGTAACACGAAGAGTTGTAAGCAAAGATTTTTAGCACTTTACTTATATTCAAATGTTGCAAAGTAGATAAACAGAGTGCAAAAGTGTGCAGCAATGTAAAATTTGATAAGTTATTTAAAGTGAATTTCTGTGGCGTTCAGCTATTCAAGAGCAAAATCCTTCAGTTTCGTTTGTATAATTTTGTTCCCTCATTGCTTCCATCATATGAGAGTAACGAGAGAGTGATGTCAACGGTATCGCACTTCTAGAAGAACAAAATCTGTTCCGCGTTAATATAAAATATTCATCTTTTACAAAGCAAACACTCGTAGCTTGATACGAGCTCACATTTAGCTACCATAACCGATGTTATTTCTCAAATAATGGGCTACTTGTAGATTTCTTCATTAATTTCCTCGACTTTATCAAATTTATATAAATTTATAATATTTTTAATTTCATATAGTAGAGCCACATTCTAAATTTAAGACTTCAGGTGAACTAAATGGAATAAGGACGTAAATCAGAAAATATGTACGTTTAGAAAATGCAACTAAAAGTTGAAAAGGAAATATTCGTGTTTAAAATAGGAAAATATTTTTAGCATGTAATTACAGGATTCCTAACAAAACTTAGAAAAAATGCTGAGAAAAAAGTTTTTTGAGACACTGATATAATATAGAGGAACGGCATATAATTAGTTCGCATTCTGCCTAATCTCAAAAAAATTCTGTCAAAGTTTCCCTTAAAATAAATATTCAGGAATATGTGACAAATCACCTACCGTTTTAGATGATACTACACGCAACGTTTTAATACAAATAAAAATAACTCTTGAATTAATTACCAATATAATACTACACACTTCCTTGGTTTGGCTCCTTTCCGCAGAATGTGATCCAATTTCAACATGTAATTATTCTGAACATATATTTTAATCGTATTGTAAAAGAAGACCCATTAATTCAAAGGCTCTTTCAAAGTTTAATTTCATATCTATCATTAATAACAATATATGTGGGCCAATATGTAAAGTTGACCAGAATTTATACTGTTCGAATTATTTATTTAAGCTATCGTTTTTCAGCTTCATATTGTACCAAGCTCTCAGTGGTGAAAAGAATAAAAGAGAAATTGTTCACAATTAATTTTTTTATTTTTTATGTATTTGGCTTTCCATTTGCCATGGTTTGTATATCTTTATCAAACATTTTACCGGTTTCTTTAGCATAAAGGTAAGAAGAAAAGAACACTGCTAATTTGCGTAATTATCTTCATATTACACGAAAATTTGAGTGTCTTTTTGGCAATTTGTATTAAATACCTACATTCCAGTCAGCTGCTTGTGCAACTAGATATTAATTAAAAATTTCAGGAAATAAATTCTTCGCATAAGCTGATGTGCAGAAGGAAACAAATGTTTACTTTATTTGCTATAAATAGCTTATTTAACTATAGTATTTAACACTTCAATTGCAAAAAGCATAATTTAGTTGCGTGAAATAATCAACAAAATATAATCAACTTTATGGTGTCCTAAAACCAGATTAAAAATCTTGCACATACTACCATTGCTGACGGTAAAAAACAGTATCCTAAGAAGTTATTCTCTCACAAATTTTGAAATTTTGTAATTCTAAGTATGGAACAGGAGGGTGGCTCAATGATGGAGGATCTTCTCTTGTAATACAATAACAGCAACAAAAATGTTTCTTCAAATGACTGAGATGAGAGATTTGTAAACGGACATTTAGAGTGTTGGAATACACACAAAGCATACACTTTGATTACGGTTTTGCAACGTCTTATAAATATGATACTACTAATATATTTTAAACGTGATATACAAAATATACATTATCAGTTATTCGATGATGACGAGCAGTTGTTTTTATTCTATTTCATCAATCATAAATTCAATATAATACAACCTAAGAAATGTTAAAAGACGTTTTTGTATTTCTTGGAAAAATTCCGTTAAACACAAAGTGAAATAGAAACTTTACTAAGATTTATAAAGCAAATTGTTACAAATATAAAACAATGTACTATTTACGTGTAAAGATTATTAGTTGCATGCCGAAAGTAAAAATAAGCAAGCCTAAAGTAAATATTATTTGAAGATTATGTGAATACGTTGAAAGCTAGCAACCCACTCGTCAACCCAAAAAACTGCATATACCTTTATAGCTGAACTAGGACCAAGAAGGAGAAAATGGCAGCATAGTGTGCTGATGTCACGGTTATACCAACAACAAGAAATGCATTAGATGGCAGCGCAAAGTATAAATTGAAAAAATGACAAAACCTAGTCAATGCGCGCGCGCACACACACACACACGCACGCACACACACACGCACGCTTAGTGAGTCTTAGAAATTGGAAACCCTAGTGGTATACTGGGCTCGCTATGGCCTCAAGGCCTCCACTCGCCTCCTAATTGGTGGTTGTGGAAAAAGTATATCATGATTAGCAAATGTGAAAAATTAACGAAAAACAGCTAAAAGTGACTTACAGATCAAACCCAGCTAGTAAAATTGGAAAACATACTAGTGCACATGCAGGTGTGAAATTGTGCTACATCAATAAAACACCGTATACAAGACCACGGACTGATTTGTATTGTGTTGCATCAACATCTCTGTCCTGGTGGTGTAGTGGTTACCATATTTGCCTCCTACACCCCGCGACCTAATTTGTGTTGTAATTTTATGTAATTTATTAATATGATATTTTATATTAGATTAATTACACAAAAAATTAATTTGCATTATTTAAGTGCAAAAATAGCCCATATCACACACATTCAACAATAATTTACCTATATAGATAACGAAGGTCATTAAGGTGCGGACTCGTGCACGAGAGATCTGTGATGCGGTTTCCGCCAGGATCGTCTTACCTGACTGAGGATTTTTACAGGTTTTTCTCGGTCCCCGTAAATGGCAGATTTTGGGAAAGTACCTTAAACTTAGGCCTGGAACGCTTCTTTTCTGTAAAAAAATTTTTCCCAATTTATCATATAATGTTATTTCATTTAATTTCATATATCATCTGTGTCCACTACCCGTGATGCCTCAGCAGTGAGAGCAGCTGTTGCGCATTATTAAAACAATTATTTACTGTTCTGCAATAAAAATCTTAATATATGTATTAAATATCTTATTATTTTATTTCCTTATGAAAGAGCCCACCTTTTTATTTGAATATTATTATACATTAAATGGGCTGGAATGTTGTTTTTTGTTTTCCTGAAAATCACAATTTTTATTAGAGCTATTTTTGTCACCCGCACATTTCCAAACATTTTGAATACCTAGGCACTTTCTCTTAAACTATGAAGAAGCATATTTTACTGGCTCTAAAATAATGTCATAATCTCCGTCACCATTTTTCTTTCCTTCTAAAGGGAAGTAAAACAGTAGATCCCTTGTCGCAGATTTACGGCTCGTAATATATCCTCAAGTCTGAAAGAAGAGGCCTGCGAGCAAAATTTATCTGAATTGAATGGGACTCTGATGAACCGAGATGTAAGAACGTCCGTAATAAACCAAATAAATAAATAACAATTTTTCTTTTTCTTCTCTTCCTTGGTTAAGCCTTCTTCTGGCCACGAAGAAAAGGCATTTCAGAAAGAAATGTAACTGCTATTAATTTCAGTTGTTTATTTTTGGCTTCAGTTAAATATTCTCTCTAACTTTATTTGAGAAGTGTAATGCAAAACGAAAAATAAGTATTTCGTCGTGAATGCAAAAATACCAAGTTCATTTGAAATGAAAACAAAAAATGTGTAGAAATCAAAATAAAAATACGGATTTCAGTTTAAATATCAGTACCTACGCTTTGTCAACTCTGCCAAGAGCTTAGACCAAGCTATGTTAGATCATTTTAGACTTCAAGAAGAGAGCGCTGGCTGGTATAATCTAACTTAAACACGTAGTCCGCAATTATTATTTTAATAATATTTTTGATTAAATTATTTAATAAGTGCCGAAATTAAATGAAAAATTATATAAAAATTGAACCCCAATGCATTATCTTATAAAGTCTCTGATTTGTTATACATTACACGAATCAGAGGAAAACGGCAAGCAAGAAAGAAACTAATTTACTTTAGGATGTATGTAGCAAATTTAGTTTTCGGTATATCCTGCCTTAAACTGCTATTAAAATGTAGGCTTTGGAAGTTTAAGAAAGTTATTTTTTTCATATTTGTAAAATATAAAATTTTGGCTTGGAATTTATTCTGGTTATATAGTTGCATAAAATTGGAATTCTCACTTAATATACTAAGTGAGAAAATTTTCTAACGAGTGGTATGGACACACTTAAAATCAGTAGTCCGTTTTTGTTCTTTGTAATTGTAGAAGAATCCTCATAAACATTTATAACATTGGTTGATTTAACTTTTGGCTTAAACCCTCTTTTACATCCCACTGCACGATACTCAGTTTTGTCCATTTTGCAACACGTCTGTCTTAGAAAGCTGTATTAAATAAACTATTAGAAACATGACTTGGTATTAAAAGCGAATTCTCAAAAGAGGCGTACCAGCGTAAAAACAATTAACTTGCTAACTGTACACCGACTTCTGTAATATATTTAGGAGACCGAACCCCCTCGTCAGTATAATATTTGTAAATTCTCACCCTGATATAACTAAAAAGTATCTCTTTATTGCTGATATGCAGTAATAAGTAGACAAATTAAAATAAAGTTTACGATTATGGTATGTAATAAAAATGAAGAAAATTTAAGCATTTGTTAAAAAAACTGCACTGTTAGATTTTGATTGTATATTCAAAAGTTCTTCAGTCTTCTAAGACTCAATATTAATCTTTCACCTGCACACGTAGACAAGAACAGGATAAACAAGTCCTATAAATTTAGTAATATTTGTAAATTCTCACCCTGATATAACTACAAAGTATCTCTTTATTGCTGATATGCAGTAATAAGTAGACAAATTAAAATAAAGTTTACGATTATGGTATGTAATAAAAATGAATCAAATTTAAGCATTTGTTAAAAAAACTGCACTGTTAGATTTTGATTGTATATTCAGAAGTTCTTCAGTCTTCTAAGACTCAATATTAATCTTTCACCTGCACACGTAGACAAGAACAGGATAAACAAGTCATATAAATTTAGTAATATTTGTAAATTCTCACCCTGATATAACTACAAAGTATCTCTTTATTGCTGATATGCAGTAATAAGTAGACAAATTAAAATAAAGTTTACGATTATGGTATGTAATAAAAATGAATAAAATTTAAGCCTTTGTTAAAAAAACTGCACTGTTAGATTTTGATTGTATATTCAAAAGTTCTTCAGTCTTCTAAGACTCAATGTTAATCTTTCACCTGCACACGTAGACAAGAACAGGATAAACAAGTCATATAAATTTGGTTAACTCCGGAAGAATTTCGAGCGCACAGCTATCACTTTTCAGAAACTACAACTGAGGAAAGTTATCTAAGGAGTTTTTGTAATTGACGTTTGATTTCAAAATGCCCATCATGTTGCGACGCAATGTCAACCTGTTAGAATCTATGTCGACTTTAAAAATATTCACAATATCTGTATAATATCATCACTTTCAAATCTGCTCAAAAGAAATATCTACTTAAACATTCACGCGGTATTGCCAGCTTCACCCCTTCGTCCTAATCGTTATTACCATTGTCCTCATTATTATTGTAATTCTTGCAATTAACATTAATATTTCTGTAACAATTATTATTGATATTAATGTTATTATCACCACTATTATTGTTTGTGTTATCTTCATTGGTGGCGTGTGTGTTTATGCGCATGATGTGTAACAATCATGAACAGAGTAATAATTTGTATTACTGTATACATCGTAGATAGACAAGATTTTTGTAACTTAGGAAGAACCTTACGCCGTTCGCCCATAGTAAAATCTTTCACAATAGCAGGCGGGTGAAAACTTCCCCCCCCCCCTTCTTCTTCCACAGGCGAGGTCGCTGTTCTAGTGTTCAACCTTTTAATGACACCTGTTGTGTTAAGCTTGAAGCTACTGTTTTAAGAAAGTTGTGTATGTGTAGGAGTTAAAAACCATGCTTAGGGGTGGAGCACCCAAGCCGTCAGAACATTTAAAAACCTTTGTATAAGCGAAGACGTTCTTTAAGATTTGTTAAAGAACGAATTAGACAAGCCATGTCAAGTTCAGGAGTAGTCATTCAGGGAGTTGGACTCAAACTTAAATTTTTAAAAGCGACATTTTTCGTAAAGTTAGAGGGACATGAGCGTCCCAGCTTAACAGATTCAAATCAATGCCCTGTACATATAGACCATCTGAAGCCGCTAGCTTCACAACAACATTTATTTCCACAGCGGTAGGCCGTGTGATAGGACGTGTTAAATACCTCAAGTTTAATTTCGACAGCGGGAGGACGTGTTAAATTCATATTAAGATTTTACTCAGCTTATTTATTTGGTTCGGTGCAACTAAATATTGAAAATTTATCAATGTAATCTACACATATTCTTCGTTCACATGGTAAACTGCACGGCATTTAGTGATTTAAAAGAATTCACTCAATAAACTGTGAACTCAATGTAATTTTCGACGCGTCTTAATTTATCTCAGCGACCCCTCTTCCAGTCCCATTGACCTAGTATCAAGAAAATATGCAGAGTACCCTGAGATATTTATTACTTCTAATTCGGACGGGAGTAGTAAATGAACTTCGGCAGTTTGGCATCGCGACGACGATAACTTACGCAGCAGGAGGCAACATCAGACAGCGGTAACACTAATACTGCTGGCCCAACTGACGACGGCCCGCATCTAAAGCATCGTAAGTGTGAGATATAAATCAAAAAACGTTGCACCCCCAATATTGTCTCCCAACTTGAAGTCTTTGCCCACAGCCATTGATGATTCAGTCCTGAGATCAATTATTTAAAAATAACCATCAAGCGATACAAATATTTAGATTGTCAAATCTGTGAGGGCCACTTCCAGAACCTAATATTTTTTTTGTACTTCTTTGGCATGTTAGCTGTGGCTCTTGTAAGTGAAAGGATTGGACACTTTTTGTGATTTGTTTCAAAATGTGTCATAAGTAGATCTGATATGTGAGAAGGTATCTCCCAGGAGCTTAAACATAAAATATGCTTCCTGAAAACTCAGTGTTTTTTCTGTAGCACAATGTAAACTAAATCACTGCATTTTTTATGATTCTTTGCCTGGTAGAATGGAAGAGAAGGCCCTATGGCCTTAACTCTTGTCAGGGTAAAAAAATAAATAAATAAAATATCTTGCATAATACACGAACAAATAGAAACAGAACTAAAATCAGTGCATATTTAGAGAGAAACTATTTGCTTACAACTGATGAGTCTGTGCCGTCTATGGTGCCTCAGTAGTATAACGGGCGTTAAACACTAATAATAATAATAATAATAATAATAATAATAATAATAATGATAAGTCTGCATCTGACAATTCCTCAAAATACTGAATCAATAATTACTTATAATTGAGTTGAAAATATGAAAATGATAGAAGAGAACCACCAATATAGTTGCAGAATGACCGTACGTTAAAAGCATCTTCGCCTTTTAACCTTGAAAAATGAACTTCTTTTAGGCAAACTCTTTACAAACAAATGTATATGCTCAGCCTCCCTCTGCGAAGACTTTGAAGGGATCCAGGCCTCTTTAATGTTTTAAAATGTATTATATAGATTAGTATGTGTTTATGCTACATAAGAAATTATGTCATTTATTTCTGAACTATCCCGACACTATTGCAAGTAACTCCGGCAGTCGTTTCTTCAACCTGAGCAGTTTAAGAAGGCTAGAAAGATAAGAACGCGCTTACTTGCTAAAAGATAATTTGTGTTATTTTATCTAAAACTTTCATTCCTCTACAAAAGTATTAGTCAAGGACTGTTTTCACTCAAGTTTCAGGTTCATTGCCTCAGATAAGATAAGATAGCCCTTGTGAGTCCTAATGGGATAGAGGCCCCCTACTAGCTACAGAAATGGTACAGGTGCGTCAATCCTGGGGAGCTTTTTGTCTTCCTATTGGCATATACATATTTACATACAGTATATTGCAGACATTTGTAATGAAGCTTATCACATAATTTCTATTAATAAAAATGTGTTGAAGCAAAATATTATTAAGTCTATTTCCAAATCCAAAGAGGAATAATAATAATAATAATAATAATAATAATAATAATAATAATAATAATAATAATAATAATAATAATAATAATAAGGTAAACAAATAGTTAACTACGGAACAGCATCTGAAGTTCTGAAAATTTCAGCAATAATGTTTCTGTTTAAAGGTGAACAAGCATTTATTTTTCACACATGCACATATTAGGTCATGTAGTAGTAGTTGGATTGTATTTATTACAGTGGCACTATATAATACCTCACAATTCAACAGGCACACGGATTCGTGCTTTTGTAATACACTAGGTCTGTTTTGTTTTAGTAAATTAGATTGGGCTTTTTACAATAAGCTATAAAACATTTATGTTCAACAATAAGGTAAGATAAAAATAAATAAAAGGAAAAAGAAAATTAATTTTTAAAACTATTAAAGTGCATATAAAAATGGAACAAACCCCATTATGAACGTTACACAGCTGGATTCATACAATTTGTCCCCCCCCCCCTCGAGATTATCAGATTTTTCTAACCTAAGCTGAACGATTTCATTCACAAATTTACCTAATCTCTCCTCTTCCTCCTTGCGTGCCAGCAGAGTTCAGCATGGCGATCTCCCTCTGTTCTATCCCGTACAGGAGGACGGTAGATACTTTACCCTCCATTCTTCCGTACCTTTACATTCAGCAAGAACTTGGTTCCATCATTCCCTCTCCTCACAGAGCAAACTCTCTGCTCATCGTCGTCATTGATCTTAATCATCCGCCATGCCCCTAGTCTGAATCACGTGAGTCCCTGCCTAGGTAGTTTAGTCCCTGTTTTGGTGTGTGTCCCCAACCCCATTCAAAATGTAGCCCCGATTGTATTTCCAGCAAAATCATCCCTCTGCATTGAGCAATTGTCTGCTGCCTATCCATATCCCTCAAACTGTTCCTAACCCTCTTTCATATGCTCTTTCTATTTCCGCATTTTCAAAGTTAAAGAATGAGACCCAACGTAATACGTTGCTTTAGTCTTTTTGTTTATATTGTCTGTTATTACTTTTAATGTTTCAGAGGCAATACTGAATACTTTCAATTACTTTGTTAGGATCTCTTCTTCAGCACTTCGGTTAAAATTTGGCATATTTAATGCCAACTTCGAATTTCCTATCTGGAAAGCTCAGGATTTCCATTTAGTAGTGCACTGTAAATTGTAAAAGAAACTGAAAAGTGATTTACAGCAAGCAAAAATAAAAGTAGCTAAAATGTTATTTCAAATCTGGAAAGAAGTCTGTTGTGTACTGCAGGTTATTCTATCTTTTCCAAGATAAATGACAATCTTTGGGGACATTAAGATTTTGAGCTAGAATTTTCCGCCGATTATTTATTTTTATTGACAGGTTACATAAGCTGCTGCATTTAGAACCGGAGAAAAAATTTCCACTTAAGAAATTATACAAAATTGATGAAGCATTGTTCACATATTTTCATTTCTATATCCTCTTTAACTTCTATGTTCATATCAGTTACTTTGACTCGCGAAACAATTGCTGATGTTCGTAATTCGTTATTAACATTAACATTTTAGGTTATCATTGGGTTCACTCTCGTGTGCAAACTTTTCAGAATTTATGAAGGGTTGGGAATGGTGCTAATTAGAGAAACATTCCCATGCCCAGTCGAAAACCAAACCGGGAATTTCTGGGTTTAAAAGTCATCAGTTATTTTATAAAAAAAAATAAGTAAATGCTTCAAATTATAAGATCCAACTTGTTTGTTTCTTCCGTCATATTTAAACATGTTACAAATACATGCATATTTATAATACTTTAGGTCATAAAAATCCGCCCTTTACTTATAAGCCATAACTTCGCTTAGTTCGTTGTTGCATACAAATGATTCAGCTTTACAGTCTTACGTATTTGCCGACATCATTCTTTTATCTTAGAACCCGCATTGACAGTTACTCAAACTTACGTGTTTGCAGTATATATATAAGGTATCAGCTATAACCACAAGGTAAAATATATTACGGCGGTTGGTGCTAGTCAGCATTTCTGCCGTCCGCGTCATTTGTTACCATGGTAACGATGTGACGGATCTAATTCTCGATGCCAGCGCCATGCATTACTAACACTTTCCAGTGTACCAGATATCTGATGATAACATTTTGCTTTCCCTGAAAATCTACTTTAGTTGTATTGTGTTGAAGGATGCTTTGTACAAATGTACTAAATCGGTTATGCAACATTTTTTGAATTTTAAAAAGCAGGCATTTTTGTTACAGACTAGTGCATTCAGGAAAAAGTAAATCAATTAATGTATAAAGTTTACTCTAGTTTTTTAACAAATTTTGAAATGAATAGCTCCGATGGCTATTGGGATAATGCTGTCCTTAACATTACAACATGCCTCAGCTACTAAGCCAATTGGTCTGTTCCAACTTCACAAAGCCAGAGAATGTGTGCGAACCATGGAGTTTTAAAAGGGAACAAAGAATACATTTGATCTCTTAGGTATTCTGGGCCTCTTAAACGCAACTTTTCGGTACTGATTAACTAGTGGTTACTATACTTGCCTCTTAGAACGAACCCGACTAGGTCAAAGAATTTTCAGGACCCGTGCGTATCAGCCTAAGTTTTCAGCAAATTGTGGTAAAGTTATAGTTTTGCCCCGGTGAATCGTATTTCCGGTGCACCATGCTCGGTTTCGACTTTGTCCATTTTTACCGCGGTAAAATGTTAGTCAGATGTTTCCAAAATGGAGCTTAACCGCAATATGTTATATCTTCGATATCTACAAATATAATAGCACGCCACAACTGGGATTCATTTTAAGGACTGGAAGACACATCATTTAATTGAAGATTTAAAATTAAAAACAATTTTTTGCTGGATGATTTTTCCTTGGCGGTATTTGGCCGAAGCTGCAGTTCTCGTCTCGTTCCCACGCTTGAAAGCCGACGAGTACGACGAGGAACGTACGAAAGTGTTCTTGTGTGTTATGTGAAAGTGTCTTAAGTATTCATTAGGTGACTTATTTATTGTGTTAATATGAATCAATTCAGATATTCTATTCCCCAGGAGTGTTTATTTACGATTCGTACGTCTTTACAGAATCGGCTTGTCATGTACGGATATTGTTTCAAGAGAAATTCTGTGATATTCAACTTCAACATCGATTCACCGATTGGTAAATAAATTTCGTGAAACGGAAGTATTCTTTATAAAAAGTGTACACAGCCACGTACAGTACTCGCAGAAGACACGTTAGATAACAATGGACATGCTCTGGAACGTTCTCCTAAAAATCACTTCCACCTCTCAGAAAAAGGGGATTTTCTATCTGTTCGAATGGCTACAAATCATCTGAAATTAAAACCCTATAAAATTAATGTAGTGCAAGAAATTAATCGGGTGACCCTGCATCCAGGATCATATTTTGTTAATGGGTTTTGAATAGGGACGGAGAGATTACACTAATAAAATTATCTTTACGGATGAATCTTGGTTCCACGTAAGTGGGTATGTTAATTCCCAAAACAATCAATACTGGAGTTTAGATTCACAAGAAACCCCTACATGATCAAAAATAGGAGTATAGTGCGCCATTAGTGGCGATAGAATGATAGGTCCTGTTTGTTTTAAAGAAACAATCAATAGTATTAAGTGCGTGTAGAATATTTTTCAACCCTTTTACCGTGAATTAACTGTGAGGGAACTTAAGTCGAGACTTTCTAACAGACTCTTCAACGGCACATACAGTCAATGTATCCTTGCATGCAATCCATGAAATATTCGACGATAGTCATTACTAACAACATATGGCCCCCTCGAGTTGACGCCCTGCGATTTTTATATTTATGGGGCATTAAAGGAAAAGCATACAAGACAAGTCCATACACATTACATAAACTAAAAAATAACATTCGTGAAAATTTTTCTTCTGTTTCTTAGAATAAACTACAGAGGGTAATTAATTTCACAAGCCCATGCTAGAAATGAATGGAAAATTAAGGAAGGCAGATCCGGCATCTTTTTGCTTGATAATGGTGAATAGATGTACCGTTTAAGTGTTTAAGTACTAGTTATAACTTATGCAGATTTCTGACTCTCGTTCACCACGGTACTATACCATGCAGATGAAATGCCGAGCCGAAATCGCTATCGATTTTAAATATTACGGTGTTGCGAGAGCTTTACACAGGAAACAAATGATATGATATATAGAAGTCTTGCATATAAACCAAAATTCTATTATATAATTCAGCTTGTTCGTTTATGTCTTAAATGAAATATAAACAAACTATAGCATTTGGGAAACGCTATACCTTATACATTAGAAGTGACACATGGACATTTTTTGAACAGTGTTTAACGCCCGTTTTTACTGCTGAGTCATCACAGGCGGCGGACACTGATGATGCATGAAATGAAATGATAGACTGGGAAAGGATTTTTTTTACGGAAGGAAACGTTCCAGGCTTAAGTTTAGGGTACCTCCTCGGCATTTACCATTTATGCTAACTGAGGAAAAACCTGGAAAAAACCTCAGTCAGGGAGGACGGTCTTGGCGGGGTTCAAATCCCAGACCTCTCGCTCATGAGTTCGCACCTTAACGACCTTGGCCACCCGTGGAGGTACACATGGACATATCGTAAATATATTATTCAGGACTAAGAACTGGCCTTAAAAAAGCTAACACCTCGCCATGTTTGCTTATGTCCTCAGAAAACTATTATATACGGTGTCGATATCTACTGCTGCCCAGTGAACCAGCTTGAACCGACCAACCGGGCGTTGTGCGTTGATCGGTCCCTAGAAGGAAAAATCGCTCATTATTTTTTAGAGTTATTTTATGAAAGTTTGCAGTTCACAACTAGAAGAAACCCTTAAATACCGTCTCGAAAGCGTCTGTTTTTATAAAACGTTGCGATATGCCAATGTCACATTTCAGGAAGTGATTGGTGACTTGTGCAGTGATGATAGAACCACGGCATGTCGGATAATACACGAGGTTTTGCATGCCATGCTCCATTGTCGTCTAGGTTCATACATTTTCCATTAACAGAACGCGAACAAAGAGGATTTATGGATGATATTTACAGAATAGCTAGATTCCCCTTTGTATTAGGTGCCCTGGATACAAATGTGAGGGGGAAATGCAGAGGTCTTCAGAAACAGAAAATATTACATTTCTTTAAGTGTACAGGCAGAAAGTTATTCAAATCTCGTGGGAAATTTTTTCCCAGGCTTTTTGCTTCTGCTTCAAACTCACTCCGTGAGTATTTTTATTTTCTATAACTGCTTTGTACTTTTATGCCACGAAAGCACGTTATTCTCATGTTCACTATTGGCGCTCTTAGACGTCTCATTGCTTTAATTTCCGTGTAACTGTTAAAATTTAAATTACACAAATAATAATAATAATAATAATAATAATCACAGTATTAATAATGTCCAGGATTGCAACTGTAGCGTCAGATGTTGAAGACAGAGAGACCGATGGTTGCTTCACACCGAGTAAATATCGATATATTCAAGCGCAACGAAACCACAGTTTTCTGAGAAAAGGAAATCAATGGTGCACGGATTTTCTCGGAATACCATGGTATTTCCTTCACGGCGGTTTCGAAAAGGCTGATAAAAACAGAGGTTGGTGCACTCAGATTTCCTTCGGAATGAAAGTAAAGGCGAGAGTCCCATGTGATAATTTTACGGCACGTAAAAGTACTTCATGCCTGAAAGAAGAGACATCTGAGCAAAATTTCTCAGTTGGTTCAGGCTCCAAAATGAATGGAAGGCTAATGATCAGACATGTCAAAGAACGTTCTTAAATGAACAAAATTAATAAAATAAATTAAACGCAGCTTATTAGCAGGAAATGCAACAATATTTAATACGGATTGTTTGGGGTATACCATAAGTCTACTCTATAGCGCCTTAATATTACGATCTTAGGGGTACACATAGTAGGAATTAATAAGCTATAATTATTAATTAGATAATGGCATATTTATATTTTTATATAGTAAGGCTATTTTAATAGTGTTTAACTCCCGTTTTTCAGCACTGTGGTGTCAGCTCGTGGACGCTGATGAAACACAAGTTGAAATGATAAATTGAGAAAGAATAATTTTATTTTTGAAGAAAACGTTCCAAGACTAAGTTACGGGGTACCTCATCGGCATTTGAAATGATGAAAACTGAGATAAATCTAGAAAAGCATCAGTTCGGAAGCACGGTCCGGTGGGATTCGAACCCGTTCACGAGACCGCCATACTTGCCCCCTAAACCCAAGATCGTGGGTTCGATGCTGGGCAGGACCGATGGATTTTTTCGGGTGTAAAAATCCTAAGTATGACTTTCTTCGGAACGGAAATAAAACCGTGGGTCCCGTGTCGTACATTTACGGCACGATAAAGAACCTCAAGCCTGAAAAAGAGGCCTCTGAGCAAAATTTATTGGCTGTTTCACGCCCTAAATAGAATGGGACGCTGATGACCTGAGATGTTAAAGAGCGTCCGCTAATAAACCAAAAAATAAATAAATAAAATTAAATAACGAGACCGTGTCTAAGCAACCCCGGCCTAAGAGCTGTGAAAATCTGCAGATCTATAAATAATATTCAAAATGAAAAGAGTTAATATAGAGAATATCACCAAAATAACTGCATAAATCATAAGGACATGCCGGAAAGGAGATATTCTAAATTAATGCTAGATTTTCAATCTTCAGGGCTCAACAATATTGGCGATCTAGGGGGGAATAGAGAGAAAGTGTAGGACCGGAACAGATGTGAAGTCTTGATCACTGAAAG
Organism: Metallyticus violacea; assembly: GCA_030762175.1. Lineage (NCBI taxonomy): Eukaryota > Metazoa > Arthropoda > Insecta > Mantodea > Metallyticidae > Metallyticus > Metallyticus violacea. The sequence continues at coordinate 277,561,214 of CM060846.1, read as the reverse complement.
CTATTATTATTTTTACAATTACTATTTCTGCAACATGCAGCCATAATTATGGGTTACTTTGTTAGGTTAATAAATTGATTGTAGTGATAATTACTTGGGGATGCCGACTTGTATTTATTAATGTATTGAGTTGATATGGGTAATAACTATGTATGTATATAATTACATAATTTAGGGATACGTTTACTATGGATTGGTATGCTTTGAGATATGTACGTGTATGTATAATTTTGGCAGGTAACAGTAATTTGCAAGAAGCGTTGTATTCATTGTGTTGACTGTAGTCACCTGTAAATCTGTATGAAAGAAACAGAGAGAACATGTATATGTATACCCAAATGACGGCTCGTGAATATGCCCTATTTAACCCAAGGCAGAGATATACAAAAGAGGGGAAATTCCTTTGTCAAGTCACGAGTTTTTCCCTCTATGTGAATATTTCGGAAGGAAATTCCCCAACAGAAGACACAAAAGCTTAAATGGTCAAATGAGGAAATGACTGTAACGGGACTGTAGAACAAAACACACTCTGAAAGATATAAAAATAATTTTAAAAGGGAATTAAAATGTCAGAAACGAAACGAAGTGTTTTATTACAGGCAGGCCGGGGGCCAAAAGGGTTATACCGCCTATTCATGGGAATGAATGCTAAATTAAATGGGAAATATGCGTGCGTTATCTATGAGAACATTTGACGATCTAAAAATGACCAAGGGAGGAAAGAGACATTACTTTAGAAGTCCAGCATATAAGGAACATGCCCAAATGACAGGCTTTTTCTAGGAAATTCAGGATTGTGGGAAATAGTGAATGTGAGAAGGGGGAAAGTAATTTTATCCAATGGCTATTGCATAAAAATATGCGAATGAGGAGAAATTGGCTATATAATAAATACTTGAAGATAGCCAATAGTGAACTTATAAGTCGGGAACAAAATAATAAATGAGGGAATTTAATTTAACGAGAGGCTTGGAAATAATATAGAAAAACGGATGTCAGATGGGTGACAAAAATAGTGAATGGACTTATGGAGAAAAAGGTTAGAGAGCAGAGTTCAGGAAGGGACAGAGCTGTGAGAGTCGGGAATTAAGTGTAGGTCGGTCAGTGTAAGTCAGGGTAAGAAATTAGAAGTGGGGAACTTTGTATCAAGTACAACACAGCAATAGAAATTGATTAGGCAGCAGCTAGCAGTCTGGTATCTTAAAATAGAATAAACTGCTAGCGAAGGAACCAATCTCGTGTATCTTATGTGTAATACATTTCCTGTTCCCGTGGATCAAAATTGAACTCCAGTGAACCCTGAGATTCATCATAACAGAGTTGGAGCAGACGACTAAACTAGGAGCCGGTGGAACAACGAAACAACAACCAGCAGTCAACAACAGAACGGCACCCCCCATACACACCCTCCCAAAAACCGTCCTATGCAACGGGTTTTATAATCATCGAACTAATTAAACCCACCCGTTACCTTATAAAACCGCCCCAAACAGAATACTATTCTTGACTTGTGCATGAAGTAGTTTTAGTATCAGGTGTGAAGGTTAAATTTGTGAGCTTAAAAGCTGAACGATTTCTGTCAAGAACAAGCAGAAAAATCGCCATCTTTGCGGAAAGTCGACGCCGTATCTCAGTCAGGATTCCCACACTACATCACCCGACAAGTGCGCTGGCGGCGGTCAGTGGCCGTGAGTTCTACGCAAATGTCGACAGCACTAAACGTTACAAAAATGATCCACGAACCGTGCATCAAATATATTTGTAATGTATAGAATGTGATAACAGTAAAGATGTACATACTACCACCATCATAACTGCCTTTTAATTGATTATTTACTGTTGTAAGCTTACGAATATTTATGCAACGATTACGTTATTGCGTGCCTTGAAACAATGGAGAAAATTCCTACGCAAAATGCTATAATAACTAGTCAGTACCACTAGCGGTATTAACGTCTTTTTTGTTTTGTTTAACAGAATAACAAAATACTACATTATAACATTAGATTCATAAAATTACAATAGCATCAATTACGTTATTCAATTGTTTTCACTGCTAAAAATGAATGTTATGTTATTGTAATATTAAGAAAGGAGTTTATGTATTACTGAAAATAGAACCAATCATTCGCTTTCATTGAAGAATACGTAATTACAGAATTAATGCTAATTAATAAAATTAATATGTTACCACATTAATTTGTAAAATTTGTTAATACTGGCCTGTTCTGAAACATATGCCAACACATAATTTTGTGAAATATCCTTAATAGTTTTAATGTTCATCCATTTGTCCATTCTGTCGTATTCCTTCTGATAAGCATTTAAAATGTTATCTTACTTGTGACAATTTAACCTTTCAGCTTGAGCTAACATTTCTTGCAGTAAATTCATATTCCCCAACAACAATAATAATAAAACAAACTTAACTAAACAATCTCCAATAAAATGATACAATAAATATAATAAAAAGGCTTGACTTCAGTGAAATTTATTACAAAATCGACATTTATATTAATTTTATTTTATTGATATTATTTTATAATTCTGGTATACATGATATTCGTTTATAAGTTACACATTTATTCTTTAAAATTTTCTAAAACTCGCTTCGCTCTTCCTTAAACATTTACCTATGCAACGAAGCATAATGCAATATCATAAATTACTACTAATATCATGAATTACTACCCTGTTACTTGTCATTTTGATTACTTCCCTTTTATTTACTTCTGTGTTATAAATCATTAGATTAAAATTGAAAATATTTTCTTTTTAAAGGTAGGTTATATGCAAGTTATCTGGTCTCTTTCGGTCTTTTCAGAACTACTTTATTTGCAAATGGTTCATAATGTGAAAGTTTTGCAAAACATTTGTTTTCTAGAAAACTGATCTAAAATACAATTTTTCTAAATTAGAACTTTTATTTCAGTAGATTACAAAATAAATAAATAAAGAACTTTTGGATTCTTACCCTGGTCATTTTTTCCACAGCACATCCAAATACATCAAAGAGCAAGTTCAAAATCTTTTTTAAAAATGAATTATTCTTAAATTCCATAAACCCGCTTCCCTGGTCAATCAGTAGTTACGCGCTGGAAGGTAGTTTATTAACATTTATATATTTAACTTATTTTTAAAATAGTTTCTCCTGTATTAGTTCATTCTTAAATTTTTAGTGTTTAATAATGTTTTAAGTTTATGAAAAACTTCGTATTATAAAAATTGTATTATTTGTAGAAGTCTTCTCGGGTTATCAGACCAGGTGAGTGGTGGATATATTTCCAAGCTTTTGAGAGCAAATTTGCTCTCATCATCACGGAGAGTCTTAAAGCTATATGACATTACAATTTCATAGAAAAGCATCAACATTTTATATTCTTCCACTTCTGATTTCAATTCAAATCTAAAACAGATAAACCCAAAAGCTCCTTCACAAACGGAAAACGTTATGAAAATATAATTCAAAATAATTCAAATTCACTCATAATATAAGTATGTCATACTTAAATAATTAACAAAATTAATACATTTATAAATCCCCAAATATGGTAAGGAACGACTTCGAAAAAATTATTAACCAGGCTGCTTGACCTGATCGCAATTTGAACCCATGACCTCCTTATTAGTAGTCAAAAACACTACCACTAGATCAATGAGGCGATCAATGAAGATTATTCTTATTGTGCGGCTTGAATAATGCGGAAAATTAACTTTGAGTGACATTTAAACAAAGTGCTTTCCATAAGATAAATTATAGTGCGCTGATAGAATTAAAATATTTCATTTGTATCCCTTTCGCGTTGAGATAATAGGGAGTAACTAAAACGCAGATATGTAACATAGTTTTGATATTTGCTTTGTAATATAACTGAGGCATAATTGGCGGCCTTTGTAATGACTAGTCTAGCTTATTAAAATATTCATTATAAACCAAAGAAAAAAAAAGTTATCAAACAGAGCAAATTCATTCCCATATTTTGGGTTTTAAGGAATTTCTGATTTTTTTTTTATTTATAGGCAAATTATTTATCTAGTACATTAGAAATAGCGTATAATATTAACTACTGTTTTCTACAAAATATTGATTTAATTTGTGTGTGTGTGTGTGTGTGTGTGTGTTTTTTTATGTGTGTGTGCAAAACTTCCTTATGCACTTTGATGCCTGTCGCACTTTTAAGTTTTTTTAACAATCAGAAACATGTTACTGTTTAGCCAATACAGAACAGAGTGCTTATGAAGAGGAAAAATTGCCAAAAATATATTATTAAAGGCATTCTGTGAAAAACAGATGCTGTAAATTGATGACAAAGGAGTTCTACGGAAAAAATACGAGAACTATATAATAAAACATTATCATGAAACTTCTGGTTTTGAAATCAATGGCACTGGAAACATCTTCAAGTCCTCATTCAGTACAAATATGGAATAAACTTGTGGTTTCTGACATAATTGACAAAATTTTAACCTGAACAAATGTAAAATAAGGTTTATAAGATTTATAAGATTTAGATATGATTGAACTTAGAGCTTTTTTTTGGCTTGTTACTATACAGGTGTCTTTAAATCAAATCATAAAGATGGGACATCCCTCTTAGCTACTGAAGTATGAGTATATTTTCAGTGCGGTTATAATTGTGAACAGGGTTTTCCTTCTACTGGCAGCACGTAGGTTCTATATTCCAGTGTATTAAAAAGAATACAAAATTAGTGATTTACAGCAGTTGTTGCCAATCTATTTCAGAAAGTGATATATTAAGGCCAGATCCTGTGTAATTTATGCATAGATTAAATGTTTTTAGAATATACATTCCCAATAATCCTGACAATTGAAAATAATGTTTATGGCTGATCTGTGTAATGTAGATATTTACACTGGATTCACAATTCCAAGAGAAGAGCAATATGTCACGGCCTGCTCAAGTAGTATTTCCATTTTCCGGGTCACTGTGGAACAACGGAAGTATCACTTCAAACGGTTGACTTGAATCTATCTGCTTAGCAGAAAGTCTGTAAGCACACCGAAAAATTATATTTTAAAAATAGAATAATCAAACAATTCTTACAAACAAATCTACCTCGCTCTTTTATTTGTGGATTTATTAAGTGTACACAACTGTACAGTGAGCCGAAATCAGATCCGGCCACAATTTAGATTTCTTCCTTGCATCATTATCGGTTCACCAGCGAGCCAACAGAAATTCTAGAATACTACAGTCTCACAATGTCGGTACTTTAGAACAAGGGTATACGTCGAGTTTATACTACAGCACAGCAGTGAAGAATTCCAATGCATTACTATCCGCCACTTAGAAGTGAAGCAATGCGAGTTGCAAAAAATACAAGTCGTCTGAATACGGAAATGACCAATGGCGAGTTTCTACAATATATACAAATGTTAACTCATTTATGTTATATGTATCATACAACGATTCTGGTGACAACAGATTTCACTTCAAGAAAATAATTTCTCTGGCGTTGGTAGAAAAACGTCCTAGTCCCTGACACGAGACAAATATCAAACAATTAAAGAGTTAACAGCTCTATCGACAAGAAGAGCTAATAATTTTATTGTGTCTAATAATCTGAATCATCGCCGTAATTTTTTGTGCTAATCCAAGTTTTTTTTTCGCAACACTGTAAATTGAAATACCTGCCAGTCATGTTTTCTAATAAAGAAAACAAAAACAGCTTATCAGTGCTGTTTATGAAGCAAACCAAATTCTTTTCTTCTTTTTATTGTTTGTGCTAATCCCAATTAGACTACGTTGGACAGCTGCATTTTTGATGTACAATATCTTTCATATTGTAACTAAATTTTTGTGTTAATTTTGTATTCCAATTTCTAGGAAACAAAAAGATTGTATTTAAAAATATAACTTAGTTTGCATTGAGAGAATTATTAAAAACGCCAAATTCAAAACTCTGAAAGTGCATGTATTTTGCGTTTCATAATGTAGATGTGTACTTGGTAATATTTCCTTTCGTATGAAGTAAAATAATGAAATGTGTAGCACTGTTATATACACAATTTATGTAAAATGTTCCATTTTTATAATAGTTCTCCTGATGTATGCCTGTAATAGCCTTAGAGAAAGCCATGCCTGTACTCAGGATTAAAACTAATTTTTTTCTTAAGATTGTTCGTCTGGCATGTCCTGAAAGGATTCTTGTATTTCAGCTTATTGTGCAAGTTTCAGTAATAAAATATTCCACCTTTATTTTTCACACTAAATTAGTAATGTTTTTACAAATAAAAGTTTCCATTATAATTAAATACGGGCGTAAAACAAAATTAATATCAAATGATTTTTCAAGGGGAATTCTCTTAAAATGAGAAACGCCATAAAGTGTTATATTTATATTTAAAAAAGAGGCAAACTAAAGTATTTGTAAATATAAACTAGTACTCATAGGCTACAGCATAAAATGCTTAAAATATGTGTAAACATGACTTAAAATAAATGAAGGACATCAAAATTTACCAGACCTAAATTAATTAGCGTGAATATCTCTGATTTACATACAGAGTTCTCACGATTATTTTTAGGCTAGTGTTAGATGTTAAGGAGAATGTCCCATTAGTTCCTCAAATAATTGTGAGTATCGTTTTATTTTTATTTTAAGTCAAATAATAGGATAGTTTATTTCTACTTGTGTAAAGTAATATCACGATCCTCTGATATCATCGTTTCATTGTTTAATAAGTTTTAAACTGCTAATTTTCCCCACTCAATTTTATTTTGGGGAACTGTCGTAGAAACACTGTTAAACATTTGTACAGAGTGATAATATAAACGTTCGGTGTTCAAGGCAGAATAAATTTGTGTGCAACAGAACATTTCGGATAGATTTTCATTTAAAACGACGCAGCAAGATAATGAGTGACGTTTTTCATGGAAGGGCATATCCAAAGGAATGGACATCGGCAATTGTGTCCAATATTTAAAAAAAATCGGTTAATTATAAGGGGTGGCAATTCTGCCAGTAATAGGAAAAATTTATTGCAAAATTTTACACGAGCGATTTATTTATTTATTTATGGACGCTCTTTAACATCTGAGGTCATCAGCGTCCCATTCAGGCGGACAAATTTTGCTCGGAGGCCTCTATTTCAGGCTTGAGGTTCTTTTTCGTGCCGTAAATGTACGACACGGGACCCACGGCTTTACTTCCCTTCCGAAGGAAGCCATACTTAGGATTTTTACGCCCGAAAAAAATCCATCGGTCCTGGCCGGGTTCGAACCCGCGATCTTGAGTGAAGGAGGGAAGTATGGTAACCACTACGCCACACTTACATGAGAGAATTAGGCAATAAGTAGTAGAATACAACACACTTTCAAAATTCCAAGCAGGGTTTAGGGAGGGATACAGCACAGTGGACAATATTTTTGTATTAGACACACTGAGAGTACAACAAACAAAGAAAAAGAGAGGAAAACTGTATTGTCCTTTCATATATTTTAGAAATGCTTTTGATTCCGTGGAAAGGCAAGTATTATGAAGTAAATTATGGACGAAAGGAGTCTCGGGTAAAATTACCAAGGCATCAGAATCATTATATAGTAAGGTAAAGTTCTGTGTAAAATATGATTGCGATAAAGTTTTAGAAAGTGAAATAACACGGGAGGTGTGAGGCAAGAATGTATCCTATCGCCGCTACTTTTCAATTTGTTTGGGAGAAAATGTGTGTTGCAGAATCTGGTGCCCCGAATGTAGGAGGCATATCCATACCAGTTCTCCTTTATGCGGACGATCTAATAGTGGTATCTACAGCAATTGACTGTCTGCAAAGATATCTAGACTGCTTAGAGTCGTGTTGTCACGAATTGGGAATGGCAGTCAATGAGGAAAAGACCAAAACAATGACATTGAGTGGACCCAAACAGGGTTCCAAACATGTTTAGTTGGATCCTACAGGGACCGTTGAAGAAGGATGATCTATAGCAAGTTCGGAGCTGCTCAGATTTCCAAGCAAAATTATTTTTGATAAATGCAAACAGAAAGGTTGCCTGAATACCCGCCGTTTCTCATGGAGCTTTACGTCTTTCGATAACAAATATAACTTAACAATATTAGCTCACGATATCAGGGTCTCCAGTTCGAGGCCAAGTCGTCATTCGGGAAAAAGGACAAATGAACTGTAAAATCAAGAATTCCTTCCTATCTCAGTTTCTTTTGAATACATTTCATCATTTGTATGATATAGGTATCTATAGAAAAAACTCATACTTGACTATATTCTTCTATCTCTATATATCTACAAAATAAGTGGTCATATACGTGCATCTATACAAGCACACACTAGTACATCATACATAACTATAACTCTTCAAAATCTATTTAACTTACAGTCTGGAAAAGATAGTACCCATTGGTTGGAAAGGAAGAATCAGACTGGAAACATTCTAATCGCGGCTGGGATTCGAACCACCTCTTGAATGCTGGCGCTCTAACTAATTGAACTATCGTGTTCTACAAGCACGAAACCACAAACCTCTCAAATCTCTCTCATCTGTCTCTATATATCCCGTAGACCTCACTAAAATTTTCTCCACAGTGAGAAATTTAATCCTTAAAGGCGACTCGTAATGCTACGAGTACTTTAGACCCAGCCTCCTGGTTAACCAACAAATGTTTAAGGGTTGATTTATGTGTACAAATATTAGCCTGCATAGGACATAAGCTGGGAAGGAAAAATCAGACTTAAAAATTTGAATTGCGGATCTTCAGCCTTCCTATTGTCTTACAGCTGCAAATAAGAAATACTGTTTGAACAAACTCGATAGCACGTATGTCTTTCCCTTCTCACGAAACTCTGGCAACAGAAGCTGCTATAGAAATGCCTAAATGAACGAATATTGAGTTGAATGGAAATAAAAGAACTGCTGATATAAAAGAAAAAGAATAAATTGTTAGAAGCTTCTCTTATTTTACACAGCGTTTGTCTATTATTCGCTATTTGAAAATATTCAACTTTAACATTTTATAAGTAATTAAAATGTTGAATTAGAGTACTATGTATTTTTCATCAATAGTAGGACGCCAAAGCAAGTTAACTTAACCCGATGGCCTTTTCAATGCATGTTTCAGATATTTAAATATATAGGGAAGCATCAACTTCCAACAGTTTTAATCATTTTGAGGTGTTTCGCTCATATAAACGGACAACTTTGGAAATCTTATATTTTTTTAAATATCGTCCAATTTACATCAAACCCCTAAGTGTGTCATTCTGACCCAGTAATAAAAAACATGTTTTATGTTGCTGTCAGTGTTATTATTATTATATGTATTCAAGCAATAATGGTTAACTATAAGAAATGCTGCAATAAAATTTTGATATAAAGTGGGTCTTCCAGCTACTATGGCAAGAGTTGACATGATGCAACAATGAATGTAGTTTGACAATTATACATTGCGATATAAGCAATATAGTCTTCAATTTGCGTTTGGTCACACAATATTTCGCAAATATTTACACGAGAATGAGCTCAAAGCTGAGTTGCAGAAAGTTCTTGAAGTGGATGCTGATGAAGAAGGCATTTTTTTCTGGGTAATATTGTACCTCCAACAAATGGTTCATCTGACAAATCCACAGAATTTTAAAACGAAGATCTTGTGGAGATTGCATTGAAAAATGGCAACTTATGTCAATTGTTTATTCTTCTTATTGTTATTATTTTATCAGCATTATTTATTTTTATTTTAAATATAAGCGCAAATTTTCTCTATAAAGTAAAAATTATTCTTTTATACGAATTGGTTTTGCTCTATGCTATGTAGTAACACATTATTTGTACAATATATATATATATATATATATATATATATATATATATATAAGATATACAATAAGGGTTATTTCTATACAGAAAACTGTTGCATTAAAACATTCTCAGAAATATTGGTATGATACTTTTTGCAGAGTTTTTGATTATACAAGGACCACATACAATTTTTTTTTAGATGTTGAACAACTGTCTTTGGTTTTGTTTTTCTTACATAACCCTATTTGACATGTCTTGCGTTTAGCTGCCTTAGATGTTCCTTCATCCTTTAATCAGCCATTAGTGATGGTGACAGTAGTCGATAAAAGCTACGTGAAATTTTAGATACGGATACAAGAACTGATAAACAATAACTCACGCACTACGCTACAATGAGTTTGTAACGTGTTTGTTGTGCAGTGATGATTATTGTCGATTACAACTATGGAATAAACTACGTAAGAAACGTGGGTAAGGAAGCGGTCAATTGTCCGCCTCTGGGAACGGATGATAAATTTTCTATTATTTTAAAAAGTTACGCCTGAAATGGAAGATAAAAATGGTGAGCTAAACGTCATTGAAATGGATTAAAAGTCACAAAACCATATAAAAATACTTTCAAAAAAGTGAAAACGTGAGCGTTGGAAAATCAAAAGCCATCAATTGACCGCCATTGGACGTTCTAGTGTTAAAAGCTTGGGGCTGCGTTAACACAAGAAGAGATCTGCAGAGAGAAGGTTTTGGTAAACATGTTCAATTCCTAATACAGACAATAAATTAATTTTTATATGCCATGTTATGTGGAATTCTAGAATATTAACTAATGATAAATGGTTTTGAACATATGTGCGTGCTCCAGAAGCTTTTGTTACACCAGTATATTTTCCAGAAATAGAAGCTTTTTTCTTGCCATACACTGACGGAGTGCGTATCTTGACGGAGTGTTTTTCAAAGTGTTTAACGCCCCCTTTCACCATTGAGGTATCACAGGCGGTGGACACTGATGATTAAATGATAACCTGGGAAGGTTCTTTTTTTTCGGAAGGAACAGTCCCAGGCCTAAGTTTAGGGTACCTCCCGAACATTTTTCATTAACGAGGAGTGAGGAAAACGTAGAACATCAGTAAGAAAGGAAGATTCTGGCGGGAATGAAATCCCGGATTTTCCGTTCACGAGCCCCTTAGCAACCTCGGTCACCCTTGGTGGCTTGTCGGAGATTATAGCATGTATTTATACATAAGAATATTTTATCTTATTATTATTATTATTATTATTATTATTATTATTATTATTATTAAATATTTGTCACAAAAACCGACACGGGTGGCCAAGGTCGTTAAATCACGGACTCGTGAGCGGGAGGTCTGGGGTTCAAATCCCGCCAGGACTGTCCTCCTTGACTGAGGTTTTTTCCAGGTTTTCCTCAGTCCTCATAAATGGCAAATGCTGGGGAGGTACCCTAAACTTAGGTCTGGAACCTTTTCTTCCTTAAAAATAAATCCTTTCCCAATATATCATTTCATTTCATGTATCACCAGTGTCCATCGCCTGTGGTGCCTCTGTAGCAAAAACGGGCGTTAAACACTATTCATTCATTCATTAGTCACAAAACACTTTTCTTTCGCATATTGTAGAGCTAAACCAAAAGTAAAACGATAATCAACAAAATATACTGTTAAAATTTTCTGGCACTTTGTCGTAAATTTTGGTAGTAATCATTTATTGAACACTCTGAATGTGAACTATTTGCATTTAATTAATGCAACATTGTTGCACTAACAAAAATATTGCGTAACTAATTATATTTTTAATTTTAATAATTTGTTTACATCGCTAACATTTAAAAGCATGCCCGCGTCGTCTATAAAGGCCAAATTGCGAACTGTTTAACATGCCTCTATAAACAATAGTGAATAAAAAATTAGTGACATAATGACAGGTTTTATTCACTGCAATGCAAAATATATTAATGAATATAATCTGGAAGATACAGAGAACACTTTATATTTTTGTTGTTTTACTTCATACTTTATGAGAATAGTAGATTGTAATGCAAGTGTTGAAAAGCATGTATTTTGCTTCCAAGTGTGATTAGTTGCAATACGAGAATTACCTGGGACGGGTAGCATTTCAGGCGAGGATCGCAATAAGCCTTTCAACAAGTATGTTAAATACAGCCATATCCTAAGGTAACCTATTTTTAATTTATTATAATTTATATTAATTTGGAAAGCTTAAAATATCGAGAACTAGAAATATCGAATCGATTACTATTTGTTCATATGTTTATATAGTTACGCATTAGTGCATTGTTAGTTATCATTGATTTTATATAAATATTTAGTAGCTCAATAATATCAAGGTTAATTAGAAATTATAATGAAATATGACGAAAGTGAGTATGGTTTTGAAGGAAGTCCACCCGAGCTGGTTGATGCGGCGACTAGTATAAGGAATGATTTGCTTCCTGAGAGATCTAAAAGAATGGCATGAGCGAAAACGTGATTTATTCACAGCTTGGTGCAAAAAATAAAAATATGAAGACAATTAGTGAGAACTTTATGTTGGCGTATTTCTGTGTAAATTGAAGGTAATGAAATCTTCAACATTATGGCCTACTTATTCCATGTTAAAGTCTTCGTTAATTTATTCTGTTAAATTGTGTTATACAGCATGACCGCTACTTTCAGGTATAATTTTAAAATAGTGGTGCAAAGTAGCGGTGTCGGTCCTGGTGGTCTGGTGGTAATCGTACTTGCCTCCTAAATCCAAGATCGCGGGCTCAATCCCGGCCGTAAAAATCCAAGTAAAGCTCCTTTTAGAAGCAAAGTAATGACGTGGATTCTGTGTTGTAGATCTACGGCACATAAAAAAAAAAAACCTCAAGCCTGAAAGAGAAGTTTCTGAGCAAAATTTACCGGCCATTTCGTGTCCTGAAATGAATGGAACGCTGATGACCTCAGATGTTACAGAGCGTCAGTAAATAAACCAAGTACATAAATAAAGCAAAGTAGTGGTACAAAAGAATTATTTTTTCATAAGAAATAATGTTTAATTAACAGTGGTTTTATCTCCGGTAAGCTGAATTTCCTAAGTTATTGGGTGTTTTCTCTTTAGCGGCAATATGCCTTTTTAATTACCCAGTGAATTTAACGGGTAAGTATACAATTTTTTGCATCTGAATAATGCAGGTTGCAACGAAATTATCCCTCTCAAGAACACACGTGCAAATAAAGCCTTTGAAGCATGCAATACCCTTTGTCTATGGTGTTACTAAATATGCAGTTCATTCATTACAATAAATTATACAATTGCCCAACAATATGTACTGAATTATTAGATTTAATGTGAGAAAGGTTTGGTCTTCAGTGACGATCATAAAGCACTTAATTACGAAGGTGTTTTCCTTCTTATTAAAATGAGTGTTATATCAGCAAGTTCTGGAAATTGGTACTCTAGAATCTGTAAATCCGTAAGTGAATTTTCACTTGTATAGATATGGAAGCAATTAAGTCCTTACCAAATGCAAACCAGAGGCGTTGATCAAATGAAATACCTTACTCTTATACTGTATATGCATTACTCATTGAAACATTACGATTTTCTTTGTTTGAACATTATCTGAGACATTTCTTTTAATTTAATCCTATTATTTCTGCCATATAATCATTACTTATTGTATATATTTTTCAAATATACACTTATTAGCAGTTGATCGCTTTTGTTTTACTAGCAGTAGGAAAATCTACAATCACTACATTCAGAACATGCGTATAGATTTTCAGTTCGTCGAAAAATAATTAACAATTCTGTACTTTTTCATATGATTGTATATATATATATATATATATATATATATATATATATATAAAATCAAGATTTGAATTTTGGGAAAATATTTGTAGCTGTTACTCTGTTCTTAACTTTACTTGTTATTTTTCAACAATAGGAAGATATATTTCAGTAAAGTGATTCTCCGAGTAAATTTCAACTTCAACTTTCTACACATGACACTAAAAGCATTTTTTGGTTACAATTGTTTCTGTTCTGTGCTAATCTCAGACGAGATTATGGCCTGGTAACACATAACTTCAACTGTTGTTTACTTCTCTGTGTAGTGTCTTCTTCTGTCCTGTTTGGTAACAGGAAGCCGGCTGGCGTCAACTTTCCCAACTTTAAATTGCTCTCTCAAAGCTAGTTAATCCTCACAGAATGAAAATAGCAACCTTTCTCTTTTTCAGCCTTCCCGCCTTCGTGCTATGCACATGAGTGTTTCGCTAGTTGTGAATGGCTCTCTAGTTGTAGTGTTTTTATTTAAAATAAACATTAAAATGTTGATTTATGTACATTTAAGTCTAAATAAAGAGATTTTCTTTATAATAGCCTATTTTCGCATGAAATTATGGCATCAATATCAGTATGTACGCCTAGAATATGTCCGATGAAATATCACCTCGTAGTCCATTAATATGAAAACTGTCCGTAAGTATGTGAGGATGACACGACTATGTAGTAACATATACGTAGAGCGAAGTACATAATATGTATTTGACTTCATACAGCTGAACAGCGAAGTTTAAATACTTGTGTTTCTAAGAACTTGTTTTATTTATGTATTTGATTTTTATTCAGTTTTCTTTGAATATCATCTGAACATACGGACAAAAATAATCAAATAACGCTGTAATTATAAGCTCTGATTTTCTTCTGATGTAATGTATCTTGAATAGCATGAACTTATTATTAATAGTCTTTCGTCTCCAGATATGCGGATGGCCTAACCTCTATTTTTTTTCACAGTTATATTAGTCTCTATAGGTTTTGTTGTTATTGGGGCTACTATTTATAGGTAGCACACAGTTAATTCTGAGTACATCCTAGGTAATGTTCTTATTAAGACAACGATAGATATTTTCTAATAATCTAACGACATTTGTGTACAAAATGAGTAAGACAATGACACTGCGCCGCTTTCTATCAAAATGCGGAGAGAGATAAGAATAGAAATAACATATGCGCCCATTCATAGGAGAAGATACTTGAATTCCTCACTGACTTACAAAAGTTCAAAAACAGTTTGTTTTTCAGTTTAATGAAAATGGGCTCGAACTGGTACTTATGGACATTCTAATGAATGTAATGCATTTTTATGATTTCTGAGAGTTTAGGTTATTATTTTTTTTTTTTAAGTATGCTCTTTAACAACTTTGGTCGTTGGCGTTTCATTCAATTGAGGGCGGAGTAAACGGGCGATTAATTTTGTCTAGAGTTCTCTTCTTTCCGGCTTGAGATGCTTTTACGTGCCGTAAATCTACAACAAGGGAAAAACTACTTTACTCTCTTTCCGAAGGAAGCCATACTTAAGATTTTTACTCAATAAAAATATCTACCAACCTTGGCCGGGGTCTTGGATGAAGCAAATATGGTTATCACCAGACCACCAGGACCGGTAGGGTTCTGAGAAAATTTAGAGTTAGTTCTATAAAGAATTAATCTGGGTTTAATGCACTAAATTAAAAATCAGATATGCTTAACTTGAATATTTTGGTTGCATAAGCATTATTCTAAGATTATTTCGTCTTAACCCCAAGTTTAATCTTACCCAAAACCTTTAACATATTAACCGTCGAATAAAATATTTCCGAGAGTAGAAATATAACAACTTCTTTTATAAATAAATGGCGAGTCAAGTTTTTTTTAAGTTTCATATATAAAAAGTACACTTAATATTTCTCCCCTCATTTCGCCATAATAAAGACAGCTTTGTGTTTAATTATAAGCTATCTTAGGCTCCTTTTACAAAAGTACATAGTATACAAATTTAGTTCCAGATTTTTTATTATTTTCATATTTTATTTGATAACGAACTTCATCGGGCTCTTTGTATACTTCATCAAAGAAACAGTCCGCTTCAAGAACTAAATGACAAATAATTCAAAATGAAATTTCGCTTAGCAAAATATGTTATGGACGGAGGTTACTCTCGAATAAAATCACAAACTAAGCGAAGTATCATAAACATCAAATTGAAAGATTTGATGTTTATGATACTTCAGTATTTAAGATACTGTGCCACAAGAAGTTTGCAAATATTTACTGGAGATATATTCAAAATGAATAAAGGATCGGCCAGCAGAAACTATTATTAAAATATCTAACCTACGAGTAAGTAGGGACATTAGACTTCTATAACATTCGCACCTTTCCTACATTTATGTGTTACACAGGGGAATACCAGTGGGTAATATAAACAGAAATCATCATGGCTGGTTTTCTTTGAATCTTCAAGCAGTTTATGATTCCGGTCTTTTCTTTCAAAATGTTTTTGACAGGGTATGTACATAATAGTAACGTATTTGTGAATTCTGGAATACATGCACAATTTGAAGCAGAATAGTGTTGTAGTTGTTATAGCGTATTTCACGAACGGGCATACAACAAACAAGATGAGCTATTGAAAGCGTAAAAAGACGATTTCCATGTTTGAGTATGGAACTTGGAGTAAAATTGCATTGAGTAGTTGCATCATTGGACAATATAACCATCAATGCAAAACATGATACTCCTGAAATTGACCGCCATATTTTTAAAGGAAGAAGCGTTTATCAAGAACGATCTATACCAATTCGTAATCAGATCAATTAATAACACATTCAGGTATTTTCAAGACTATGTTTTCTTACAAGAGGTCACATTAATCTGACTATGTATTCCTTTCCATCTCCCTAACCTCTAATTTCATTTTCAAATTTTACGCGTTCCACTTGCAGTCATTAAATTTTCCGCTCGTTAAAAGATAATCTAATATGTTGTATCTTAACTTTTTAGGTATTGGTGGCCTTAAGGGCCAGCATCTGATGTGTTCACCTCTACCTGTAACAATAATGATACTTTTCATAGTAAAAGTTGAACTCTGTCTTATAAATGTATATCGTTCTGTTATATTACATTGTGAGTGAATCCTTCATCTCCATATCTACATTTTCCTTGCTTCTCTCTTTTGCAAATTTTTCATTAACATCTACGGCGATAATTCCCCAAGTCAAACATATAGTAGATGTCATATCATCCGGCACTTATATCGGTGATTATTGCTTAGGGTGGAAATCTCTGTCATTGTTCTAAATGAGCAAAATCTGTGGTCCTAGTGCATAGATTAGTTTATGTGCACTTTCATCCTCTGCCTGAGGCACATAATAATTAACTCGCCGTGTTGTGCACTTCAGCCTAAAACTAAAATAGAAATTCTGTTAACAGGTTTAAAGTTTTCATAAAGTAGAATAATCAGTCTCCACTATAACTACGCGCAACGTTTCTTATCATGCGCTTTGTCCTTCTGCAGCTTCATTTTTAAGATTTTTTATGGTAAATGAAAAGCTTAAACTGCCCATACACACCCACATATTTAGCAACCTTGTTAAAACTCGCCGTAAGAAATGGAAGTAGTCATTTAATGTATATTGAGACTCAGTTTTTAATTTACTCAAGAGATAAAAATCAAAGAGGCACAAGGAATTTTCATTTAAACCGTGTTCGAATTGGAGGAATCCACTGTGATTATACGTGAAGCATAGGTATATATTCTTTGTGAAATTCGTGAAACTTACACTCGACTACAACACACTTTTAATTTTTATTAAACTTCTCACAAATTAATTGTCTACATATTTACTCGTAACTGACGTCTCCTAGGTTGTTAAATACTCTACTGATCATGCGGGAATGACTCATTCAGTATATGCATATATAACTTGCTTCCTCGCCCTATTCATCTACAAATGTATTTAAATAATTAAAAAAACATCTATTAATTCAATTTATAAGCAAATCATATAAATATTATAATAGAAACAACAGTGAATAGCATATTAAAGGCTCAATTCCAAATGTTGCCTTCTGCAAAACCATAAATTTTCAGTATGAAACAAATTTTAGAAAGGAATATGAAATAAGATTTTTAATTGAATATTCATTTCTTTCATATAAATATTTTATTTCATAAGTTTACATAATAAATGTTTATTTTATTTATTTGGTCTATTTACGAACGCTGTTTTAACATCTCATGTCATCAGTGTCCCATTCAATTCAGGGCGTGAAACGGCCAATAAATTTTGCTCAGATGCCTTTTCTTTCAGGCTTGAGGTTTTTTACTGCTGTAAATGTACGACACGGGACCCCTTAATTTCCCTTGAGGAGGAAGCCATACATAAGGTTAATACGTCCCAAAACAATCCACCGCCACGGGCTAAAGTGCGGAGTCGTAAGCGTGAGGTCTGAGGTTCGAATCCCGCCATGATCGTCCTCCCTGACTGAGGTTTTTTCCACGTTTTCCTCAGTCCTAATAAAAGGCAAATGCCGGGGAGGTACTCTAAACTTTGGTCTGGAATGTTTCCTTCCTTAAAAATCCTTTCCTAACATATAATTTAATTTCATGTATCATCAGTATTCACCATTGTGGTGCATCAGTAGTAAAAATGAGCGTCACAAATCATTCAAAAAAAAAAAAAAAAAACCAACGGCCCGGGCAGGAATTGAATCCGCGATCTTGCGTCTATAAGGCAAGTATGGTTACTACTGGAACACCAGGATCGAGCAACTATAAGTAATTTACGCTTTCATTTACTTATTTTTCAAGGATATTTTAAAACCAAAGCGATGGCCGCTTTTTAATCAAAGTAATATGAAATGAACTGCATTTAAATATGGCCGTGTTAGCAATAATAAACTTTGTTAGTTTTAATTAGTATTTCTCTTAAGTTGAAGCTAAACTTTTAATGGAAGTCATATTATGTCAAGACGTCAAGGCCAGTGTTACGTTGAGCACAAACTGAAGTAGTTAAATTCTTCCATTAAAGTTGTAATTTTACACTATAAAACTGTTGATATATGCAGTTGAGCTTAAAATATAAGAAATTATTCATACTTAATGCCTCCAAGAGTAGAGATTTGAAAATATCATATGTCAACAATGCAGAGAAAGGGAAGAAAATAAATCAGAATCAAAATGTAGATATTTCTCCATTTAGTGCTGAGAGCTGAATCTTTTCTTTATATCCGAACTCATAGTTGTTCATCTCTAGATTCTGTAATGGTGTTCTGTAGTCATTTTGGTAATCTATTGTTCAGCTTCGGCGAGTAATTTGCAAATTATATGTCATAATTAATTTCCCTTCCTAGACCGGATGTTTATTTAAGTGTTTTTGGAGCTTTTCTTCGTATACGTTTACAAGAATAAAAAATATTGCTATCCCCTTGTGACTGAGATTTTGCAACAATTTTTAATTTACGAAATTTTTACATTTTTACCATCTAACATTTTAGCTTCGTCGTGGCACCAAGAAAACCTCTTCGAAACTACAAGGAAACTTATCATTACTTGTATCCATTATTGTGTAATTCATGAGACATTGCAATTAGAGAAATTTTTGTTCTTAGGCTATCTCCTCGGCATTTACCATTGATAAAGACTGAAGAAAATCTGTTAGAAACCTCATTCCGGAAGGACTGCTCTGGCGGGATTTGAAACGCCGACCTGCCATTTATGAAACCGGCTTTAGTGACCTCTGCCTTCCGCGTCAGTTTTGTTGTTGTTATGGATGCTCTTATGCTTCTGACTCGAAATTCACACTAACTTTTTCTTAAAGTTTCAAATTTAAGAGAAATGCTGGCAGATGTAGTGTGGTTTACAAATCATTTTCTCAATTACTGACCAATCACTAACGGTTTAGGTGGTAGGGAGTTGCGCCCACTGCATCCATTAATCATTGCAAGTTAATGTTGGAGTAAATTTTTATGCCACGCCACTCTTAGCTACTGTCTGTTATCGCTTAACATTTTGAGTTCCACAAATAATTAAGAAAGGCATTTGTATTGCATGTCTTTCTTCATTTCGCTATTTACCGTTATCTTCCATATCGTAACCTAACTTTGACTGTAATTGCGTTCATTAAAGCGATGTTTTATATTTATTCATTTTTAAAAAAAATATTAAAACAGCAGCGTCTTAGATCAATTACACAGAGCTTCAGGGTGATGTGAGAGAGAATTGCTGTCTTTAATTTCAGTATCCCTATTTGGTTTGTTTGTGTCAGTTCATATTATATTGAATTAATAACTCAATGAATGTGCTCTATTGATTGCTTAAATGATCAGTTTATGTTTTATGTTATTGTTCTAATTTACTTTTTTGCAGTTATCTGAATGTTGTAATCTTCATTAACTGTGGATTACGTATATAAAGTAACAGTTATATTTGTTTCTTTTCACACCGGAACTTCCATCTATTTCTATATTTCTTTTCGTTTACATCTACTTACTGATCAAGGCGGTAATATCGTATCTGTATTTAAGCATCTCTATATTGTATATTGTTATTATAGCTTCAGCTGGTCGTGATGTAGTATTTTGTTTGCTGTTGGATGCGTTGCGTAAGTGTATTGTTAATCTGTTTTGTAATATTTTGATTTAATAATACCCAGATTGTCTCAGGTTAATCCTAAATATCAATTGCAAATAATAAAATTCACTGTAGCTTAGATAAAACAGATTTTCTATTGGGGTTGGTGAAATAGCACCAAAGCAATTGCACGTTCATAGATAAACCATCCACACGGGTGGCCGATACCGTTAAGGCACGGATTCATGAAAGGGTGGTCTGCGGTTGGATTCCGGCCAGGTCCGTGCTTTCTGAGTACGATTTTTCTAGGTTTTAACCAGTCCTCATTAATGGAAAATGTGAAAAGTTATTCTAAACTTAGGCTTCCCCCAATATTTATTTCCGTATTTATCATTTCATTTCACCTGTTATCAAATTCCCCCGCTTTTGATGCCATAGTTAAATGGGCGTTAAATACTACTTCAAATAAAAAAGAAACTTGGCTATTAGCAGACATGTAACTGTTTCCTATTTACTGGGATATTTTCTAAAATATTGGAAGTTAGATGAAATAATACCGTATAAACTGTGGAACAGCTGGTTGGTATTTATACTGTATTTAAATACATTGTGCCATGAGCTTGACTCCTTTTCTAGACGGGTTTATCTTTAGAAAAGTAAAATAGAAAAAAATAAATATTATATACTTATGTACTTTTCGAGAGCTATAAGATTTAGAGAAAAATATAAGATATAGAGAAAGAATATTTCTAGATTTAAGTGAAGCATTTGCTTGACTTTGTAAATAATAACATTGTTATTGAAAAGCTAAAAATGATACCGCATGGAAGGAGCCTGCTACAGCTGAATAAAATTCTGTCAAATACAAAGCACATAGTAGCTATTAATAACAATAGAGAGGAAAATAGTAGTGAAAAGAAGTCAGATAAATACAGAAAGCGTTCTGAAAGAATGTGAAAGTGTCATTAAAAGTAATAGGTTGTATAGACGCAGCATTTACATTAAAATATTTGTTGAAAAAAGGGTAAATATTATTTATTAGTATATGCACTATTTATAATACATATATTAATATACAATATTAATATTTCCACAAAGAGTATGATAAATATTGAAATATTATTAAATAGCTCTTTCTGCCACTTAGGCTGTAAAATGTTTATATCTTAACTCTAAATAAAAATTAAACATTAAAGTATATCTCAATTAAATTTGTCTCCGATTGACTGCAGGTTATTGAGCTTATTTAAATAATAAATATACCTATATAAACACAAGATAACAAAGTAACTATCTACAAAATTTGAAATATAACTTAAGAGTCTTAAGAGATAACAAAAAACGTCAAATTCTTATATGCACGTAATTAACCGATAAAATCAGAAAGTGGCAATTTACAAAGAGCAGAATAAATAAATTCTATTTATAAAGATAGTGATCTTAAAATACATATATCTAAAACAAATAATTGGTATTTCAAAGAAACAGTATACAAAGAGTTGAACATTTAATTGACAAGATAATATTTTCATTTATATATTTTTGCTGTACATTAACCGTTTCGAAAGAACTAAGAATAAAAGTTTTACAGACAATTTGCAGGAAGAGAAAATGCGCGACTGTAACATAGTCATTGCATGTTATCTACAGATCACCGGAAGGAAATTTGCAGACTTTTGTTTTTCTAAATTAGAAATTAGAAGCAATACTTCCTCTCAAAAACTGAAAACTAAAACAAACAACACCCTTATTTTATGCGCAGACCAGAAACTGCTACAGTAACTACAGTGAGATTATTTTAGTTACGTGCTGACCGAGTGCGCCTGTATACAGGGGAAAACCAGTCATCAAGGCCTGTAGTGCATGTGGATGTAAAAGCTTGTAGTTAATTTTAAAATAAGATTAAGCTATTTGTAATTATTCTTTCTCATAAAATGTAAACAAATATACATGATAAATTTAATTGATTTCTTTTAATTTTTTTAATATTGAAAAGAGAATTTGTTTCGGTTTGAATATAAATTTAAACAGTTTAATTTATAATTATAATATGTGTAATCGTGATATAGTTTTTATTTGGAAGTTTTGTCAGCAAGTGGTTGTGCCTTCTTGGTGCTTTGATCGTCTGTAAATTGTGCCCTAATTGTTCTCCGTTAGTTATGCCACTACATAAATATTGTATATAAGAACGGGGTTACGATACATATATTAAAACGGACTCGTGCAGAAGAGCGATTAGATGAATCGCAAGAAAACAACCTGGTAATCGTGTTCGACAACTTGTTAAAAAGTTACGATAGATAGGTTCTCTCAATAAGAGAATGGACGTGTTCGGAACCGACTAGGGAAGAAAAGATAAATTAAATACAGGAATTTCCTATGCACATGCTGGCAATGTATTGCCGCTGAGGGGTATCATTTTCAACATCTGCTTATCACAGGCTAGTCCTTGTTATTCTCCGTGTTAAATACATCGTTATGTTTTCAATAAAAATATAAATAGTGAAATAAAAATACTAAATTTAAGCGCAGCGACTCTATCTCCCTTCTTCCGGTTGAGACGGCTGCACTTATCCAAAAAAATCCATGTTCAGGCGGTTCATAACACAGATAACCTTACTGAGTATCAAAACACTTGTTTTGTATGTATTATTTAGTAAATACCGTGAATTATGCCAAAATGTTAACAAATAAAATTAACTCATCACCAAATGTATCCGTTACAAAAATCTAAAATGTCAGAACCAGTAATAATTTTAGACACAGGTCTCTCGCACTATCTCTAAAAATATTTAAGATAAATGCAGCATTATCTAAACAAGGTGATGAAGATGTATTATAGAAATAAATTATAATGATGACAAATTAAAAACTTTTAATTTCTTATTTTACGATAAACGTGATCAAACATTTATTTAGATAAAAAGCAAAATATTTATACAGGTTAGTGCGTTGTTTTCATTAGAATTAAGATATTGAAAGGAATTAAACGGTGGATTACAAAGTTAATAATCATATGAAGCATATAGTTGAGGCTTCGGAACAGATTATCAAACAGCGTCTCGCAGACAGGAATGCCTTGAGTTGTATTAACACACACACACACTCATATATATATAAACCTAATCAAACAAGAAACTGGAAATTTCCATGTGACATTTTTTTATAACTAAATATAGTCGGTCTTGAGGGTCTAGTAGTAACCATACTTGTCTGGTAGACCCAAGGTCACCAGAACCTTAGGGCACAAAAAAAAACTGATAGAAGAGGCCTCCGAGCAAAATTTTCATACAAATTTCCGAGCCAGTGCAAACTAAGATATCTACGAAAATAATTTTACTGAGAAAATGCTGCTGGAAGATTTATTTATACGGAGTATTTTGTAGGCTGGGATAAACATGGTTCTGACAAATGTTTACACATTTTGTTTACAGGAGAGCAGTTTTAAAGTTGCGAGTCCTAAAATACCTATTTATACTCTGCTTATAAATATAAAACTGTACTTGTATTTTCCTTTATGAAGTGTTTATCTCTCCACATCATTTTTTTTAAATATATTGGAGGAGGGTTGTAAATGACAATAATGAAAGTAAATATTTCTCTTTCTAAATAGGGAATGATTGAGCTAGGAGATATTAATTTGAATGTAAAATATTTAGGAGAGAGGCATATTTTATTGCACTCTGCATTACAAAATATAATTATATACATATTTCTATGCATTCTTAATATATTTCCAATACCATATTTGTCATTGTTTAGTATAAAATAATTATACATATTCTCTTTCACAACAAACATTTTTCGTCTATATCACCTTTTTATTTCTGTTTCTGACATTTTTTAAGAAAAACTATATACTTGCACTTTTTCATTGCTTCATATGGTGTTTTATTATTTTTGGTTAGTATAAAACTTACGTAAGTAATAAAACAAGATTCAAAACAAAATTATTATGAAAATCCTGGAATAAACTTTATAGCAAATCGTGTCAATTTCTGAAATCCATATCTACGTTAATCTAATATCTGAATCTTCTTCTTTTGTAAATAATGATTTCCTCAAAGCCCATGAAATATGTGGAAGCTGATACTGATTGGGTTTATTTAAGAGATAGGTTTATGGGTATTCAGAGTTTCGTTCGAAATGCTAAATATAATTTTCAAAGCAGATCCTTGTCCATGGTACTTGAGAATTTCACTATATGCTAGTTGCACTGGTATAATCTTTTGGATTAGCTGTTGTCTCTTGATTAGTTCTGTACGAATTTTATGAATGGCAATGGCAATAGACGAAAGCAAATTTCAGAGCATCTCAGTCTCCTCAATATTGGAATACATATTATATATTTCCTTTATGAAATAATGACCATAAATAGAATATTTCGTTACAATAAAATTTATTTTTGTATGGTTCATAATCTGACATTGCTAGTGAAATAAGGAAGTTTCGATTTTGGAGTGCACAAATATCATTCCAAGAAATTATATTTTCAACATTTGAATGCCATCAAAACTTTTTCTAGCAATTGTACGATAGCGTTTACAATTCATTACCTGAGCGCTCAAATAAATCTTTTGTTTTCCCCCTGAAGTGGAACGTGGCATATGTCTGTCTTAACAATATGTGCAACAACTCCCTCTTATAGAGTGAAATACTGACATCTGTTTGTGAAGGTTTAATGACTTTTTGTAAACAAAACAAATAATGATGTATTTAGAATTCCTCATCCTACTATTCTTCCTCTTTCAGTGCTCATTACATTTTTTTTTTTTTGTAATTATCTAATTTTTATATTTGTGTTGAATTTTTTCCAAAATCCTGGTTCTTTTTTGCCTCAAAAATTCTTTACAAACACTGCATCTATCCTATTTTTGCTATGAGTGACAGATGCAATTATGTTCGAAGAAGAACAATTAACATGCTCTGTTTCCTTACACTTTTTCACATAAAAGTTGTGAACTTGCACTGTGCCTACTAAAGTAATATTAATACGGAATATTGTCTTTATCAATTAATTTATGAATATTCAAATGGAATCTTGTCAAAGTATTGTAACAACAAAAATATATTTCAGTAAAAAATTCATTTTTGCCAAAAATATCAATTATAACCTTGCTCCTCTCAGTCCACGATTTGTATCACAGTTCTACTAGCTTGAAAAAAATATAAACATTTAGTTTCTGGATTTGCTTCGAATACGATTCACAGATTTCTTCCTTTAAAAATAGCGTTTCGAATATTACAGCTAGTAAATAAAAGTTTAGTTTCAAATGATATGCTTTTCCACTAACAATTTTATCAAATTTGTTTTAATGTGACTTCTTTTTCAGTTTATAATGAGTTTATTTTTAAAAATATTAAAAAAATGAACATTGCAAATTTTATACGAAAAGGTATTCTTTCAATTTTTTACCTATACTTACATACTGAACAATTTAACTAAATTAGATTTTGCACCTAACAAGTTAAATTCAAGACTGATTCAGATAATAAACAAATCAAATAATTACATTTTATTAAAGATTTATTGTACTAAGTGCCCCTTTATTTTTTAACAGCTGAAATGTTGGGAGTTTTTTAGTACTTTGCTTTCAGAACAGGAGTTTGAACATCTTCGAATGACCAGTTTCATTTTCTATCTTATATGTACTTGTTTATGTAATATTCCGTTGTAAAACGTTTTATAGAAGAAAATATTAGAGGACTCTCCTTCCTCATTTAAGCAAAAAATATTTCCAATATAATTACCTAAAGATTTGCCATCTATAAACTTATATAAATGAAACCGGATTTCAACACTCTTTTCTTGTTCTTTAAGAGAATGAACATACTCTCCCTCATTTTGAGAGAAGAAACTTATATTGAATTAACGGAATTTACAGCGCACAAGTATAGTCATTATAGTTAATTGGTTCTTATTCTGTCAGACAAAATTATCGCAATAGAAAATCATCTTTTGATTTGCACAACTTTTCAGGAATCACGCAGCTACAAACGACATGTGCGTCTCTACCACCTTGACCTTCGTGGCACATTAACCAACTTCCTACTGCACAGACAGCTTCATAAAAGCATGACATTTCACCGCTGGATTGATGCAACAGTTCAAAAGCATACACAGTCACTGCAGTTTTTCTTCCATAGCCTGACGAATTCCTCTATTCCTCACATATTATATATTGATAATTTTAGGTTTATAAAACTGTGTTAAATAGGATTTCATAAAAAAAAAATTCTTTCATATGGCGGGTTCATTTGCTATATATATGCAAAACTATGTCAAATATAAATAACATGATTTAACGCTATAATTTAAACGAAATGCTGGAGTTACCAGTGAATATATATTCATAAGGCGCAGTTTTGATGTCTTAACAATACATCTTTCCTCAAATGCTGTAAGTTATTAAGGTATATATTATTATATTTTTACATTCACGATTAACTTAAAATACATGAATTGATATGGAAAACAGGATATATATTTCAGATATCGTGGTACCGCAGTAGTAAAAATGGGTATTAAACACCATTAAAAATATATCGCACTGTCACTGAGAAATAGAGTAATTGATTACTATTTTATTTGAAAGTTCGATTCGTATATAATTTGTTTGTAACACAGAATAGAAAAATTGATACATTATACATTAAAATAGATTAAAATATTACAGTTACAACAAAGAAAATAGCAATAAATTTTCAATACGGTAGATATAACTCCTAAGTTTTTTTTTTTTTTTTTTTTGAGTAGTGTTTAACGCCCGTTTTCACTACTGAGGCACCACAGGCGGTTAACTCCTAAGTGCCCAACATAAATGTAATCATTGTATACCACACTATAGCAAATCGATTGTTAAATTGTCCATTACAAACTCCGAAATAGAAAGAATAGTTCAAGGATTAAACGTAAAAATTCATTTGCATTTGATGAAATGTTACATTTTTTATAAAAATAAAAGGTATACATGACATTAAATCTCATATAGTCCATATCCAGGATGAAGATTTAAATCAAATATGCTTTTAGAACGATAGAAAATTTTTAAAATGCAAGAAAGGAGAAAAAAACATATACACCAATATCGTTATCAGTATTTTCAAAAATTGTGGAAAAGTCAGATAATGAAGTAATTTCTTTTATCACAAAACATGATATTCTTACTGATGCCCCAAATGAATTTAGGGATAAAAAGTCAACAGACACAGCTGTAGGTGAAATATCGAGTCAGATACAAGAAAAAATGGCAAAGAACGTAACAGTTGTGGCGTAATTCTAAAATTAATAAAAACACTTTTGTCTTAGATAATCAGGTTTTGCTTGCAAAGCTAGATAAATATAGAACTGGAGGTTTTATTAATAAATTGGAATACAGGAAGCACATTTTGAATTTTGGTTCGGAAACAAAAGGGTACTAAACTGGAGAAAAACTAATGTGACGCAATGAAAACGAGGACCTGCTTGGAGATCTGTCGTCGTCCATTCAAAATTTAAATTGTACATCAGTTTATTGCTGAAAGCTGGAGGGATGGCTAGAATGTGTTGGTAAAGTCCACTTTTTCACCATTACTTTTCTGCTTTTGTTAACGCAAAGAGATGGGCCGATTCTTAAGTATTTGAATAGATGGTACACGTGCATTGCATAATGTTTTACTTAGCAGATAAAGCCCTCTCCCCACATACGTCGCTAGCCATCTGTACCTATTAATCATGTTTGCAGATGACTAACATTCCGGTAAAACGAGAGAATAAACATGTTTTACAAACCCAAATCAATGAAACGTTGCATGAGTTGCATATGCTGGTTAAAAACAAATACATCATAAATATTGCTATGCAGGTAGTTTCATATGTGGGAAATAAAAATGAAAAATGTTATTGATCACTTGTTTAGGGGTACATAAAAATAAAAACATGAATTGGAATAAGCATGCAACATTTTACAACTAATATCTTTATGTTATATGTTTAGGTGCTTTAGAGGTACAGTAAATCTGCCATCCTTAAAAACAATTACCAGGTTGGAGAAATTGTTAACAGGGATTAAAGCTCGTTTTAACTACTGAGGCATCACAGATGGTAATCACTCATAATAGATGAGGTAGAAGGAAATTGTGGAGAGCAGGCGTTCCAGGCCTAAGTTTTGGGATCTCCTCGGAATTTGTAACTGATAAACCTGGAAAAGGCGATCAGTCAGGGGGAAAGTCCTGCCGGAAGTTGAATCGCACACCTCCCATTCCGAGCCTTTGGAAACCTCCGCCATTCGTATCCGCATAGTTGACTGAGACATAGTGCAATGTTCCGGGGTGGCGGGCAGTTTTGTGTGTGTTTTCTTGATACAAAAAAAAAAAAATAGAATTGTAAGATAATAAATGGAAGAAGATAAGATTCCTTTATGCATATATTTATTTATGGAACATAAAGTGTAGCTTTGGCATATTTTAATTACATAACTAGTTTAATAATAATAATAATAATAATAATAATAATAATAATAATAATAATAATAATAATAATAACAATAATAATTGGCAACACCTTTCATGTTTTCTGTTCTGTTCTGTTATGCAGGACAGAAGTACTCAAGTGATTTTTATGTTATTTAGGAAATACATTGTTTAACAACTTGCCTGAAAATTTAGAAAATTAGTACCTACCAATACGTCACTTAAAAGTGGAACCGAAAGTCCTTCTTCGAGGAGGTACATTTTATTCACTGAATGGGTATATGTACTTTACAATTTATTACATTATCAGTTTTTCTTTCAAGATCATTTGAGAGTATTTAGAAGGCTATTGATTTGCTAAAACGTATATTTCATATTAATATACATTTACATTTCATAATAATTCATTTGTTTTTATCTGTTCACATAATTCATTTCATGAAAAGAGCAAAGGAATGGAAATTTAAATTGTACTTGATGATGGGATTTATATGAGGTAATTGAACTACAGTTATACACAAATCTGTTAGGAATAACTAGGATTTTATGTAATTAAAACGAGAATTATGCACATAAATATGTAGTTCACGGTTGTTAAATATGTAATAATCAAATTATATGTAACATTAAATATTTAATATATTTATTAATGAACGATTTATACAATTATAAAATATATTTTATTTTAATATTCTGAATGTTATAGCTATTGAAACTGAGAAATTCATCATTGAAATTTCAAAATAATTAATGAACAACTAATTATTTCTGCTATCAAAAATGCTAAAAGACAAGTTTCATTCATTTATACTGAAAGAGGGTGTAAAATGAAATTAATAATTACTTTTTCAAATGTTGTGGTGTTATACAATTAAACAAAGAAATTATCACAAGACAACATATGCCTATTTGATTCCTGTGATTTGCTAATCACAGGGAATATTTTATACTAAGGAACTGCGCTAACGTAATCTTCTCGGCAGGTTCTACGGTTTCACCTTTAAATACTCTACACAAAGAAAAATTATTTTTCAGAACGAGTTATATTTAAGTGAAAACTACATAATTCGCTTCACAACACTAACATTCTGAAGTACAGCTTCCACTATCCCCATGGCTTCTTGGAGAAGCACATCTGAAGTCCCCAGTTTCTTGACAAAGTCGGGAAGCCATGTGATGATGAAGCTTTAGAAAGCTTCACTCATAGACTCCACCAAGTCAGAATAAAAGTTTTTCATCCGACTTTATCCAATGTGTTGTGAATGCCCTGTCAATACAAATTCATGCATTCAGTTTGGAAAATAATGAAGAAGTGGTTAACAATTAACTGCTACATATACTAATGCGTTGTGAGTAAAAGAAAGCATAATGCTTGAAACGAGCTAGAAAGAAATCCATAATTTCCCTTTGTCAGTCTGTTTATTTACCGACGCTTTTTAACATCTCAGGCATCAGCGTCTCATTCTATTCAGGGCGTGAAACGGCCGGCAAATTTTGCTTTGGTCTCTTCTTTCAGACTTGAGGTTTATTTTTAGTGCCGTAGATCTACGACACGGGACCCACGGCTTTACTTCCCTTCCGAAGAAAACCATACTTAGCGGTCCTGGCCGGGTTTCAACCCGCGATCTTGGGTTTAGAAGGCAAGTATGGTTACCACTACACCACCAGGACCGACACTTTGTGAGTAACGTAATAACGTTAGAACATGAAATGTCTGTAATGTACTGTGAATTTTGCAATATTATACCAACTTTGTAATAACATTAAAACATGTAAAATTATGTAGTATAGTGAAAAATTGTGTAATATTATATCAAATGTTTTAAACAAATGTGTAAAATAAGAATTAGCAAAAGATTCCTATACTGTGTCCCTTGTCAAACCCCCTTATTACTAATGAGGCGTCACAGGTGATGGACACTGATGATACATGAGATGAAATGATAAATTGGGAAGTGATTGTGTTTGCGGTGTTTTGTTTTGTTTGTTTGTTTTTTAATTTAAGGAAGGAAGCGTTCCAGGTCTAAGTGTAGCGTACCTCCCAAGCATCTGTCATTTTGAGGACTGAGGAAAACCTGAAAACAACTTCAGTTAAGGAGGGCAGTTCTGGTGGGAATCGAACCCCCAGTCTTCCTTCTCACGAGTTCGCGCCTTAACGACTTACGCCGCACGTGGCGGCACATTTGTCTTTAAGTTGTACATAAACATGTGACATTAAAATATGTAGGTAATTATTCAAAATCCGGGCTCTAGAGGTTACATATTGTTATGCAGCTTTGGCTTGGTATTAGATGACATTTCTCTTTTGATATGTGTATTAGCTTGTACAGGTATTTATTTATAACAAATGTTTAATCAGAATGTCAAAACAAATTGAGCTTGAACATGAATTTTAAATTAAATTAATGCAAATATTTCAAATTCTAAAAGCAACACTTGTACACAAATAGCAGCGATGAAGTATAGACGAAGGTAAACTATGAGTGTACAAAATCTGGGTTATCAATGAGGAACGGAACAGTAAAAAATCGTGAACTCAACTGCCACAATTTCATTGTTTATTTATTTTTGGGCGTAACGTTAATACCCAGTAAACCATATTCTTAACTTGCATGGTTATATTTGTGCTTTGTAATGTACGTAATTCCTGTAATATGACGCAATTGTTGTACCTTCTTTGTAATGAACTAACACATTCAGAATCTGCAAAGTTGACAGAATATTAATGCACTACAACCTTGGAGAAAGTCTGACAGATTTCTGTTACTGCTCATCTAACAGTCTTTATTTATTAGGAATGGACAAATCTGGCAGTTTACCATGTCCTAACAAAAAACAGAACTCAACATACTGTCATTAACTTCAACAGCCATTGCCAATGACGAATCCAGTTAGCCTTTGTATATGAAATTACAAAGGAAAAGTTTAATTAAAAACCGTACAAACAAGAACTGAAAAATTCAGCAGGCCGCAAGCATTATATTGCAAAAGTAAATACAGCTCTTCCTTTCTTAGTACTTCATTTTTATCCGTCAACATTCCCTTCTATGTTTGTGCCTGCATGGGTGCGTGCGTGCGTGCGTGCGTGCACGCCCATTGAGGGGATTAATATTCTCAAAGCAAGCTCCACCCCTTTCCCCCTCCGTGAAATATGGCCGTTGGGACCAGGGGGTGTGAATCTATAGCAGACTCCTCCCCGAAGGTGTGGCCTATGGAGGGTAAAGTGACAAGGGTTACTATATTCCTCTCAATTAGCATGTGGAAAATGGCTGTGTTCAGTTTCTGGGGAAGTAATTCACTTATGCAACATTGACATATTATTTGCACCATCAAAGAAAACAAACTGGCCCTGATTTTGAAGCTAAAAGAATACTATAATTTTGAGAAATTTTTAGAGATATTAGATCTCATCACTGAACTTATGCTTTTCTGCCCTAAAGATATACATATAGAAACACACACATAACAGGTGCCAAAACATGTGGTCTTTCTAAGTGTTAATGAGTAATAAGGACCATAATTATACTAATTTTAATTACTAAATCTTTGTAAGAAAGCAAGGAATATATATTTTTTTGTAAACAGTATTAGTTATTAACGTAATATGAAATAAGACAGCAATACCAACGTGCTTTACAGGATTAATTGCCTTTTCAGTATTTCCCTGCATAAAGTAATTTTTATTTAATTAGATATTAATTCTATTGCAACAATATATAAGACGTGCAGGATCATTTCATAAGGAACAAAATAATTTCTTAAAAGAAGTACTTGGGGAAAAAAAAAAAAATAATTTTGAGCGTCCTGAATATCTTAATTTGTAACTTGAGAATGTTAAATAATACATGTAAATCGGTTTAAAATATCTTCAAAGTGATTTCTATTTGATGATTATGCAACGAACTTTTAGGCATTAAAAATATTACTTTTTGGCGTCAAAACTTACTCTAAAGAGTAAGAAATACGCACTATAAAACTGAAAATAGGCACACAAATATATATTTTAACTTTCACAATCACTTAGTTGTGAACCTAGGACATAAAATTGCACATACCATAATTCATATTTTATAAACAGAGCAATTTAAAGAAAAAGATAATTGCAGAATATTTTAAAAATATATTATTTAAACTAATACATCTACTATATACTCTGAAAATGACGAATTCGGTACCTGTAAAAGGCAGTTAGAAAATGTTCATGTGAAAATATTGTTTCATCATAATAAAAATCGCAATTTCGCTGTCTAACTCACACAGTTTATAAGTTGTTTAATTTCTCCAAGTAAAGTACAAATAAACTTTAAACGAGGACATGATGGTTTGGACAACTAGGAAAAAAAAAAAATAAATAAAGATCACATTCTTTAACATTAATCACTTATCTCCCGTAGTTTGCTTCAATAAATTACAAAAACCTGCAAGTTTTCCACAAAAATATTGTATACTTTGTCTGTAAGTATAATTTTCAAGGCAGTAAAAATATGTACACATTAACAAATACTTCATCCACGGCATATGCATAAGATCAACAACACAATCAAATTCAGTTTACTTTCATTCAAAACATTTGCCATTGCTCGCATATATGAAAACTCTTGGTCTTTCTGCAACATAAATTCCATTTTGTATATTTTCTTCTTCGACGGTTTCGCCTATCTTGTTATTGACAGTTCCATTTTGTTTATGCACAGGGGTACATCTGATGTTTCTAATTCGATTATACTTGAAGTTTCGCAAGTATGATCTAAAGTTTGTTAAGTCTTCAGCAACAGTTTGGTAATTAAAAATTGTCTTTGCGGAAGTGCTAAAATTCCAAAATATTCGATAAAGCTACATAATTCAGCAGCTCTGAGTAAGTGCCTAGGCGTGTAAACAAATTGTGGTAGTAATAGAACATCAGGTAATCTCTCTCTTTCTCTCTGTCGGTCCTGGTGGTGTAGTGGTAAACATATTTGTCTCCTAAACATGCCGTAGATTTGCAAAATACTTCAAGCCTGAAAGAAGAGGCCTCTGAGCAAAATTTATCGGCCGTTTCAGGCCCTGAATAGAATGGGATGCTGATGACCCGAAATGTTAAAAAGCGTCCGAAAATAAACCAAATCAACAATCTTTCTCTCTAAAATCTTGCACCTCGGTAGCATCTTAATAAAACTAATTTTGAATAAAAAATGTATTCACATTTGGGGATTCAATTCTTACTTGTTCTGCTACTGTTCTAAACGTGCACTAGGGAGAGTAAAACACCTGGCTGGAGAGATCACATAGAATTTGGTGTCTGTGTATAATTAATGAGGGCAATGTTATTTGCATACAAAGTCTTAAATACTTATTGATAAACTCTCCAATTCTCTCTTTATTTAATACCACCAGAAAAAAAAAATATGAAAAGGTATAAGTATAGATGATTTGGTTAATGTTTACAGTTGAAAACGAAAATATGCATATTTCAGGCACGAAGCTCCTTAGCACTAATTTCACCATAGGGATACATATGCACTATAAAACTATAAATGTTTTAAATTTTTAATACTGCAAAATATAATTTTTTTGCTTTTCATCATCGCATTTATTAAGGAAAAATAGGCTCTTGCCTGAAGATCCTCTGTTTATTTATGATTTACAGAAATATATAGAATTCGGTCAAGCATAGGCAATTTAATATTCAATGTTTATTTTATTAACTTCTATATATTGTTTTTAATATTTTGGGAATATCTTAGTTTATATTGTTTTACCCAATAAAAATGACACCTACACCTTAAGCAGGTACTATAAGTAGAACGTTAGAGCTCAAAGTCAGCTGAGATAGCATTCTACTGACTAAATTTCACTGGACAACAATTTTCTGATCGTTTCCGGCTACTTATACCAAAGTGGTTTCTCCTGACGAAAAATGTTCCTAAACATTTTTTTTTACAAAAAGAAATTATTCTAACAACTGCTTTGCTTATAATAATATAGGGTTACTATATAAGCTGACAAGCGATTCATAAATTGTATTATGCTATCAAAACCTGCGTTAAATAGTTCGAATCTTTATGCTATACCTACAAAGACTTAAATTAGCCTTTTTTTAACATTGAAACATTGGATTGTAGATTGAACTTTCAGTGTTCAACTAATATTTTTACTGAAATATAGTGTCTTTCAGGGAGATAAGCATTTAGAGAGGGAGTTCCTGCAATTCTCTTCAACAAAGAAAATTTCATTTTGCTTTAGTCAATGGTGCTTAAGAAGTTCTTCAAAAGTGAAGTGAAATTCTATATACCACCGTGCTAAACATGGTTTCAAACAAATCAAAATTCAGGGCTGCAAATTAGGTATCACAGATTCCTAAACTGGTGGTCCGCGAGATCTCCCAAGAAGTCAACAACTCATTAGTGTAATATTATTTTAACAGAATTTATCATGAATGTATAAATACAAGCAATGAATTACTAGAAAACGAAAAATGATACAAATTTACGATATGTATTTATTAAGGTAAAGTAAATTAGGATAAAAATGTAAAATTGATGGCTAAAATTTGTTCCGGAAGGAATTTTCATATAGGTAAGCTGAAAACAATGGCCAGGTAAAACACTCTTATATACCGTCATAGGTTCCCTGGGAGCAGTGCACTGAGTAGGCTGGGATCTTCTGCCTCTCTGCTGCATATATATATATATATATATATATATATATATATATATATTGTGTGTGTGTAAAGTAATATTATCGTTATGATAATTGCCATTGTAAAAATACGTTACAATAAAAAGGCAAATACTGAAAAATGTACATTATTTGTTAGTTTATATGTAACCTTAATAAACCACTTTAAAATACATATAGGATGCATAATTAAGACTTAAAACATTTAGGTGTCCAGTACAGCGATAGAGAGTCTGCGAGATCCACTATCCAGATTACCTATAATGCGTTATAATGCGTGTGAATCTTGTCCTAGCTTTCATTCTAAATGCCGAAGTAAAAGCTGCTTTGAAACACTTTTGAACAGTGAAGTAAAGTAGATTTTTTTATTGATTTATTTATGGAGGTTCTTGAGGTTCTTTTTCGTGCCGTAAATGTACGACACGGGACCCACGGCTTTACTTCCCTTCCGAAGGAAGTCATACTTAAGATTTTTACGCCCGAAAAAATCCATCGGTCCTGGCCGGGTTGGAACCCGCGTTCTTGGGTGTAGGAGGCAAGTATGGTAACCACTACATCACCAGGACCGACAAGTAAAGTAGATGAAATACCTATACAATTATTAGGTGTGGTGAGTTTTACTCTTTTGAAACTATAAATTATAAACCGCATTTTCATTTTTATTTCATTACATTACCATTTACCATTTTGGAGCTTCTATACATTTTCATTTACCATTTTGTAGCGATTTGAAGGAAGTCGGTGACGGTAAATGTACTATGTTATTTTTAACAATACATTTATGTATACGTTTATATGTATACAATACCATCCTTTAAATATGAAGTATTTTAAATAAGACTTAATACGAGTATGAATAACGTATTAAGTTAAGTTTTTTAATAATTACATTAAATATTTTAAGATTTATGAAACAAGATCAAATAGGTATATTGTATTGTTTTTATTATTCCCTTATGTGCGTTAGTCGAGTTACATGAAAACACTATATTAAATATGCGCTATTGCCTAAAAACAATGAACACATATCTACACTGTTTTCTAATATGCAAGTTCTCCTGTCACATCAGTATTTGATGCAAAATCTTTCAGCACCTACATTGTAACAGCCCAAATTCATCGTTGCTTTGTCAAACTCCGGGAATTTTATGGTTATAGCAATTCGATGTTCTTTTTATGCTTTGAATAGTTTTAACAATTTGAACATGGAAATATTAATATTCGTCAATTAATTTATTTGGAAAAAAATGAAATTATTCCCTTGCTTTCAGACAAGTTCTTAAATTGAAGAATTAATATTGACACGCAATGAGTGAATTAAGAAATTTACATACTTTATGTAAAACATATTTATAGAATTTGTAGAAATTTTTTTTTTGTTCTTTCTTTCTTTTTTTACATTTTATACTTAAACTTAATCAGCTCCTGACCAAACACCTGGCTCTTCCCGGAAAAGGATAGAAAAGCTACTAAGCATTCTCAAACAAAGTGTGACTAAACACTTTGCTAATGAGTATTGAGGGTATTGTGAACTGGACCTTTGTTAAGTGTTAGAGAGGTGAGGGCTATTTTTACAGCTATGCCAAAATATGACCAAAAGTATTAACTTTTCTTGAATAAAGTTGTTTAGGATACTTTTTTCATTTGGAATGAATTTCGCATTTTATTTGGCATTCAGAATAACGTTAATATGCAGCTCTTAATAATGAACAAAATTAAATACGAATATAGTAGTCCGTTAGATAAATTCGCATTTTATTGCTATTACGACAAATCACTAACCCTAACAAGTATACGTTAACATTCCTAGGAAATAACGCTAGGAACGTATTAAGTAATAATGTGCATTTTTAACTACAACACAACAAATGTTAGGTTAGTAGTCTGTACTCCTTCTCCGGTGATCTTTATTGTAAGTAGCTGCATTACCAACCTTTTAGGTGTCGGGGTTGGCAATCCCTCAACAGTAGCTGCATTACCGACATGTAGGTTTTCCAACTTTCGGTGGCATGCATATCCCGCGACAAAGTCAAGTACGAGAAGGGACATTATTTGATTTATTATACAGATTACAAAATGGTAATAAGTTTGTTTCCTTACCGAGCTTAAGGCAAGTATACTTTCGGGACAGTTGTGTTTTTGAATGGTTGTCCAATATATGAAAACAAATGTAAAATATATTTCTCACGTATAACGAAATAAAAACAAGTTATGTTGCAATCAAAGAATATGACCGCTCCGCGCTCTACTTTTATCACACAACAGCGAATATCAGAAGCAAAAAACTGTTTTGTAAAAATAACTTCTCGAGTGCAAAGGTTATTTTCCTAACCTATTCAACACCAAGGAAAACAAAGTTATGTTGGTCCTGTGCCGGATCAGAAATAATTCTGTCGGATGACATGAATGTAGATGCCCGCAGACTTTCTAACTGTGGCATAACGAGAAAGTGTTCCAAAATTACATCATTGACATGAGGAAAATGGTAGCTCACTGTAAAATGGACGAATTTATCTTTAGTCTAGAAGTTTTTAAATTTAGGAAACAGTTCATTGACTAGTTTAGAGAATATGTTACTAATGCACGCGCATGCATGAACGTGTTCAGAAACGTGTCATGCCCCGAAACCAAGTATTGCTAATTCCAGGAACTGGATACCACTTAACTGAAAAGCCCGAAGAGCATACATCTGGCCGTCTTGGCCGAAGCAGCTACAATCTGTCAACATACAGCATGCTTATCAATGCAGAGATATTGAAGTTTTAGGCCATAAAACTGACATGTTAAAAGTAGACCAATTTGTCCATTTCATTCACGGCTGTTTCTGCCACAGCTACCCACGATGTTACCTGAAAAGAACCTCATATAGAATACGGGTAATGAAACCATGGCCTACAGATATGAGGATGTAGTATGGATCACGAAGATGATGAGACTGGCTATCAGGCGAGATTTGAGAGTGTGAGTTTAATGCCATGATTAAGGCTGACGGGGTTCTGGCAGAGTTTGTCAAGTTTTTCCTTGCCCCTAAACTCTCAATCCCCGAGATACTTCTATGGCGGGCGTACAAATTGTACGAAAACCTGCTGCGAGGGTTCTGGAGACATGAAAATGTTTTACTAATACATGTGAATTTTGTACCCGTTTGCCAATAATTTAACAGTTTACCTCTGGGCCATCCTAAAATACACGTGGATAATTTTCCAAATTTGGAAGTTGTAGAGAGTGATATTGTAAAATTCTTCCCCCGGAAAGACTGTACAAACTCGTTCTGCCACCGTGCATCAACGGTAAACTTATGCTTTCACTGTGCCGCGCATACGCAGAAATGGAGAATCAGACAGAGACATACAGGGATTTTAATGGTGTTTAACTCCCGTTTTTACTACTGCGCACCACAAGCTGCGGACACTAATGATACATGAGATGAAATTATATATTGGGAAAGAAATTTTCAAGGAAGGAAACGTTCCAGGCCTAATTTTATGGTACCTTCCCGGCATTTGCCATTTATGAGTACTGAGGAAAACTTGAAAAAAGCCTCAGTCATGGAGGACGGTTCTCGCGGGATTAACACCCCAGACCTCCCGCCCACGAGTCCCACGAGTTAACGATCTCGGCCACCCGTGGCAGTAATTTAATACAGAGGATGAAAGATGTATGACAGGCACCTGGATAGAGGATTAGACGAAGGCCATGAGGTGACTCATGTATATGAAATTTGGGAGTATGACATGATCCTGCCTCTGGCGAAAGAGGTCTTTCTCATGACTATGCTACCAGTCTCTGAAAATTAATTCCGATCCTTCCTGTTGGCCCAAAGACTGCGATACTCCTGAAAATAAAAATGATTATGACAAGCGATTTTTGGAAAAGAAAGACGTAGCACTGGATAACGACGTCATTGAAAGCTATTTTGGCAGTCAAGAGTTGGCAAAGCTCATGTTAAACTTCTTCTGGGGAAAATATGGCCAACGAGAAAACCAGTCCACTTGTGATGTTGTGTAAGGCCCATAGATCTTCTTAACTGCTCAGGTCTTACCTTCCTACCACAGAGGAAGTGATGTACTTGGATTAGAAACATAGTGAACAGAATCCAAAATTAAATCCACAACTGAAACCGTTATAGTAGCATACACAACGCTCTGCAAGAATCGAACTATATTCCTACCCTAGGAGATGAGGTGAACGCATGTGTTATTTCGGCACAGATTCTGTTATTGCCACGTACAGGTCGGGAGAATGGATGCCGCCCACGGAGCGAGACAGGATGTGGTAAGGATGCTCATATTTCCAGGTTTGCATCTACCGGCCCAAAAAGTTATACGATAGATGTTAAGAATGGGGAGAAGACGCAAGCTTTCTGCAAAATTAAAGGCATCATACTCAGTGCCGGATTCAAGAAAATTGTAAATTCTACAGTTACACCGTTTTGAGGAACAATACAATGTCGGTGGTACTGAAAGGCACCCAGATATGGAGAAAATTCTTGGGTACAGTGGTTACCGAGCCTTTGGTAAAAGCCTATTGGACAGTGGTAAACAAACATGTACAGGTTCAAAACTTTAATTCGTGCCCGTACGGGTATAAAAGAAGGCACATTTAGATGTCACCTCATCAGAGCTTTTGGGGATGTCTAAGTCACAATGTCTGCAAATCATCACTTGAAGAAATGTAATTTCCCGTCCACCATTTTAGTCGCAGGTCCTTCACGCTGTGGAATATCTACGTTTGTGAAAATTTTAATTAAAGATGCAGGTAAAATGTTTGACAAACCCATGAGAAAAGTGTTGTGGTATCATGCACCGGAATATTCTCCTTAAACCAAGTTCGTGTGCTACGGGACCCACGCGGATATATCAAATTTGAAGCCTGTTAATGAAGGGGACTTCGGTTACTTTAGATGATTTAATGTACGAAGCAGACTGTCAAACATGTTCAAAATTTTCACTAGAGATTCGCATCACAAACTTTTTGGAATTATTTACTTACTACAACATGTATTTTCACAAGGAAATAAACTTATAACTATATCTCTAAATGCAAATTACATTGTTATATTTAAAAAAACGGAGATAAAGTACCAATTGATATGCTGTGTCAACAGATCGAGGCAAATAATTTAAGGTGTCTGCTAGAGGCGTTTGAGAAGGATACAGAAAGCCCCCACAGCTATTTAGTGCTGGATTGCTCGCAGTACACCCCTATACAGTACAGATATAGAGCCAGCATTCTCCCGGGAGAAATGATTTCTTTCTTTATATCCAATTAAAATTATATCAGTAAGGATACCGAATCGAGAAACCTTTATTGATCTCATTCTAAAGGTTTTACCACCATAAGGATCTGGAATGAAGCCCTGGTTCACAATAGCAATGTATTTCCTCTGCTGGCATTTTAAATAAACAAACAACGAGCACATTTCCTCATTTTCGTACAGACATAAGCAGGGTGGGCATTGCCAAACTGAGTAGTACACTGATAGCAAGACAGAACGCAAACTTGACATGCTAACTAAAGCCAAGTCCACTTTCCGAGAAAAACTGTTGAAAAGCGCTTGAGACTTGAGCTAATAAAAGTCATTTCCAAATGTGTTCTCATCGTGTGAAGAGACCATGTCAATTTATCTTTAAAAGGTTTGAAGCGCTAAAGAAGCATAAACTTACTGGGGAAAGTTAATCAACAAAATGCTTTCCTTAAAGAAAAAGAAAAGGCTTCTTGTACAGAAAGGTGATACTTTACCTGCATTTCTACTTCCGATATTGGCTTCAGTGGTTAGTGCACTCGTGACAAAATTGACTTAATCGTACTTCAGTTCAGCAACAAAACCTTTAATACTTTACGCCATGTTGGCTTAAATGCTTTACACTACAAAAAATGTCAAATCCAGCATTGTAGAATGTTTTAATAGGACCTTTGAAGCCGGAAATATGGCTACCTTTATTAATTAAATAACCAAAGGCTGCAGAGTTATATTTATAAAGGCATTAGATTTGATAAGGATAATTATTATGTATAGGTATAAGTAATATTTTAGAGATAGGTATAACAGAAATAGAAATAATTTGTAACTTGTAACTTACAAAAGGGTTTTGTATACATTTTGTGTAAAATACGTGGGAAAGAGACGGATATGTTTACCTGACACCTCTCCACTGACCGCTCCTTAGACAAGGCTGAGGAAAGGGTAAACTATCTTTTGTTAGGTCACGAACCTTCTGCCACGGAAATACTTAGGAGGTCACAATAAGAGAAACATGTGGCCGTAACGGGACAGTATTTAACAAAGTCAGACGTAGCAATAATTTAAGAGAAAATGAAAATGTCAGAACGGAGACGAAAATGTTTTATTACAGGAAAGCCGAAAACAGCCATCAACACGTGCGTTATCTCCGGGAACATTTAGGAATCTACAAACTAAGGAAGGCAAAAGATTTTCAATAGAAATCAGAATGTAAGGAAAGGGCCGAAATTTATGACAGGTTGTTCTGGGAAAATTCAAGTTCGTGGGAAGACATTAGATCAGGGGGGAAAGAATAA
Source organism: Metallyticus violacea (assembly GCA_030762175.1). Taxonomy (NCBI): domain Eukaryota; kingdom Metazoa; phylum Arthropoda; class Insecta; order Mantodea; family Metallyticidae; genus Metallyticus; species Metallyticus violacea. The sequence goes on along the minus strand of CM060846.1, from coordinate 277,519,397 downwards.
TTCTAGCCAATGGTCTTCGGATAAAAGTTAACGAATCAGGAGAACTTAGATACAAATAAATAATTTTAGGATAGCCAATGCCGAACATGTAACACAGAAATAGATAAAATACGAGGGAGTTTAATTTAGCGAAAGGCGTGGCGATGTGGTAGAAAAACTGGAGTACAAGAGTCAGGGGGACATTCATAGATTCACATTCAGATTCAGACATTCACGGATTCACATACACACACTCGCAGAAGTCAGACATTCACATTATTTCGCACATTCAGACATTCAGTAGACATTCACAGACTTATAGATTCAGACATTCAGACATTCAGGAGAGGTACATTCAGACATTCACATTCACAGATTTACATCCACAGATTTACATTCACATTCACTCGCACACTCGCACATCCAAACTTTCATACGAGATACGAGAGGATTCACTCCAGAGATATACGGAAGCCGGCAACCTAAGTCACACGAAAGCAACCCGCCAAAGTCACACGAAAGCAATCAGTTTAAGTCTTTTCTAAAGCCAATCTAAGAGAGTAGCGAAGTCAGCGGCGAACAGTCAGGAAGTACTTTACATGTGAATAAAATATTTTAAACAAGTCAACCTGGTGTATCTTTTTGGCAACACATTTCTCGTTCCCGTGGATCTATACTGATCAACGAAACACTGCAGTGGACCCTGAGATAAAATTCAACAGATTTGGAGCAAACGACCATACAGTGAGCAGCCCGAGCCGAACATCGAGACCACGACCACCAGCATCCAACATACGCCTACGCCATCCTCCCCATGCACCTTTAATTACTGCTCCACCTTAAAGACAAAAATTTGGACATATTTCACATATAAAAACACCTGTAGGTACGTAGAACATCTTCCTGCACTTTTACAATCCTACAATAGTTCATTTCACAGGTACATAAAAATGGCCCCAAAGGATGTCAATGACGAAAACATTCTGCATATGTGCGAAAATCTTTATGGCCAGAATGATCGTGTAGCCAAATCACGTAAACACAAATTTAATGTAGGAGACCATGTGCCCATAACTAAGGAGAAAATGAAGTTTGCTAAGGGGTATAAGCAAAACTGGATAGATGATTTTTTTTTTTTTTTGGAAATTAACAAGGCGAGTTTGCTAAGGGGTATAAGCAAAACAGGATAGATGATTTTTTTTTAAAATTGACAAAGCGATACACGTGTTCCGGTTGTGTATAAATTGAAGGACTTAGACGGCAAAGTCATAGGGGGCATCTTTTACTCAAAGGAGCTAAAAAAGAATGCTCATCCTAAATCTTTCAAAAAAGAGAAATTACACGACACAAGAGGTCCACAATAAGCAATTTTTAGTGGAAAGGTTATCCAAATAAGTTTAATTCGTGGGTCCTGGCTTAAACTATTGTTTAGGTATGATTTCCTTCACGCTCGTGAGTAACGCATCCATGGATTACTTCATCGACAATACAACTACTAGATTTTCAATATCTTGCCCGAGAGAATGGTGTTGCAAGGAGAGTGGGAAGTGCACTACAAAAGGTTAGATGCCCTCTGAAATTCTATAACGTTACAAAACACGATAATAAAATTGGAACCATGTATAATAAGGCTATACCGGTGGCACATTCCAAATTTAACTTACAATTGCTATATGGTATCGTGTACAAGTCTAAATATTTGTACACTCCGTCAACTCAATCATACGCAGACATTTGCAAGTTGAAGACAATTTTTTATAACGAGAGCAAAAATACTGCCAGCATTAACGCCAAATCACACAGTCAATCCACATTCTCGACAGTTAATGTGTAGGCTATGTAAAAATTTTCCGCCCTCTAGAAACTAGAGCAGTATAGCGGAAACTAATGATGAACCAAACGCTAAAGTCCAAGTATGGGTCTAGAAGTCCTTCTAAATGGTCATCAAGCGTACCCACCACTTCTACAGAAACGATGACAAACCCTATCCTTGCCCTAGAAAGCCTCCTAAACTGCCAACAAGTGTACCTACACAAATGACGACAGATGAAAATAGGCATCTCATACAAGTTTTGACTTTTTCGCCATTTCTAACCAAGGTGATAGGATTCGAATCCTATAACAACGTTGTGGGTCAGGAAATTGGTAAACATCCTGTGGATACGTACAAGGGGTTCCCTTACGAGATATTCATTTATTGCAATCTAATAGTACCACAAGTGGTGGCCAACACGTTTGTCAAATCAATGAAAGTGCCTCTGTAGAGCATGAAATACGCGAAAACACCTTGATGATGGTTGAAAAGTTCATCTCTCTCCTTAACTGGGTACCTTTGATGCAACAGAATTTTAAAATTGTAAACATAGATTTAAGGAACGGTTACGGCGATTTCTTGCCATTTGTAGACGGAATTTCCTCTACTATAGTTTTAACGTTTCGTCCAAAACAAGCATAATGAAACTGCATACTGTCACCAGACATAACTTAAATCAGGGTGGAAAAGCATTAAACCATCGTGATCTTCTTTTTACAGGAGCAAACGAAATCAAAATGTAGCGGATTGTTCTCTACTTTTGGTGGGCTTTCACAGCCGTATTGCAATCATTCAAGAACGGTGTAAAGCTGTCGGTAAAGAGGCGTTGAAAATGGGCGCCATTGTGCTTGCCGACGTAGTTGGTTCGGGAATTTTCACAAAGGAGTTGTTAAAGAACTAGACTGAAGGAGGCGGAATCTAATCTGGAGAAAAAAGACAGACTCTATGATGGGTTCTCGAAACAAGCACCTATTAAAATTCACGAAAGGAAATCAGAGCAAACTGTCCCAGACTAAAGGACATAGACGAATGGTGCAAGATATGTTTTCAAAATGATAAACAAAGATTACAATGAATCGGTGCTGCACAAGAGTTCAGTACCAGACATCTTTAGAAACTTACACGTTCAAATGAACGTTAAGGATCACCGTCACATTTCTCTAAATTCCCAAAATACTCTTATGAAACATGGCCCTATTACCTTTCATTACTTTGCCAATGCAGACGATTACCTTGACATGACTTACCTGTGCTAGAGATTTCGTACTAATCGTCGATGATGAGGGAAATGCCTTGAAAATGACGATAAGGTTACCTTGCCAACAATACCCTAAACTCGTTTTTTCAACAGCTAGAAGTATAACTCAGCAATGTCACCGTTTCCATGCCTCAGTCAGTTTACCCCTATAGAAGGTATTTTGAAACGCTGCTCAATTATTCGAAAGATGTCTCAGGAACACCAGACTAGAGTCCTCGCTCTGGTAAAAGGACACTGGAGTAATCATGGACTCGTATTCGACCAATCAAGGAATTATGTTCTGTTACAGATATACCAAAGGAAGCAAAGTAGTACAACTGATGGGAAATCTTTCCAATGCATTCTTTATTCAGGGAAATCTGCTCTTGAGTTCTTTGAGCGTCAACATTAAACTCTCACCTTCTTCGCCCAAATTTTATCTCTTTTCGGAGATAAAGGATTTAAAGATTACGCTGAAATACAGTCTGCTAGACTGTGTTTCAAAGCTTTGAGTCCGTCACCAACCATCAAGTTTGCACATTAAGCAGTTTTAACAAAGAGTTATACCAAGTACCATCTCAAAAATGTCCAATTTCACGTTCTTAACATTCCAAAGGGAGTTAGTACCATGACTTTCAACGGCGTTTTGATAGGCCAAATCCCCAGAAGGGGGGTTGTAATCATGGTCGTCAACCAGACGTACAACGGCAACGTCAACAAAAATCCGTACAATTTATAACACTTTAAAACGACTACCTTTCAAATGTATGCGAATGGACAGCCTTTTTCCCTCCAATCCCTAAAATCCGATTTTAATGACAGTCATTTTCTCCATTGATTTCAAACTCGTCAAGATGGCCTCGGGATTCACTTGAGGGATAAAGAGCATTCCATTTCCAGACGTCAATATTCTCACGGCTATACCATTATAGTTTTTGATCTAACAACTGATATGAGTGCCAACGAGTCTTACATTTCAGGGCAACGTCACGGTATTGTATTTATAAGCATAGGTTTTAAAGAAAAACTATAGGTGCTGGCAGAGATACAGCGCACTACATAAAGAGACGCGAATAGAACCATTTTGATATAGTGAATACGTTGCAAATACACCGTTTTCTGTCTAAGTGCTCTTCTACGCGCTCTCATTTTTAGGCGTGTGTGCCTTTGATTAATTGTCTTCGGAAAACTTACATAATAGACAACTGCCCATGGCAGCTATCGTCGACACCGATCCTAACACGAAACCAGGGAAACACTGTATGTGCATTTTTGTTGCAATAACGGGCGGAGGGAATATTTCGATAGCTAAGGAACTGGTCCTCTTCCGCCTCATATTCTACATTTTCTCATTCAATGCTTTGCTACAGGTTGAACTCATAACATTGGATGGTTGCAATGCGAGGCCACCATTATCTGTGGACATTGCGTCATTGTTTTACTACCTCTCCTGCCTCAACCTGTGCCAGGAGAAATTTTTTTGAAAATTCATCATAAGTTACTTTAATCACAATGATAACGTCATTAATAAAAACCTATAAGGATTTATGTCTTAAAATGCTCAAAAATTACACATCAGAGCTACAAACTCTTAACGGTAGTATTGACACGAATTATGAATTTTTTCCTCCATTAATATCTTCAGTTACATTTATGCTGTGCCAACTCTGGTATTTGCACTCTATTTAGAAGGAGCTTATAGATGTATAGAAACGACATCTTTACGTCCCGCTCTGCCGGTTCTCAGAGAGGTGAACAGGTAAGTCGTTATCGTCGTCGTCGTCGTCATCATCATCGTCATCATCATCATCATCATCATCATCATCATGTGTTTGTGCACCTACTTGGCAAAAAAATTGCTTGCTCCAAGTCGATCATTCTTGTTTACAGTGTCTTTGAGGATGGGCAAGGCAGCCCGGTAAACAACACGACCCACCATAGGATGACGCCGCTCAGCAAAGGGGCGAAGCGGCGCAGCCTGGGCCTCTATCTACCTTTATCTATTTCTTGAATCCCAATCGGACCAAGTTTATGTGCATGGGGTTTTCGCCTATGCCATCGTACAAGGGAGTGGTAGAAATTTGTTGATGCAATTCTTTTTCTTGGAACGTCATCTAAAAGATTGGCAGCAAAGGAGTCGGTTATCCATACTTTTTAAACATGTAATTGGTTCTTTAAACATGGTCATCAAAATGGACCAACGCCAAATATCTCTGAACATGGAGGAATGGAGGACACTAGAAAGCGTACAGCGAATGGTCGCCAACGTCACCTATCACAAGAAGAAAGAAGACATAGAGATGAGATATCAAATAATGGCAATTATTACCTTCACATCCACGCTTTCGGGAGGCCGTTTAAGAAAATGAATTACACTCAATACACAAGGTACATTCGTTGTGCCACCTTTTGAGTATTTCTGGAGATGAAGCAATTTCTAAAGTCTCAATTCATCAAAGAGGTGAAACAGTAACTCTTACATGTCCAGACAGGTTTGCGACACCATGGCGCCAGAACATTTGATCACGTCATTGCAGGTTCTAACAGGTCTGCGACACTGTGAAGCCAGGACAGATTTTTGTCATCCCCCCTCCTTTCCTTGATCGAGTTGGATCTGTTTATAACACGCCAAGCATGATAGTTTTGTTAACTTTCTGCAAAATGGTCTTCGCTTTGCAATGATGGAGCCCAAAGAATGTCATCTTCTAGCCGTAGAGGGGAACAACATATTTACACATCATTTACCTGTATGGCAATAACTTACATCGAAAGCAAAAATATTTACGCACCTTAACGTCACTGCAAGCAACACTACAACCTCCCCTCCTTCACCACTCACATTGACGGACCGCCATCTCTTACAAAACATTTTCCAATGTGCGTCAGTACCGAGAAAATAACGGAGCAGACAACATGATCATCAACGCGCTACGCCAGCTAGCAGAAGTATGGCGTAACTCTGATTTTGTCACCGTGTCTACGCTGCAGCAGAACTTGCCGCACATTGTGCAAGACGTGCGAGCCATCTCTAACAAGAACGGACTCAGAACGCTTGTATGACTCGAGAACGGGAAAGAAGTATTTCTACCCTCAAGATTTAACAGCAGAGCTCATCAGCCAACTCAACTCTTTTTCCTTTTAGATGGTGTACCAAGGAGAGGAGATTCTCCGAGACGGCTACCGGAGAAACGTCGTGAAATTTATACCAAAGTAAAAACATGGCATGGCAAACAGACCCAGTGGGAGCCGGCAACAATCTGATTCTCATACTCGTTTTTGAAAGCCAAAACTACTTCACAACAAGCGGGAAGTATACAGAAAATATCAACTTTATCTCCTTGGAAATCTCCTGCCTTGGCGAGGACAAAGAATCACCGTCAAACTCGCCGCCAACAACACCGACGTCATGAAAGCCCGATGCCAGACTTCAAAAATACTGCACTACGGAAGAGACGCTTGACGTACCATCTACCTAGGTACCGCCAACAATACAGCAACCCTAGACCATAAGATTACTTCGGCAGGGTGCTTCTCCACCGCAGCCATTGGCGATTTCGTCGGCACAGGAACATCTGAAATTTTCTCCTAAGCTACTCACCTGCGTCACCGCACCTTTCGGGATCATACCGAGAGCAGCAGCGACAAAAACAGTGGCAAAGGTGTAACTTTTTATTGATTGATTTATTTACGGACGCTCTTTAACATCTCAGGTCATCAGCGTCCCATTCAATTCAGGGCGTGAAACGGCAGACAAATTTTGCTCAGAGGCCTCTCTTTCAGGCTTGAGGTTCTTTTTCGTGCCGTAAATGTACGACACGGGACCCACGGCTTTACTTCCCTTCCGAAGGAAGCCATACTTAGGATTTTTACGCCCGAAAAAACCCATCGGTCCTGGCCGGTTTCGAACCTGCGAGGCAAGTATGGTAACCACTACACCACCAGGACCAACGCAAAAGTGTAACGTTTACCAAAAAGATACGTATCTGAAAATAAATTTTATGCGGGAAAACTTTTAATATACTTTTTGTCCATTGTGTTGCCGCCATTTTGGAATTAATGTGTAAAAAAGTGTATGTAACATACTCATCACCATTTTGTATAATCCGTTTTGTAATCCGTATAATAAGTAAAATAATGCCCCTTCTCCGGATGGGACCACCACGCGGACTCGTGAGCGGGAGGTCTGGGGTTCGAATCCCGCCAGGACCGTCCTCCCTCACAGGTTTTCTCCAGGTTGTCCTCTGACTTCATAATTGGCAAATTCCGGGAGATACCCTAAATTTGGGCCTGGAACGTTTCCTTCCTTAAAAAAAATCCTTTCCCAATTTATCATTTTATTTCATGTATCACCAGTGTTCACCGCCTGTGGTGCCTTAATAGAAAAAACGGGCGTCAAACACCATTAAAAAAAAAAAATTCTCCGGATGGTTTTGTCGCGGGGAATGCAAACCATGGAAGGTCGGTAAACCTACAACATGTTAATGCAGTTATATTTGCGGGATTGCCTACCCCTACCCCAAATGGTCGGTAACGCAGCTACCTGCAATACAGATCACCGGGACACACATTACTTTGCTTATATAAATCGATCTTTAAACGTGCCTATAGTACTTGCCTATCAAACTTAACGGAAATTAAATTCCTTTAGGGGGGGGGGTCTTGAGAAGTACACTTAATCACAATTGCCTCAAAGAACTATTTCTTTAATATGGTCCTTCTAGTAGGCGCGCTTCGAAATAAATACCTTCTAGATGAGATAGCGTGCCTTCCCCAGTAGAATTTTGTGAGTAAGATTTTCTCCTTTACTGTCGAAAATTACGTTTTTATTGAAGAGGCACTGACACGTTGGAGGTTGTGTTACGTACTGTTTGCTAGCTCACAACTTTTTTTTTTAACTGTGTGTTCATTTTTAGTTGAATGCTGTCAAATAAATTCCATAGGTACTTAAAAGACCTAGAGCAGAGTCTCAGGATTGTCTCTAGAATATCTACTGTCCATACTTATTTAACTTGAGGCGGTTTAGTGGTGCGTGTTATTGTTGTTGTTGGTCCTACCAAATTATGAAGCTATTTTTTGGTGGGTGTTGTTGTTCTGGTGTTGAGTGGCCTCAAGTTGTGATGTCAATTTTGAAGCGGTTTGATAGATTCGGTGTTGTTGCCCACGCTTCAATGACAAACAATTTCTTAGTGCGAATCTACTATTATTTTGTTAATTGGGACTCAAAAGAACCAAGAGAGGAATTCAGTGGTGTAGATGAGCACGCGATATATATGTGCTATATTATGTCTAAAATCTTTCGCGGTATCTGTGTTTTACTGCGCCGATACAAACTTACTTGCCGTGTGTGAAATTTATAGATGAGTGCCGCGGCGCGTGAAATTGAAAGTCGAACTTATAATGAGTACTGCGAACTGCTTACTGCCTCTGTCTCGCGTCTCGCGGCATGCAGAACTTGAAACTCAGTACTTCATCCGAGGAGATGCTTCCTTATATATTAAATTCAAATAAAAAATCGTGGCTAGTAGACGCCAAAGGCACGCACCTTTCTTTAAAAGGTTGAAACCTACCTCTATCATTGGCTGATTAAAGCTCACCTGCCGTACGTCCATTTGTTGTTATTTGAACATTTAAATTTTTATCGACATTGTCCAGTTTAAAAGACTAGCTGTACAACCACCAGAGCCCTTTAATGAATTTAAAAGTCCTTTTAAATATGGCGTCACACTACACCCTCGGTTCTGCCTATTTTAAAGAGTTTATATGGCCCTCTCGGCCACTAAGCCAAGAAACTGGAGACTTTATGTATATCTCTTCAGAATAATAAAAGATGGAGCTCAAAAGGTTAATATTGTACCGGATACAATTGTTTATACTTGCACTGAAATGCAAGTTGTGCTGAATAAGAATCCCGACTTTGACTTATTCAATTGCGAAACTGTAGAACACCAGAGAACATTATTGCTAGATGGTTTCTCTGTATAAATACGTACCAGTCACATGCAAAGGCGAGCGATCTTACTCTTGTGTATAAATCTATAATGTCAGATAAGAGACTCAAGAATACTTTGATAATTATTTGATATTACTGTGCATCGTCTTTCAGTGTAACTTAAATGTTTAAATGAGGGACATTTGTCTCAAGTTCTTAATCTTTTATTCGCAAATAGTTGCAATATAATATTTGTAACAGAAATCATTAGTTAATTGCTGATTATTTTGAATAAAATGTACGCATTTTTCAGCCTGCTTTGCTGTAACTTAAAGAAAATTAGAAAAGGAGATATTTTTGTAGCATATATGAACTTTTTGTTAATGAAGAGTTTAAACATTACACATGCATATACACATATTATATAATTTGCATGTAATTCCTTCATTACACATTTAACCAAATTTGACTTAATATTTGTTTACATGTTGCTGAAATTTATATTAATACATAAATTTTGGGCTATAGTTGTGAGCAGATATTCTGGTGTTCTAATTGAATAATTTCAAAGCATGTCCCTCTTTTGTAACCATTTTGACTCAGATAAAAAGAAAATTATATTGAATTTTATTAAAATGGTTCAGCCAGAAACGAAAATAAGGAAATTAACCACATTATTATACTTACCTCTTTTGATAAACTGGTTCTTCTCGAGCGTATTATGTTACTAAAATAGTTAGCTATAAAATATCTTTAATCTTATGCTGCGAATGTTCTTCGTCTACTAAGAAAATACATCCAGAACTTTCGTAGTAACTAGGGTTTCACGTTCTATTTTTTTAACATAGTTTCATACTTTTACAATTTTTTCTACTGTTTCCGTTCTTATCTTTACCAAAACATATTATTTTTGTTAGTATTTATATTGATAACGTTTCAGATATTTAAGTAGAAGTATGCGCAAATTTAAATCCAAGTGGCATTTATGTTTCACGAAAAATGTGAAATTGGTTAGTAACAATATGCAGTTCATTTTATGTGTAATAGCTGCCTAGTATGAAAATATAAACCTATTTATTTTGTTTTTCTATGTGTTTTGTATTGTTTAGTTTTTTGTTTTTTCATTGGAACTCATTTAGCTTAGGTGTGTTGTTTCTATATTCGGACTTGTGGATTTCTTTTCTTTATTCAAGAAAACATGTGAAATGTGTCGGTCTTTATAATTCTCTCTACATTTGAAATTTACTACTAAGCTGATATGTGAACGTTTTGCGCATTATCTCGACGTGATACAATAGAAGACTGAGCGAGAACATTGTGCTCCCAAAAAACGAAGAAATTGCGCAAAAATATTGTAAAATTTTCGGAAAAGATGTTGTTAATCACAACGCTCAATTTGGTATTTAGTAGTATGCTTAGGACAAATAAGAGGTGGAGAAGGGAGCGGGTACTGGCAAACAAAGTTTCAAAATGAAAGGGATGCTTTTTAATATATCTGCAGACTCGTATGCTAGGTAAGTAGAAGCTTAATTTATGATTTCTATAATAAATAAAAGTGCGATAAAGAGCTCCTATTGAAAATGAGCCTAGTTCATCACAATGATAAGTATAGCTACACCTACAATACTTTAGAGTGAAGACATATTGGTGTAATACTTTAAAAATTTATTTCTTTGGATTTCTGATACTAAAAGTAAGCGTTTTATAATACTCCGCGCTATACAGTTTTGTAACACTTCAGTACCAATTTTGTTTTAATACCCAATATGATGACTGTTGACCTATTAAGCGGATGCAAATTAAATATTTTATAATGTGTTTCATAAATTTTAATTTTTACATTTGTCATAGCACATCTGGTCACGTAGAATTAGTGACATTACATAGCTATTAAACTGATTTCTAAAATATTTTTTTGCATAAGTAACCTAGTTGACAAACCCTGAAACCTTGTCAGGCTGGAAGAAAGTAAGAGCTGATTACATCATTACGCATGCCCAAGTGCGTGCTGCTGGGAGCTGGAGAGATGACTAGCAACGCATGTGGGGGAGGGGGAAAGGTTTTATCTGCCAAATAAAACATTACACAGTGTATGTGTTTCATCGGTTCAAATACTTCAAATTCGGTCCATTCTCACCGCGTTAGCGAAAACAGAAATAGTTGCGTAGTCAGCACATTCCTCTGATTAGCCTGACTAGCTATCTCTCCAGCTCTCAGCTTATACGTATAGCTTTTCTCATCAAGAGAAATTTACAATTTAAACATAAATTTATTATAATAATAATAATAATTAGCATATTTATTCACAAATTTACCCCTCCAAAATAGTTTAGAGACTATTAATTAACAGCGCTGCGATCTTAGTAACATTACCCAGAGGTTTAGGTAACGTTTCTTCCATGCTCTCCTAATGAGAAATACGGAAACTATGTCTTTGATACACAGACTGGAATAACTGCAACAAATTTTATTTATAATTACTAATTTTATTTAAATATTAAGGGTTTTCTAAAATTTGCACATGATACATTCGGCCTCCCACTTTTGCAAGCACAAGTATAACCTGCATAGGCCATCTTATAACCATAAAGGAATTTATTGAGAATGCATCAGAATATAAAACGATCTCCTAATTATTCTAAAATATCATGCTCGGATAATAGGAAAAGGTTCAAATCGCTCCTACAAAATATATATGCAACAATACATATTATTCGATTGATGAACCCACAGACGACTAATGTATTATATTAAAACAGTGTTCAATCATAGAATATACCTAATATATCAAATATCACTACATATCATATGACAATATGAAAATATACATTCCTTTTGTTATCGGTATTGCAGCTCAAGTATGCGATTATTGAGCAGTGTATTTATAAACTTTAAAGCATTTTAAATTGCCAAAAAGATATAATGTAACACTTAACCTGTTCCATCTGCTGAAGTATTGACGGGAGTGGCCCAGACGTAAAGGCACGGATAGTGAGCGGGAAGTCTGGGGTTCAATTCCCGCCAGGACCGTCCTCCCTGACTGAGGTTATTTCCAGGTTTTCTTCAGTTTTCATAAATAGAAAATGTCAGGGAGGTATTCTAAAATTAGGCCTGGAACGCTTCTTTACTCAAAAAAAATCTTTTCCCAATTCCATTTTTAATTTCATTTCATGTATCATCAGTGTTCACCGTCTGTGATGCCTCAGCAGTAAAAACGGACGTTAAACACTAATAAAAAATATTCTGAAGTACATGCAGTGCACAGGAACCCCATCTATTAAATATCCTGCTCATAAAATTAAAAGTAATTTAATAAATAACTGTTGTTTAATTTGATGACGTGGCATTGAAAAATAAGTTTTGTCTCGAAGTAAGATTAATACTTTTTCTGCCTTTGCACATACTTAAAATTTTTCAATGCTGTACATGTCCACGAGATGGCCGACACGGATGACCGGGGTCACTAGGCACTGACTCGCGAACGAAAAGTTTGCAGTTCGAATCCCGCCAGATTGTCAATAGTAAATGCAGGGTGGAGAGCATTAAAATTATGCCTGAAGCGCCTTCTTCCTAAAATTCCTTTCCCAACATAATTTCAACTCATGTTCACACTATTAAAATGTCGTGACATGAACTGCAAAGCACACAAACTTAAGTCGGTGATATTACAGAGACTCATTCTATGTGACTTAGTCATAGTTTTGTCCTGCCTAGGAACGAAATTGTAAATTTGCCCCAAAGGGTTTTTAATTTAAAAAACAGAATATGTTATAGACATTCTAAATACTCCTTAAAAACTGATGGCAATTTAAAGCACGTGGAATAAGGAAACATACAAAGGCAATACATTTCGATGAAATATAAGGTAGGTATGGAGAATAAACTTTTTCAATAAAGGAGTTGGTGAAGCATCCACAATAATTTATGAAATATTGCCCATATTAAAGCTCGCTTACCTTCATCCTCTACAAAATTTCCGATAAAGCTCTATGGTTATTTAGGTGGAAATAATTATGTTAATACTATTATATGAATTGATTTAGAGCAATATCATGAAGTATGCTGCTTTCATTTAATATTGCATATCTTTAACACACCTAGTTCTTCAAGACGGTGCGCGTGGCCGAAGTCATTACTGCACGAATCGTGAACGGGAGGTTTGCGTTAAAATCCGGCCAGAACCGTCGTCCCTTACTGAGATTTTTTCCAGGTTTTCCTCAATCCTCTTCAATGACAAATGCCGGGGAAGTGTCTTAAACATACGACTGAAGCGCTTCCTTCCAAAAAGTTTCTTTCCTAATTTAGCATTTCAACTCGTGTATCATCAATAAGTGTACACCGCATGTTATACCACAGGACTAAAAAGGCACGTTAAAATATGTTTCAAAAATGCACTGATAACTATAGTAAAGAAACGACAAAATTTTTCTATATAAAACAGGAAATCAAATCGATAAAATAAACGGATCAAAGTAAGATAAAAGTTTACGTCCTCCACTCAAATATGCTACAGGTAGATCGGAAATAAATGAAGGTTGAGAGAAAAACATTCCAATAATTTGAGAAATTAAACTGTCCAATGAACATAGACTGACTATTACCATATTACTTCATTATTATAACCAGCATTGAAGTTTTTTCTGAGCGGAAGAAGAATCATATTGCAGGAATGTTTTGTACTCAAGATTGCACTGGCAATGTTGGTACTCTTGCCAGTCAACAGTTAATAATCTGGTGTTTTTAGTTCATTGTTGTGACGTACGTGATTATTAAGTTACATTTGATAGTTTTGTCAAGAATATTGTTGCTTTATTTTGAGTATTTCATGTGCATACTTTCAAGTAACGGACCCAGGCCACAATATTTAGAAAATATATGTAAAGATTTTGGAAATAAAAAAGTGTGGATTCAACATCAGTAGGTACAGACTGCCTACACACACTGAGGAGACGAAAGGTATTTTAATAATGTTTAACGCCCGTTTTTACCTCAGAGTATCACAGTCGATGGTCACTGGTGATATTTGAAGTGAAATGATAAATTGGGAAAGAATATTTTTAAGGCAGGAAACATTCCAGGCCTAAGTTTAAGGTACTTCACAGGCATTTGCTATTTAAGAGGACTGAGGAAAACCAGGGAAAATACCTCAATCAGGGAGGACAGTCCTGAAGGGAATCGAACCCCATACTTCCCGCTCACTAGTCCCCGCCCCTTAATGTTCTCGGCCAACCGTGACGGTTACGGAAGCTCTTTGTTTGCTCCTAGTTATTTCAAAGAGATGATGTAGATTTGGGGTAATACGGTAGTTTTTTAATTTTCGTTCTGAGCCTTAGTGTGATGAGCGCCTTCAAACCAAGGTTTCTGATAAAAGTAAAATAAAAGTGTTAAAGTAAATATTTTGATAATTCATCAAAATAAAACCATTTTTAAAATATCTATTGCACAATTTTAGACAGAGGTTAGTAATCCGTAAATAATTTTTTCATAACTATCTGTTAAAACATTTATAAAAAACTGAGTTTTCTTTGCAAGCAACCGTTCTTCTAAATTAACAACTTGCTTTATGAACAGAAAAAAACATAAATAAAGCATGAAAAGTATGAAACAGGAACTGAGTTTAGTGCATATATGAATAGTGTTAAGTGTTCCTATGTGTCTCATCTTAAATGTTGTAAAGGACGTAGTATTTATAAATACATTTATTTTCTCCCCTTATATCTAAATGAAAATGTCCCAAATGGAATAAATTTGTACGTGTTTATTGGAAATTCCTGGATAACGTGCATATGTTGAAAAAGTGTTTTCCTTCACGAATTTAAATGTGCAAACTTTAGGATGATGTCACTAAGAAGCACACTTACAATTTTTCTTACACATTTTACGGTATTCTTAAGAGTGAAATATAACAATAAAATGAAATAAACTTTACAATTTTAATTAAATCTACATATCTTGTATTTTCTACACGTTACTGTTGACGAGAAAGATATATTTGTTCCTATTCTTATTGAAAATTGCCAACGCCAAATATCATGATCCAACATAAATTAACAGTTTGCGTAAGAACTTAACATTCTTTGGATATGTTTGTGTATATTTAATGTTTGGTTTGTTTGCGAAATAAGAACTACTTTTAATACTTTTTTCCATTTTCCATTAATAGGACAAATAATGCTAAGAGCTTAAGTTAAAAGAAAGAAGAATGTAACCTAAGTTTGCAAAAGTAAAGTACATAAATATATAACTTTACATGTACACTTGCTGTTCTATTGCAAAAACGCAGTGACAGTGAACTACATATAAGCATTATTTGAGAGTTTAAAGCTGTTACACATCAGCCTTTGGCTTTTTTGTGTTTTTCCTTTATAAGAGTTCCAGTTCCGTGTTGTTATCAAGTTGCAGAATCTTCACTCTTATAGAGGAGCTTCCAAAGAGTGCAATCTTCCTCCCAGAGCCTCATAATAGAACAGTATGCGTTTAGATGTTTCCTTATGCGGCTCTTGTGCAGTAAGCAGAGCAACTGCTCTCCCATGTTTCTTCTTTTATAAGTGGAGAAGTGACCTGATGAAAGCCAAGTACCTGACCGTATGTTTTGTTGTTTTTTCCTGTACATGTTCGTACTGCTGATTTTGCGTTTATCTGCTACGCAGTGAACAAGTTATGTATTTTCCCTTCTTGGCTACCCAAGATCGCGGGTTCGAACCCGACCAGGACCGATGGATTTTTTCGGGGCGTAAAAATCCTAAGTATGGCTTCCTTCGGAAGGGAAGTAAAGCCGTGGGTCCCGTGTCGTACATTTATGGCACGAAAAAGAACCTCAAGCCTGAAAGAGAGGCTTCTGAGCAAAATTTGTCGGCCGTTTCACGCCCCGAGTTGAATGGGACGCTGATGACCTGAGCTGTTAAAGAGCGTCCATAAATAAATCAATCAAAAAAAAAAAAAACCTTCTTTGCTACCTTATTTGCTTCTTTGTTCATTTTAATTCCTTGATGACCTGGCACTCATTTCAGCTCTATAGAGTTGCCCTAGCTAACACATGTTGATGGTGATACATTTTCGAAAGGACTTAATCAGTTTTTTAGTATTGTAATATTAGGCACTTATGTTTTCTGAAATATTTTTAATTAATTATATATATTTGTTTCAGTGCCCCTGCTATTGATCATATTTGCAATATAAAGAAATCGGAAACAGGAGAAAACGAGTAACCTCAGTAACGGTGTTTAAAATAAAAAAAAAAAAGTTAATGCTTTGCTGTACTTATTAAAATATAGCATAAGAACTTTCTTGTAAAACAATAAATGAATTAGCATATCATGGTTAAAACTATATTTCAAAGTGACTAGAAGATGAGCATACAATCTTTAAACTGAAAGAAAGACAAAAGTCATTATTGTTCACACACAGCCAAAAATTTGGTTTTGACTTATCCGCTCATTAAATCAAAAGGTGCCATAATTAAATGTTGAGAACTGCCCATGCTTTCCTGTAGATTATTCATAAACAACTCAACATTCTCCCTTACTGAGGATTTTTTCCCTCAGGTTTTCCTCCGTCCGCATCAATATCAAATTACAAGGAAGTGCCCAAAACTTAGGCTTGGAACCCTTCCTTCCTTTAATTAAAAAAATACTTTTCCAATTTATCATTTCATGTTATGTATCATCAGTATCTACCGCCCGTGGTGCCTCAGTAGTAAAAACGGCCATTAAACACTAATAAAATACAAGTGTTTTAATGGTGTTTAACGCCCGCTTTTACTATTGAGTGCCACAGGCGGTGAACACTGGTGATATATGAGATGAAATTATATATTAGGAAAGGATTTTTTTTTCTAAGGAAGGAAACGTTCCAGGCCTAAGTTTAGGGTACCTCCCAGGCATTTGCCATTTATGAGGAATGAGGAAAACCTAGAAAAATCCTTAGTCAGGGAGGACGGGATTCGAACCCTAGACCTCCCGCTCACGATTCCGCGCCTTAACGACCTCGGCCACCCGTGGCGGTTGGGAACAAATGGTCTCGGACGCTTCATGTTGGTGCTAAGTGCGTTAACCCCAAAGTTACGAATGTGTTTATGGATGGTCAAAAGGACAGAAATGCAATAGCTTACCTTAGCACATGTTATTCTGTAAAATGTATGCCGAAATTAAATAATTTGTAAATCAAGTACCACAGTTGTTCATAAAATT
This sequence comes from Metallyticus violacea, assembly GCA_030762175.1. NCBI lineage: Eukaryota > Metazoa > Arthropoda > Insecta > Mantodea > Metallyticidae > Metallyticus > Metallyticus violacea. The sequence continues at coordinate 277,502,250 of CM060846.1, read as the reverse complement.
TACCTGATGCAACTCCCTCTAGAAGCTCTTTAAACTGGGTGATAGTGTACGATATGTGGTTAACGGTCTTCTTTTGATTGGCTATGTACACACGTCACATCGCACTTCGATTCATATTGATGACTGTAGCTCCTAACTGAAATCTTCTTTCTGCTCACAAATATTTTTTTAGTAATTTTTTCGCACTCCGTGCATAACTCTTCAAGTTCTCATTACTTATTTTTAACTTATTGCACTAATGCTGTCATAAAATTGTCAATGTAGCAAGAATTTAAACAAATATATGATAAAAGATTTTGCTTCAAAGCCCAACATATTTAAGTAATGTAATTATTTAGTTTGCTATAATTCATCAGTTACCTATCAAAGTCTTAATAAAAATAATGCAATAATATCTCTAAATGAAAATAGAAGTCCTTGAGAAATTTAGTCACCTTAAGGTGACAAAATCTTTCTTACGGTACCGAGATAATAACACACAAATATACCTGGACAAGAACTGCACAAAGAATGTAACAAATATATTTTAGTAAAGGAGAAATAAAGTCTTAAACTATACACACTAAGGCATATAGACCATATGACATTAGCGTCAAATATTATAATGGATTAAGCTGTTTAAATCGGAGCAAAAGAAGAGATCTAGATAAGAAAACAAGCATTTATTTAAAGAAGAAATTGTAACAATATCCTGCTAGCGACTACATAGCGACTACAAAGCTATTTAGCTATTTAGATCAATTTATTAATTCAGAATGAAACATTATTTAAATGAACCTTATTTAAAGCTCTAAATGAAGTACTATGAAGAAGAAATAATACAAATTAAAAATTTGGGTAATAAAATCGAACAACGATATTGCTTCTTTTAAAGGGTGCTTATAAAGTATTCTTAGGAACGAAATCTAACAAAGATTTAATAGGGCATAAAAGACTAAGGGCTAGTTTATAACAATTAACTTTAGTTTAGGGCATAAAATTAACAATCGGTTATATTTACTTGGAAATGTTGGTAGTATAAACATTCATCTAAAATTATTTCGTCTTAACTTCAAAATAACTCCAATTCGCGAAATTTCACAAGTTAAAGCACCAACTAGAGTTTAGTAATTGTTAAATAAAACATTTCTCAAATTACAGATGCATAAGAACTTCATTTATAAATAATATGGTTAGTTACGTTTATTTTAATGTCGTCGTGTGGAAAAAGTTTCCTCAATGTTTCATTTCCATTTCCGCGTAAAAACAGCAGAGCTGCTTTCAATTGTAAGCTATGTTAGGTTAACCTTAAAAGCGGTATATTGTACAGACTAATTTCCGACATCTCATTCGAAAATGAATTTCACCGAACTGCTCGTGTATTTCGTAAGAGAAATAATCCTTTCTTAGAACTAAACGATGTAAATAAATAAATAAATAAATAAATAAATAAATAAATAAATAAGTATTTGCGATTTCATTTAACAAAAGGCGTCGAAAAACTAGAACAGATGTTCTGTTCCCGATTATAATCACAAATGAAGCGAAATCATGCTTTGATTCTATGTTCACGATACTACTAATTTTAAGGGCCTATATGACAGGGAGCTACCAGGGAGCTTGGAGGTATATTCAAAGTGGAGAAAGAACGGTCAGTAGAACCCATACAGTAACTAAAGCATGGGCAGCTCTGATACCTGAGTTCATTAAAATGCCAACCGAAAAGGTTAATATTAAAAAATTGATGCTAGGCTTCTATAACATTCACAATTATCTCAGAAGAAAAATGGCGAAGTATTATAAGTCCTTATCATTTTATACTTATTAAAATATCGGAATCAGAAAAGAGAGATGTGTATAATGTTAATGATCACGTAACCCTAAAAACTTAAATATTGTATTTAAATCTTATAAGAAGCTCATAGAAATGACGAACTAAATATCGAATTTTATAGGTTAATTTGCATAAAATAAATTAAAATTAGGCCTTTAAATTTCCAAAATTTATTTGTCCACATTAAAAATGTAGGATGATTGCAGGCAAGAATATAAAATTAATATTAAAAAGGGCAGCAGAAATAAATATAGCAACCACAGGGATTAAGTCTTCTAAAAACAAGTTTCAAAGTATTTGCCAAAATATTAAAGTTTAAAGGTCTGTTATCAGTACAGATAAAGGATTAAAAAATTTAACAAACTTTGATGTAAAAAGGATGCCTAATATTGCCTGCTCTTTCTAATATACATGGACGCACAAATTTCTGAAGAGCCTGCTCAGTTAAAGAAAAGAGAGCTTTTAAAATCAACGCATTTTTTTTAATGCAAACTTATTTGCTGATGGTCAGATTGGTTTTGTAGAGAGAGAAAATAATGTGCAAATAGTACAAGTACATTTGAATTTGAAATGTATAAAGACAGCTTATGACTTACATACGAGGCGCATTTCAAAAAAGTTCATCTCACAGGAGCTGCCTAACTAAGCGAAACATGATGAATTTGTGAAGGTTAATACAGAGCAGGGAATATAGTATAAAACGGGAAACGAAAACTGAAGATAAAAGTATGTATTTAATAAAAACATAACATTGAGGCTTAAAAACAAATGATTTTCCCCTATCATTATTATTTTATTTGCGTTTTATATTGTTAGCTTAATATTAGCATTGCACTTAACTGTATAACAACTAAAACTGAAGGTGAATAACATTTGAGCTATGTAGTTAATTTTAGAAGTACGAATGCTTGTTTTTCTGTGTTCCGAAAGCACTATGTTCTCTCCGCCTGCATTTATTGTACACTTTACATTACCAAAATTGATACAGTACATAAACTACCTCTAAACATTTGACGTCGCTCCATATCCTTCCAGCATTCCCTGGAATTCGGCATTTCCGCTGCCCTACGGTATTGAAGCTGCAGGACGGCCGCTGTCTGTGAGGGTAAGTCCGATTATTCGTCCATGCGCATGCTCAGACTATTTCCCCCATACTCTTTCATATGACATCGAGTTTATCGCTGGGCGCAAATACATCATTATTAATGCTAACAATAACAATCCCCCTATGCCACATCTTCCCCCAGGCCACCTTAATCGACGTCCTCGGCAAGTAAAAAAATTCGGTTTTTAGATATACCCAATCTCCTAGTCACCCGATTTCCCTAATTTTAAGAGACTATTTTTCCTGTTTTGTTTAAATTGTATATACCGAGTTACTTTGCAAAAATACAAAAATAATAGTCTGATTTCGCTCATTTTCAGAAACTATTTTTCTTATTTTATCTCAATGGCCCTTAGTATTTGTTACCCTAAAATGATGCAGTACTTCTACTTTGTAGTATTATTTCTTGATGATATGTGCACAGTAGAGGACTGATAACCAAATAACGATGGTTTTCCTGATATGAATTTGTATCAAAATAAACGTTTCGTATCTGCGACAGTAGAAAAATTAGTTAAAGAAAATATATAAGAAATATCAATACCAGCAAATTTATATATATATATATATATATATATATATATATATATTAAAGAAGAGAACGAAAATATTTACCCACTAGATCCGTGCACCAAATAGGCAAGAGAGTAATATATGTGCTTTTTCAATGAGCCCGTTTGTGAAGATTGCTCTCCAATAGAAGGAAAGGGTAAAGCTGATAAAAGAAAATAACAAGAGGGCGAGTTTCAATTGAGAAGAAAGTAAAGCTATGACATTATTTTAGTTTGGGAGTTGCTGTGCTGTTTTTCCGGCAAACTTTACTGTGTCGTTAGAGATTAATGAAACAACAAAGAAATATTATCGTGAAAGATATTGTGCATAATGTTATGCAACTGTCATTATTGACAAAATCGCTAGTTTTCAATGAGTAAAATGTTGCTCTGCAGAGCAAATCAAAACATGATGAATGATTAAACAAAATTGAAGCAGCGCACACGCTTGGTTTATATGCGAGTTAATGATAAACAATATGTAAATTATATTTAAGTGAATAGAAGCTATGAAATTCCCTGGGGAAAATAATATTTTTCAATTGTTTTCTAATTACAGGAATATGTAATCGTGTTCTAAAATTAACGTTTTCTTTTGATGCCTTCTTCAGAGCGTTGGCTTTACAAATATTTACCTATGGAGCGTGTGTCAAGCTGTGCAATAAGTTCATGTTCCGTGAGCCTTTATGCAACATAGAGTTTATAGTATAAGGATACGCCGGCTTCCAAGGTAGGCCCACTGGCCTGTTCCGACCCAGAAGTCGTGGAATCTGCCTCCAGATCTCCTTCTCTTATATGCTATTTTAAATTGCTAATATAACTTTAATTCACGATTTTTTTAAATATGCTAATTCCATTTGTTTTTTCGCTTCAAGTTAAATTTTAAGTTTTTCTTTTATTATGTAATTTCACCACTTCAAAAACTTCATTTCTGCTGATTCTAACATCTTCTGTCAGGCGGTTTTCTGATCCGTATGTAAAAATAGATACAACATGGATGCTTCGTTTTTGAGGTCTCTATCATAATAACATCATTTTACAACCCAAGTAACTGCAATGCTGGACCTGCTCTGTTATTTTATCCTTTACTGCAATTTTTGAGCTCACTATGCGTTTCCCCAAGAAGGCGCAGTGTTGTTTTTATCAGCTAACATACGAAGTGCTATTCAAAAGTAAGAGCCAGTCATTCATAGCACAATAAAATTGTAGCAGGTAATTTTGTATAACTGCCCTCTCTTACTTTTCTATGTAGTCACCGGAGTCACTTTCCCAACACTTTGGATACTCCTGCATAAAAGCATCCGCCAGGGAAAGGAACCATTTTAGAATTGCAGCTTTTAACACTTCCCTATCGGACGAAACGCAGAAACCACTGAGTGTGAGATATGGATACTTCAAGAGTTCCCATGGAAATCTCTTAATCTTTCTGACAGTTTGGTTGCATTGTCATGAGAAGACTTCTTCTCATGTCTCCAGTTGTGAATGCCACTCCTTAGCTTGGAAAGCATTTTGACAGCATACTTGTGTCGTAATTGTTGTTCCCGGCTCGTGAGGAAACGCATTTATTTGTTTTATGAAGTGGAACGGTGTCACTCCATTGTTTCGAATCAACCTTGACGTACGAGATCCATGTTTCAACACCAGTCACAATATGAGGAAAAAAGAGCATCTCTTTTTCTTTCGCACCAGTCCAAAAATGCACTTGCTCCTTCACGCAGCCATGAGGGACCGGCCTGGCCCGTATTAGCGAAATCCGAAGGAATGCAGTTATTGCTGTCGTTCCCAAGAAAATATTTGAGGAAAATTTCTTCAAATCGTCAGTATCTTACTTTCTAGGCACTAAAATGACAATGAAAATCATTTATATATATATAAACAAAACACACGTGTGTGTGCGCTCATGTTAATGCTTTAGCTGCCGCAATTTTTTTTCTGAACGAAACTCTGCATATAACGATCAATTAACAAACAAATCATCGAGTTTGTTAACCACCAAAATTGGATCATCGGAGTTGGGAGTCAACCTAAAGCGAAATTTTAAGATTCGCTTAGCGGCCGCAATTTGTATCGTTTTCCTCAACGAAAATCCATTAGTTCTCAGTTTGAATTATCCATAACTTTGAAAACCTTTTAGATTTTGCAAAAGTGAAATCATTGCAATGTTTTTATATAAATGTGTTTTTATTGTAATAAGAATAAACAAGGCTATCAAAAGAAAAAGCAAGAAACATTTAAATTTTATTGTTCAAAATTAAATAATCGTTCTTCTATGATATGAACGGCATTAGTAAGTGCATTCCTAGCAATGCTTTCAATAACATCTTTTGCGCAAACAATTGAATACCGCTCTTAATCACATATTATTTGCAATTTATTTTTCAGAAATGTCTATGTGCGAAAGGGACTATGGATTTTACAGAGCAGGGTTCATATGTTACGTTTGAAAACTTTTCAATGTATTGGGACCGCTACGAGTGGCCGAGGTCGTTAAGGCGCGGACTCGTGCGCGGGAGGTATGGGTCTCGAATCCCGCCAGGACCGTCCTCCCTGACTGAGTTTTTTTCCAGGTTTTCCTCAGTATTCACAAATGAAATGTCGGGAAGGCGCCTTAGGCCTGGAACGCTTCCTTCCTTTAAAAAAATCCTTTCCCAATTTATCATTTCATTTCACGCATCATCAGTGTCCACTGCCTGTGATGCCTCAGCAGTAAAAACAGGCGTTAAACACCAATTAAAAAAAATATGTTTTGGGGTATCATCTATTGCATGCATAGCACTACGTGAGGCCAACAAGAGTTCAAAGGCAAAACCATTCTGTTCGAAAAATACTGTCAGTATTATAAACCACAGTTATTTATGCAAGAGTGACACAGCTACCATAGCAAGGAAAGTTAAACAAGCATACAATCCATCTAATGTATATAATGATATCTATATGGCACCAAAGTGTTATTATGTACATAAGATACATCCATTTCAGACTGGAAACTTACTTGAGAATGACCCTATAGTATATGAAAATTCTCGTTTGTGATTAAACTTGGAATAACTCCTGGAATGCCTTTCTAAAATCTCAAAATTGTCACGTTAGGGAGTAAAGACACAGTAGCAAGTCTATTCTTGTATTAAAGAGTTAAAACCCTTATTTAGATTTTCGTTTGTCTCTTCCCCTGAGTTTATTTGTGAAAAGATGTAGAAATAAAGGACATGTTGCAAATTAAAAGTTTACTGGCGCAATATTAACTTATCCTAATACCCTATGCATCTAAAAGTATATTTATATCATGCTTATCACTTAAAAGAATTGTCGGTTCTTGTGGTGTAGTGGTTCCCATACTTGCCTCCTAACCCCAAGATCGCGGGTTCAAACCCGGCCAGAATCGATGGATTTTTTCGGGCTTAAAATCCTAAGTATAATTTCCTTCGGAAGGGAAGTAAAGCCGTGGGTCCCATGTCGTACATTTACGGCACGAAAAAGAACCTCAAGCCTGAAAGAAGAAACCCCTGAGCAAAATTTGTCGGTCGTTTCACGCCCTGATTTGACTGGGACGCTAATGACCTGAGATGTTAAAGAGCGTCCATAAATAAAGCAAATAAAATTAAAAAAAAAATCTTACAGTTACGGAAACTAAGTTATAAATGTGTAAGCGTACCGCAGTGTTAAATTTCAAAGCATTTATCTTCCAAAATACTTAACATTTAGTCTACACATTATCATGACATGCTCATTGCTTCCATTCCAGGCCTTTCGTAAAGATTGTGGTACAATAGAAGAAACGTAGTTTTCCTGAGGTAAATTCTACTGCATTGCTTTGTAAAACAAAGGATAGGTTATTGTTTTAATTAAATCCCAATCGTCAACTTTTCTTGTATAACAAGATGGATGCTCCACTGCATGTGTAGTTGGATGAAGATATATAATTATTCTGGTAGGTACGACAGCCTGTTTGTTCGATTTATTCTAAAGATTTATCCTCGGAAACAATGATTCTTTGTAGTGTACAACGCTTATAATACGCTGCCGTCAAATCAGAATAAAGGTGATATTTGGAGAATTATGTACGGTACTTGCACCAGAAATAGTGCGAAATACACGACGTACTATGTAGTCAAGAGATTGCCTATGGACGAAGCTTAAGTACGCAAAAAACATCGCGGCAAACAAAGATAAGTCGATAATGTAAGATGTATTTGTAAATTTGATTAACAACTAAAGATATTAACTCCTCCGATAAAAAAAAAAAAAAAAAAAAAAAGGAACAGAGGGTATTAGTTTAACACAATTTAGGCCTAAAGAAAAATTAAAAAGATAAAGATTATAATTAAGAAGGTATTCATTATTAATGTACCAAAGAAAGTCTAGAACAACAAATTTGATATTGGGGTAAAGATCTAATAATGAATATTGCATGAAAGAACACATTTTAGTGCTTTGCTATGGTGTCTTCAAGACCTGGCGTTTTATTTAGTCTTCAAAGAATTTCTCTTCTTGAAAGATAGAATTCATGTCACCAATCTACAGAAACAGTTGACTAGTTTCAAGTCAACTAGCTTCACGACTCCAAATTTGTGGCCATGATGTAATCTGAAATTAAATCCAATTAGTTACTTCATATGCAGTCAGCTGGAGTAGTGTGAGCCAGCGAAAAATCTGACCTTGCACATTTGATGTAACTGTTGACTCCGGTTGCTTGCAAGCAGATGTCTTCTACGATAATCGTGTGGAGATCGGGTAATATTCTACTAAAGTATGGTCTAATATATTACTACAAGTGTATGGAGTAACAACGTAGTGTAGTTTTTAGTAGAAATGTGTTTCACAATGATTTTTATCTACACTTGTACTTAATAGCTCCATATCTGAGGATAAATTAATGTTTCATTGTTCATCATGCTCTTGTGGCTTGTTTAGATTTTCCCAAAAGTGTAGAAAAATTGATAACTTTGAAGACAGGTGCATTTTTTATTATTTTAATAATTATGGAATAGGTTCACTAAATATATGAAGCAATAGTAGCGAAAGTTAATAAAATTAGGCGTGTAATGTAAGAATGATTCAACATGTGTGCACAATAAGCGTTTTAGGTTAAATGCCACGAAAATAATGTTTTCTTGCCTCATTCTCTTTTAAAATAAAAAAGTAGTCTCTTTTGACACAATTTTCATAATTTGAAAAATGAGATTGTCAGGTGAATACAAGCAGACGTACATAAATATAATTTTCAAATGATTGAGCGCAATATCTCGAATACAATTGATGCTCCGACATAGATGCATGTATGAAAATTTACGGTGGTAATCTCATTGTAATAGAATATTATGCTTATATGTATATTACCAAAATAAAATATTTAAATTGTCATTGTTTCCGGGAAAAATATCAGACGAATGTATTAGGAGCAATAATATTCCGTTCTATATATTAAAAATACGAATTTATTACCAAGGAGTGTCATAACCTGATTCATGTTATGACGTCGTGTGGCAAAAGGCTGTTCCTCCACATTGTTAATTTATGACATCGTTAGTAACTCCTTACTAATGCTTTATAAGTGCTGTAAATTATTTTGCGGAACAGAAAGCTCCAACTCCATAACTTATAAGGAGTGTACTAACACATGTAATGTGATTCCATAATTTTGTGGAATAGGGTTGAGGTCTACAAAGGGTCGTGAAAGAAATTATTTCTGTCATATGATCTTAGCGTAAACTAAGTCACAAATAGTTTTGCATTTTTTTTTTTTTTTTTTTATTGTTTCAGTTGCACTGTAAGCAAAGAATAATGTACAGGAAGTGTACTACATTAAAATAGTGTACAATTCCTGCTCTTTTTAAAGACATAGTCACTTTTAAACAATGTTATAGATCTTGGGTGATATTAAAATGCTTCAAGGTATGTTTTTATCCACTATAGGTAATAATATTTTATGGGCAATATTTTATTTAGGTCAAATGACAAAGTAAAATCTTTCCAATTGTTTTTAGATGTTATTACATTGGTTTCGTCTTCAAATGAAATACATAAACGTCCGTTCAATCTATCTATAAATTCACTTTGTCACATAATGAAATTAGATAACGTATACATCTGCAATAAATAAATAAAATTGTGACACAAACGACCTTTGTATGTTTATGATATTGAAATTATGAAGGAAAATTTTCAGTTCATAAGAGAGAAAACAGGTTGAATGAACAGAATTGCATATTTTTGCTAGTAGCTTATACGAAAATATGGATCAACTCTTAGGTCCATCATATTTCATACTAGATAGTATATACAGAGGGCACTGTAGTAGCGTTCAAGTGTTTTCTGTGACGTTAAACTTTGATAAAGGTTTTAAAGCAAGTTGTAGGTTTTTATTATATCTTGGAGCTATGCCAGTCGTCAAAACCTACAATGCATGTGAAGGTAGCAGCTTGTATTTAGTTTGAAGGAGACTTTGTAAGTAAGCAGTTTTTTTTATGTGTGCTCGGTGCTTTCAACGGGCAGTCAAAAATAAGGCTACCTTTATTAAATTAATAACTTGAGGGTGCAGAGTTATATTTATAAAAGTATTGATTTGATAAGGATATTTATTATGTATATGCTATAATGAAATAATTTAGAGATAGGTTTAACAGGGATTGATATAATTTAAGACTTGTACTTTATATGTATGTCATTTGACATGTAACTGTAGTTTACAAAAGCGCTTTGTATACATTTAGGTAAAAGATGTGAGAAAGAGACAGAGATATGTACCTGACTGACAATTCGTTCGCTGACCCTTTCTTAGTGTGAAATACAAAAGGGTAAACGATTCCTTTGTCAGGTCACGAGAATTTCTGCCCATGTGAATACTTAGAAGTTCCCAGTAAGAAAAACGCAGCCGTAACGGGACAGAATTTGAACAAAATAAGATATAGCAATAATTATGAAAGGGTATGAAAATGTCAGAACGGAGACGAAAATGTTTTATTTCAGGCAAGCCGGAGGTACAAAGTATTATGCCTCCTATACAAGCACAAGTTTGCTAAAGAAAATGGGAAAATGCGTTCATTATCTCTGAGAACATTTGGCAATCTATAACTGAGGGAGGAAAAAGATGTTACTTTAGAAATCAACATGTAAGGAAAGTGCCGAAATTTATGACAGACTGTGACCGCCACGGGTGGCCGAGGTCGTTAAGGCACGGACTCGTGAGCGGGAGGTCTGCGGTTCGAATCCCGCCAGGACCGTCCTCCCTGACTGGGGTTTTTTCCTGGTTTTCCTCAGTCTTCATAACTGGCAAATGCCGGGGAGGTACCTAAACTTAGGCCTGGAATGCTTCCTTCCTTAAAAAAAAAATCCTTTCCCAATTTATCATTTCATCTCATGTATCATCAGTGTCCACCGCCTGTAGTGCCTCAGTAGTGAAAACGGGCGTTAAACACTACTCAAAAAAAAAAAAAAAAAATATGACAGGCTGTTCTTGGAAAATTCAGGCTTGTGCGAAGATATTGTAGATCAGAAGGGGGGAAATAATTTTAGCAATTGGGCATCGAATTAAAATCAACAAATGAGAAGAACTTAGCGATACAATAAATATTTTAAGATAGGCAATGGTGAACATATAACTCGAGAATAGGATAATAAACGAGGGAATTTAATTTAGCGAGAGGCGTGGCGATGTTATAGAAAACAGGAGTACAGGATCAGAAGGTAGTCATTCTAGGTTATTCTTGCTTATTATTCTGCAATGTTTTATTCATGAGTTTTGGACAGTTAGAAGTTAGGAGTTAACAGTGAGAGATTTTCAGCAGTGAGTGGTGAGAGATAATTCGTAGGGAGTCCTGAGAAGAACAGTTAGTTAGAAGTGAGTAGTGAAGTCAGCGACGAGCAGTCGGAAAGTAACCCCCAGTATTTTTATATGTGAATAAAACCCCGTGTATCTTTTGGACAATACATTTCTCGTTCTCGTGGATCTAAATTGATCAAAAAACTCTCTATAGGGCCCTGAGATCGAACCCAGCCGAATTGGAGCAGAAGCCACAGCCAGCAGCCGGGAAAACATCGAGACCACGACCAGCAGTCAACAATATAACCGCATCCACCTTACAAACCCAACCGAAACCCACTCCATAATAAACCCCGCTCCCACCTGACGCTAATAGCGTGGGGCATTTTTATATCAAACATACGCCCACGCCACCCCCAACTTCGGCCCCATATGGCATTCCAACGTGGGGCTATAATCATATTTTGATATCAAACTTACGCCCCCATACCCCGGCCCGAAACGTGTGCAAATTGTGTGCTAATTGTTCTCCATTATATAAATATAGTCTTCAAGGAGTGGTTTTTACGTGAAAACGGTTTCTTGCTGAAAGATTGTAAAGCGATGCGTAAGAAAGTATCCTAGCAATAATGTTCCTGGTAGAGAAACTGTTAGCTAACTTGTTAGAAAGCTATGAGAGACAGAATCTATCAATGACAAGAAAGGTGTCCTGTGTTCTTAGATGAAATACAAGATGTTGTCATTGAGGGGCATCTTTTCAGTATTTATCATAACATGGGTTAGTGCTTATTATTATCAGTTTTAAATACAGTAGCATTTGTGCTTTCAGTAAAAATATGAGGTAAAATAAAAATACTAACTTTAGGTTCGGCGATATTAACCTCCTTTTTCCCAATTGCGGCGGCTGCATTTACCATTAAGCAGCCTCGCTCAGGCGTCCCGTAACTCAAATAACCTTGAGTATAAGAGATTAGGACTCCTCCATTATCTTTTCCAAGGACAATTCATACTATTGTTGTCGTCTGATTTGCGGAATTCAATGTCCATATTTAAGAGAAGATCTTACTACTGCCTGGAGCTGCATTATCATTGCTTGCAGCTGCACTCAAATCCGTGAACTATAGCAGAACTGCAAAATATCTCGGGAGGAAAGCTGGAATGCGTGAATCAAGACGATATAACGCTTGTTTCGTAGCTTTGGATAGTTGCAATGTCTGCTTTGAAAGTGTTTTAGGCACATTCACAATTTTTAAACCACAACAATATTCTATTAATTTAGCCCTGTTCGTTTATCGGTAAATGCTATTATTATCTCTCGTGTTGTTGATTTTTAAGAACGCGTACATCTTTCCAGTACACCGCCAGGGGTGGCCGAGGTCATAAAGGTGCGGACTCGTGGGCGGGAGGTCTGAGGTTCAAATCCCGCCAGAACCGTCCTTCCTGACTGAGGTTTTTTTTTCAGGTTTTCCTCAATCCTCATAAATGGCGAATGCCGGGGAGGTACCTTAAACTTAAGCCTGATAACTTTCCTGCCTTAAAAAAATATTTTTTCCCAATTTATCATTTCATTTCATGTATCATCTGTGTTCACCGCCTATGGTGCCTCAGTAGTAAAAACGGGTGTTAAACACTAATAAAAAAAAACCTTTCCGGTTTGCCGACTACCGATATTATGACTTACCGTTTAGGGTGTTGTTGACCGATAACTCGGCTGCGTAGAGCGATGTCCTAAAATCATGGTACGTAATTGTTTTAATTCAGGTTAAGACAATGTAAGAAATGTTGTCTCCATTATTTTAATAGAATATAGTATAAGCAAAGGATGTAAACAGTACACTTGTACATTTTGCTGTGCATTAAAAATAGTTTACTTTTCCAGGTTGGTTTCTATCTTTAATTAATTAAAGAATTTTAGTACGAGAGTACCAAATTGCTTGAAATAATTTGAGAAGTCAGATTGTTTGATATTTTTAAGTTATAAATAAAGACATAAGTGTAAGAAAGTAGTTGGTACTGAATAAGAGTTTGTAATTGAAGTTTACTACCTATATCTATTTCTTGCAGACAAACTTATCTTGTCGCAATGTTTCTGTTTGTATAAAGAGTAAATTTAAATAACCGATAACTAACTCACTATTACGCCTTAATGGATATATCACCACTACTAGATGAAAATAAAATTGTTACACAAACTTAGAACATGAGTTTCACACTTCAATTGTACCAAAAGCTACTTAAGACCGTCTCGGTTTCACAAAATGTCACATTATGTACCAATTAACATTATTTATTTTTTATCATTTATAATTTGAGACAAATCCGGGAATACATTTAAGAATAGGTATTTGAGTTGTAGCAAATCTGATAATACGTTTACGATTTACATCTAGTTATAGTATAATGCACTGGGATTTACTTTTACAATCTGGAGTGTTGTAGATCATTTTAATAAATAGGAACCTATTGATAATGCTTTCACATTTCTAGAAACGACAACTGGAGGCGTTTAGTAGAATAATCATATCTTTTTAAACTTTGTCTCCTGTTGGTTTCTGCAATCTTCACATAGGATAAATGACGACAGAAGAAACGGAAGCGCTGGGGAGTAACCTGTTCACCCGCCGCTTTGTTCATCGCGTATTCTACGTCCGGTCTCTGGGATCGAACACGGGTCGTCTAAACGAAATGCTTGTAGTACAATCATCATGGTGCTGAAGAATTTGTGATGGTTAACAAACATTTCTGGAACACTTCAGAAGACAGAAACATAACTATATTGAATATGCTGTTTCTGAAAGTCTACAGCAGGGGTGTGTTTTAAACTCTTTAAAATTAAGTATTAAGAATACACACATATGGTAGCATAAAAAGTACGGTGTGTGTGTTTGGAACAATTATACTACATAATGGTTGAAAACGACGGAACTTATGCTGCATTGGGAAGAGGGGCACTTTTATTGTTTTAAAAATATGTGCATAGCTTTCCTAAAATTTTAGTCCATAAGAGAAGTAAAAATAATCATTCCATCTCCATACAAAACGCTTATTTATTAATCGATAGGGTTGAGTACATTAAGGGAGAAATTATAGAAAATATATTGTGGGAGACAGTCTCAGTTCCATTATAGTTTAACAAAGGACGATGATAGGCAATCAACGTCTCCACCTTACTACATGCTTCACAGTTTGTCTGCAGAAGCTCAGCTGTAGCCAAGTTATATTGCAGATCACTGAAAATAGTGCCCATTTTAAATGTCACTGAAGTGACTTTTAATAAGTCTCAGTTTAAAAAAAAACTAAGCTTAATAAGTTGTTTGTTAAACTAAATTTAAATACAAAGATAATTGCGAAGGTGATCGTCTATAAATATTAACAAATATTTTGTTTTAATTCCACGTGTATATCGTTCGCCGAGGGATGCAGCAGTTTTATAATCTAAATTATTGTAATTGAGCTAATTGTTCATGCGAATTGAGAAAAAATACAGAGTTTATTTGTTTTTGTCATGCAACTTTTAAGGGGAAGTAATACAATCCCATATTTGCAATGTGCTATTTGCAAATATGTATGTACATTTTTGTGTAATACTACTGATTATGTTTTGATGAAATTTTGTATCATAATATTTGGATGCTTTCTGTATCTTTTTACATTTTCTTAAAGAAGTCTGATTATATTCATTTAAAAAAGTGTAAGTCAAATAGTTTATAAATTGTTCAAAAGTTTCTATTCCACTCCTTGTTGGCATTTAAATTTCAGACTTTAAAAATGGAAGTGTAAATTATCCAATTTAACAGCAGAAAATTTGTTTTCCTGGTGTTACTGATTTATCTAAAATTTCTAAAAAAAAAAAAAAAAAAAAAAAATGAAATAAAGATGAACAGTACCACGGTGCTTCTCTGTCTCATTGTTTTTTTTTTTTTCTTTTCTCCTGAAGATTAATGGCCGTTTCAACTTGAAGATCCGCTTTCATCACTCTTTCTACATCAATTTCATTGAAAACTATCCACAACTTTTTTAGCACCTTCACTGAACTTGATTGCATACAGAAAACTAACATTGCATTCACATCCATTTGGTATCTGAGCAGGAGTGTTAAGCTCACGTTTTATTTTTGGAAAAGTGTTTAACGTCCTTTTTAACTGCTAAGGCATCACAGGCGATAGACACTGAGGATAAATGAGACGAAATTACAAATTGGGAAGAGATTTTTTAAAGAAGGAAATGTTTCAGACTTAAGTTGAGGGTACCCCCCTCTGCATTTACCGAAAACCTGGGGGGAAAAAAATTCAATCAAGGAGGACGTGTCCTGGCGGGAATCGAACCCCAGACTTCCCGCTCACGAGTTCGTGTCTTCGCGACAGTGACCATTCTAGTAGTGTCATGCTTTATGCCACAGTTTATACTTCAATATAGCAGCTAAACATTTTCTATGCTTATAATCCACATTCAATTTCATGATATTCTCTTAACTACAATTTTATATGTTACAAAGCTATTTAGAGCAATGAAAAGTAATTGGGGTTTAATTTGTGTGGTTACCACGGCATATATCCTCTTTATCACATTCGCCAACCACACCCGATCTATGACTTGTGAAGTGTTTTCTCCTTCAGGAACTAGTGACATGCCAAGTATTTCTCCAGGAATTTTCTGCTTTCAAATCCGCTCTCAAATTTATATCAGTATTTTCACTAACTACTCTAATAATCACTAATATGGAATCACTAAAATTTGCATTTATTTTCCGTTTTCTCCCTGAACCTCTGAAAGATTCCTTTAACACAATTTGTAATCTAGACATCTTCAATAAAACTTTATTTCACTCAAACAGAACACACGCTGTAAACAACGAATATAACAAAGTATGCGCCATTTCTTAACAATTAGCCAAAGTGCAGAATTTCCATAGGAGCACACATGCGGCGAAATATGTGATAAAGTTCAATACTGTAATCAAATGCTAAATTAATACAAAATGGGAACGTTACCTAAAACGTCACCATGATATTTAAACAATGTTACCAACCTTTAGGAATTATTTACCACATTTACAGGCCAATAGTACCACAATATGTTAAAAAGTATTTGTTCCGTACGTGGCGTACCACTTCCCATGTGGTGTTTGAGTGCTTTTCTCAAAAAAAAATCCAGAGTGCCATTCTTTGGTATGGTAAATGCACTACCTGTTAAAATTAAATATGTATTTGCTACTGCGAAACAAATGTCTTTCACTTATCATACTTCCCGCTTTGATCACTATATGGTTGACGTTAATATATTTATCGACAAACTATGGACAGATTTTATATTATTCTTATTAAAAATATTAATATAACATTTCTATAGCTTTTATTTATTTGAAAGTCTTGACTCATATGTACGTTTACTTGCAAATACAGAATAGAACGAAAGATGCATTATATATTTAAATGAAGAAATTGCAATATTTTAGTAACAACAAAGAAAAGAACAACGAGTGTTGTAAATACTATGAATTTCGATTAAAAATGCGTTTTTTAAAATTATTTGTATGCTTTTAAAGAAAGAGGAACATTCCATTGTATTTGTATATTATTCGTATTGTAAATATAATTTCTGAAACTTTCCCAATAATATTTAAAAATAGTAATTCCTATTTCAAATTGTACAGCTATTGAACATTTGTTCATTTTTACGCCAAACAAAGGACCTGTTACTGATATAACACTCAGTTGATAAAAAAATTAGATAATATGGTACTGTTAACTCATAAATTTACTTCTAATGTTAAAATACAACTTTTTTTTAAATATTTGAAACAGCATGACGTGCATTACGTTAATCCTTTCCTAAATTGATTTGTTTTGTCTGAATATTGTTAAAATTGGCTTAAACGTATTTATTATAATGGAATAATTTATTATATTTTACCTAATCATAAAGCCATAAAATTCTAAATGACAGCTTAATTCTATAAGATAAGTAGTTCAGAATAATTTCACAGGTGGAGTTTTACAATTGATATGACTATTTGAACTCTATGTACCTATTTTAAACTAATAGAAAGAGTTTAAATTATTTCTGGCTTTCTGGTGAATTAAGTAACCTTGGTAAATTATTATATGAACTGAATAAATATTCTGGTACATTTTTCTGGGATCTAATTAATAGAATAACTCGTAAAAGAATTAAATTCAAATCTCACACTGTATAAATATAACTGGATAATTTCAGCAACTTTGTATTAACAGTTGAATTGTAGAGAGGAACATTTAAACTGAGTATTTTTTCACAACGTTAGTAACATTGATAATGTATTTATTTAGAAATATTAAACGTGTGGATATTTATGAATCTGCTACCAGTCTGTTTTACTCTAGTAGTATATATTATTTTGGATTTACGTTTTGTTTTAATGTATTATAAAAGCAATTTTAGATTCCTTAGTGATAATTATTGATTAATGTTTTGATCAAGGATGTCTTCCAAATTAATTAAAATATTTAAAACGATTTCTATACAGAATAATGGTGATATATACCCATTTATATAATTGCGTCATGCCTGTGGTGCCTAGGTAGTTAAAACGGGCGTTAAACACCATTCAAAAAATAATAATAGCATCTTTGGTTTATATTTTTGCTACATTTTTAGAAAATTTACTGCTTATACGTGGGTTTTATATTTTGAAGGAAATTAATGAATTTATAAAACACATTCTGGTTTTAAATCTGAATGTCACTTACATTGGCAATGGATATACTGATTAAATAGATTTTGCATGTATTTGAGAAAAAAGAAAACACGTGACCTTAGTAACGCTTTACACTGTTTGCTCATGACATTATTGAATAAACTATCAGTTTATGACGCAAAAGAATAAAAGAATTTTTATTAAATATTATTTTACAGATAGAGAACAAATTGTGAAGGTTAATATGTCCTCTCTTTGTATAGAAAATGTAGCGGTTCCTCTAAGCTCCATTTCGCGCCCCGTTTTTTCGTATGTTCTATAAATAAATTGTCAGATGTGATGCCAAAGTGAATAATTTCATATGCTTATGAGTAGTGATTTGAAATTCTTAAATGTGATTGTTTTGATAAGAAAGTTACATTAAACTGTTATCTGGTTGTATTGGGATTGATGGTGTTTAAATTAAGGCTTAATTTAAATAAGACTCTAAATAATACAAGCAGCAAGTTATCTATTAAGTTAATGCATTTTTACGTTGTTCGTAAAGTTTCTTGAAAGCTATATCCCAACTTCGTATTCAACTTTGTCCAAAAAGATTTTTATATAATAATTTCTTGAAAATGTCTCTTGTTTTGTACAATTTATATTGTTCTTTTACCAATTATAATTTATTTAAATTAATACACATTTATATATTATTCTTCCGCTGGCCATAGCATTAAAGTGGGAGTGTTTAAGAGTAATATAGTTTATTCACGTACATTTATTTAAAGTATTGTTTTGATAAACGCTTATTATTTGTACATTAACCTGGCATTAGTTAAAACACCTATGTAATCCTGCTAGCATTTAAAGTGACCCCGTTTACATTATTTTCTTTATTGCTATTTTTCAAAATATACTGTTTTAACACGTTTTAAAAATCTCTTAACATTTTCATTTACAAGTTCGTTTTACGAACTTTCTAAATTTTGTAAAACGGCATATTTTAAAAAATAGTAAGAAAGAAAATCACGTGAATTTTAAATTAAAAGAATAATGAAATTAGTTTTCATGGATGCTTTATAAAATATTTATTGGCTTCTTTTAATCTCATTTGAACCTGATTTCCTTTGAGGAAACGGTACATAAGATATGTTTTAATTACATAAATAAACAATGCTGAATGTAGTTCATCAGCTGATCATAAACCAATTTTTGTGGAACTTGAAATCTTAATTACTACATTGGCATATATTAGGGTTGTTTATAATCATATTAACGTATTTAAATTAATAACATGCATTATCACAATACCAGAAACAGCCATTAGTGGGATTTCTGATAGCAGTAATGTTGTGGGATAAATCTTTTAATAAAACTACCTATATATTTTAGGAATATAAACTATATTAGAGTTTTCAAACATAAAATAAAGACACTGCTTTGTGTAAGTATTATATTCAGATCAGCAATTATAATTATATCTTGTAATTTTTCTATAACATGATTAAATCTATTATCTTATATTAATATTTGAAGGAAGCATAATGCTTCTTTTGACGGCCATTTATTTCTTTTTTTAGATTTCGGTAGTGCGAAAGTAAAATGGAAATGCTTCTTACACCAAAGGGCATTTTTGTTAAACATATGTAAATATGGAAGTGAGTATAAAAGGTTAATTCTATTTAATTATTAGATTGCCAAATAATATTTATTGCCAGTACTTCTTTCCCACTGAGCTCTTCCGTTATTTTGAAAGATAGCGTTAAATATTCAGAGAGCCTGTCCACGATAATAAAAACGTGTGTTCACAACCAGTGTACAACAGCAAGTAAAGGTCATTATTGAACTACAGTTGATATTTAGGTTCTATATAGTATGGTGCTATTAGCATATAATCGAATGCTTTATTGACTTTTATTCCCACGGGTTCTTTCAATTTTAATTACCTCCACTTCCGTAATATCATAACTGTATATATTTGTTTTAATAAAAATTAAAAGCGCAGTGACCTTAGGAATGGAAGAGCTTTAAATTGTAATTAGCTGTGTAATGTCCCGCAAATGTTACGTCCTATCTAGTAAGGCAAGACAGTCAAGTGTTAAACGAATGTAGATCTATCTACTGCTAAGTGCAAAAGCGTTGCTTTCCAGCAGTAGATTTGAAGATGTTATTTAAATGACCGGGTTTTAACAAAGAAGTTTGGTAAAATATGTTTCGATTAGAAACTTTTCGAAAGTCTTTAACACGTTTAGCTCAGCAAGTTGGTGTACCTCTCAGCTGTAGGTTTAAAGCCACTCTGCTGTTGCGTAATCTATGTAAAATTGCACTATATCTCAAATAAAACCCCTGAAACAAAATATCCGGGAGAATGAATTGTGGCGAGTGTTTCAAAACGCTTTAAAATGGATTCAAGCAAATCTCATAGTGGAGGGCAGGCACTTTGAGCATCTACTAAGATGCTGAGTAGAATATTAATTACCGGTTACTACTAATAAATATTAAAATTGCGCGCTATGTATTTCGATCGCACGACATGATTTCTCTCGGAAGGTGGCGAGTAACTATGCAGTAACTTCCCGTAGACAAAATCAATTTCAGATTGCGTTGAGGAATGAGGGTCCTGTATAATTTTATTTTTTTTTTGTGTGTGTGTGTGTCAAGATGTCATTAAAAGTAATAGTTACACAAACTTTTTTGAGTATCTATTCTTTTAATAGTGTTTAATCCTCGTTTTAATTACCGGGGCAACACAGGCGGTAGACACTAATGACATGTGAATGGGAATTTTGAAAAGAATGCGTTCCAGCCCTAGGATACCTCCCTTGCATTTGTCATTTATGAGAACTGAGGAAAACCTAGAATGTACCTCAGTCAGCGAGAGTGGTTCTTACTCTATTTGAACCACAGACCTCCTGTTCACGAGTCCGTGCTTTAACGACCTTGGCGTCCATGTCTGTGTTTTTGTGTATAATTATAAGGGAATAATTTAATAATATATAAGCTTTGTCATTTTTATCTAAAACTTAATAAGGCCAGAGAAATATCTGTTCATATATGTTGAATAAGAGCTATCATTTATTTTAAAAGTAAGTAGAATTATCCTATCGAAGACAAAGGTTGCCATGGTCAATCATTTACACGCTTTAAAACAGTGCATCCATACTTCCATTCAGTCATCTATATCCATCTAGCAGCAACACGATCGAAATCTTTCTATATATAAGCATTGCTTTATGGTAGACTCGATAGAATATGAGTATACGGGAGCAATTAAAAACAGTTAAAATTTGTTGAGTTGTATAGAAATATATACCTTTTGTCAGATACAAATGCTTTATATGCGTTTATTTTCCCCTTTCTATTTTTTAACAACGGTAATAGAAAGCAAAACATGATGATATAGACCTAATTGAGACTTTTTGCAGCTGCAATTTTTATTTACATACTATCCAATCATTATCCCTGTATAATTGCAAGAACGATGTAGCCAGTATAAAGGGAAGGTGCTTCACACAGCTTGTTGTATACCATTCATGCAGATATTGGCAGACATGTGCAATGCATATATTGAATGCACTATACTCATTCAGCAGTCTCTTAAGTAGTATACAGAATGTATCGAAACGAGAATAGAAAAGAATACATTTTGTAATTTAATTCATTCAGAAAAACTCAGACATCTGAAGCATAACATATTCTTGCTTTATGAGGAACTTGTACTGCAATCCTTTACAAAATCGAGTAGGGGCTTGAAAACGTAGGAAGGAAAACCCTGTCCGAACGTGCGTTATTATCAGCATTGGTAACCTTCGAAAATCACACAGGAAGGGAAAAATTAAACCGTATTTTTCAACAGAGACTCGTGCTGTACCAATTTTCGCCAAAATTGCTAAAATACTATAAAATATGCCTAATTATATACTTTAAGTAACATTATCGAATGTGTTGTAAAATTGGTAACCAACAAATTAAGAATTAAAATAAAAAAGCAACGTAAACATGAAAGTGATGCCTTTATGTTATTAGTGGAAAGAAAATGCGAAATAATTTCACTTACTGGAGTCATTTGAAGAGATAAACACTTGACCAACTTATCACTCTTTGCCTCTTAATTACCGTCTTAATAAAGAAATGCTGAAGTAGGAGCAATAATTTTGTCAGTATTTATTTGGACAGATCGGGTTGTACATAGATACTGCATTCCGCACTAAACATCGGTTTCTGAAACGCCAAATATCTGTTCGATAAACTATCGCATAGATAAACGTTTCCGAAATGTAAAACTCCATAATTTAATATTTAGTTAAGTGTTTCTGAAACATTAGAATAACTGCGATAACTTATTTGGCGAAAAACCAACATATCTCTTTCATATGTCTGATGTGTAGGATGACGGAAGTACTTTATATGTGTGGCAAATTTTATGAAATAAATCTGCACTATCTAACCTAACCTAACTTAACTAGGTATAACTAATAGAAAACTAATAATTAAGTATTCGTTAAATACCCAAACATTTTTAATAAATGCAGCTTAAATGAGCACATATAGTAAGATAAGTGTATGGTTAAAAGGTTTAGTAATAACAGCTTCTAAAGTCACTACTAAGCCAACCTGCCTTCTTTTTTCTTTGATCTAATTTGTAGTGTACATAAGGATGTTCAATTCAATGTACTTATCTATACGTTGTTATCTCCGCGCACTTCATATCTGAGGGAGAGCCGGAAAAGAATTAAATTTCTAGTTTTAAATCTTCAGCTTTGTCATATAAGTTAACGCCATCAGTTCCTTTATTTTAAATTATATATCTCTCTTCGGACACTTGTTAATAGATTTCAAATTCATCGAAGATCTTATCACGTTTAGCGTTCATTGTTCTATCATGTTTATTAGTGCAATTAATTGAATTCTGACAATGTTTAACTTCCGTATTTATTACTGAGCCACCACAGGTGGTGGACATTGATGATACATGAAGTAATAAATTGGTTTAGGTTTGCATGCCATGTGCATGAAAATGTACGAACATTATCTGAATAAATTATTTAAATGGTCTTGTTTTTGAGAAAAAATATTGCTGGAATAATAACATAATTTTCCCTGCTGTACATTAAAACATACATTTTTATTACTAAGGAATGTACATAACCTAATTTAAGGTGGCAAACAGCTGCTCTTCCATCTAACCTTCATACAACGTCACATAACTTTTTACTATACATTAATTTCTTTCGCGAAACAAAAAATTACAATTTCATACTTTACTAGAACTTGTATTGATACACTTATAATTGTATTACACCATACTTTTGACGACTAGGGCTCTTATATTTTGTTTCATTGTTTCACAACAATACGCGATACAGTACGTCGCTATTGGCGACAACTACAGCAACCACATAATAAAAACGCAAGTCGCCATTTGTTGGACAGTTCTGAACTTCACTATCAAATATATAGTTGTCAAAGTTTACATTCTCACTAGGAAGTGAATTTATGTTATCTACCCAGTAAAACTATTGAACAGATAGTTAATAGTGTGGTTATCTAGAGCTTTATGTAACCGGGCTTAAGACATGAGGTTGGAGAAATAGCTCTGGTAGCAAAAAGGAATGTGGCGACGCATTGTTCATGATAGTGAGTGGATGTACTGCATTATTGCACAGAGAACATCAATTTCAAAAACAATTTGAATTATATCGCAAGTGCAGTCAATGCTCCAATCGTACGGTATAGGTAGAGTAGGTTCAGAATATAAAAGACTGTCGTCATAGGATTGTAGGTCTGCTACTTTTAATATTCCTTGCACGTTTTAATTATTGAGTGCAAAAAAAAAAAAAAAAAAAAAGCACTTGATGTGCGTTCGGAAGTCTTTCGGTTATGACACCGCCTCTCGATCCGTGCGGTTTGCAATATTCGGGAACCTTAACAACGTGTTAACTAACATTATGGCGGAAAATCTTGGTGGGACACAGGAGTCAGGAGTCTTAACATATTGTTAAAATATTAACACAATGCAAACAAACCATATTTCAGGGTATTTTTAACATCCGTTGATGAAACCGGCCCTTTGCGTGTTATTCACAGTCTTTTCTTGAATGTTCGCTTTTATAATTTTTCAGTTTGTTATTTCGCAAAATTTCCTAACTATTTTTGAATATGAAGTCTAATCTACATTTTTGCTATGTGTAACTACTTCTCATGCTTATTTTGCACTGAAGTGAACCGCTTTCTCTGTTTGCATGTCTCAAATGGAGTTCCGTATTTTCCATCTGTACAATTGTCTTTTCTTGTTTTAGGTTTTGTATTTCGAACTTCAGTAAATCCATGATAGTATCCATCGATTTAATTTCACATACACAGTTTTTGTGATTTGTTTTCATTATGCATGTGTTGCACACCCACAGTTTGTTTTCATTTATATAATAGGCACATATCTACATGTATCTACTTGTTACACGTATTACAATTTATATATTTGGTTCCTTCTTCCCTCAGTTTTTGCAATTTGGCAGTTTTTCATAGAGCTACGCTTCCTGACCTGAAATACTGACATCATATCGAATTGTTGTTTTTGCTTTGCCAAATTTTAACTTTAACAACTTGGTAGCTCTACGCTTTAGAAAACAACAAATTCTATTTTTCGTGAAGATTAGGCAAACAGTTTCTGAGAATCTTCCAGGCAAGGAAGTTAAAACTGCACACATTCTTTACTTTGGAAGCGCTTGGAATTTCCTATAACTCGAACTCATTTTCTGACAATGCTTTCGAATTTGATAACAAGTGCGTTAAACGATCAGGGTTTTCCTGTAGGCGAAGGTAATACAAGCAGGAATTTACTTAAAATTCCTGTTATGCTTCTAGAAATTGAGATGGCTAGTGGAGCAGAAAAATTTCTTAATTAAATTCTGTACTTTCTGCAGTTTAGTAAGCCTTTCAGTTTTCGGATTCCCCTAAACTTTAGTGCAGTCATATTTTGATAGAAGCTATTAGCCGTTTTAAAAAGTGCGATCAATATAAAATATCGGTTTCATTTCTAAAATGAAATAATACATAATACAAAACAAAATCTTCTCTCCCACTGGGACTGAACAAGTGTAATGCTGGTAGGCGTGGCTAAAAATGTCTTTGTTCATTGTCAAAACTTAAAATAGTAAAGCAAGTATGTCTATTTCAAAATATGAAATATGGTGAAACTATACATACATGTTTGATAAGTAAAACAGCCAAGAAAACAGAATAGTTTTGAAGTAATTATGGCAACGGTTTACATTTTTGGTATATTTTATATTGGTGAGACTTTTTTAATCATCATCATTCGCCTTTTGGGGGTATTCAAGTACAGCCTTGTGCTGAAAATATTCCTTCTTCGGTGATTATTTTATTTCTTAAATCTTATTACGAGTATTTGCTGCTCTGCGAAGTTTTGTTCATATGCTGGTTTGCAATATCTTTAAAACTTCTGTAAACGTGAATATAACATTGTGACGCAGAGGACCGTGCATTATGAGCCCAGCTCGTCTCTACTTATCCGTTCAACATCTAAAAACAACAAATGTCGGCCAGGTCCTTCATGCAGATTTAAGGTCAATTTTCACGCCTCCATGGATGTCATGTTTAATTACTCCTGCACTCCCTATGTAAATGAGGAGATTTCCTGCCCCTTAGAAGACGAAACCTGCGAGGGCGTAGTGTACTGGAAATTTTGATCATTTATACCACTAACGTACATGAAAATGTTGCTTAACAAGTGCAAACTTTGAGTTTTGCAAATTATAGCACTTACACTTCAAAAGTATTCAATTATTTAAAAAAATAAGTCACCACAAATAAACGAGAATGCCCCCAAAAGCCTTTAACTGGAACAAGAATTCAATATGCATTCCCCAAATAGTCGAATAGGACACCTCCTGGTCACGAAGCAATCACTGAACTTGTGAAAAAAAAAAAAGGGAAAACGAAAGAGTTAAAGAATGTGAGCTGCAATTTAGCAATACAACCCTCCTCCCAAAAGAAAGAAAAAATTAAAATCCGAAGCGAAAGGAAACTAACAAAAGCTAAATTACCTACGACCGGGAGGTACCGAATTCGACGTTTTTTCCTGCAGAGCTGAGAGAGCAATTTCTCAGTCAACTAACAGGCTCAGCTCCTCATACGCAAAACCAGACGAAAAGAGGGAAGAGGTACGAACGCGCCGGATTGGTAAACACACAGGGGAATCTAATGCAGTACCGTCACAAGAGAATCTGAAGGAAAAGAAAATCTTATCTCAGGATTTTTTTTGGACGCCCGTTTTAACTACTGGGGCATCACAGGCGGTGAACACTGATGATACATGAGATGAAAGGGAAAGGCTTTTTTAAGGAAGGAAACGTTCTAGACCTAAGTTTTGGGTAGCTATCGGCATTTACCATTTATGAGGACTAACCTGGAAGAAACCTCAGTCAGGAAGGACGGTCCTGGCGGGATTCGAAATCCAGACCTCCTCCAGCTCACGAGTCCGCGCTTTAACGACCTCGGCCACGCGTGGCGGTACATCTCAGGAGTGAAAATATTTGTAGGACAACAGAAACATTTGTCAAATCGAAGTCTCACAGACATGTTTCTTAATATAGCACAAGCTCGCTTCTCGTGAATCATGAAGTGTGAAAGTTATAGATACAAGGTATCTTATTCCATCAGTAACAAACTGAAAGCTCTTACTTTTGTGTTTTCGTAAGCCAGGCCCGGTCAAATTAAAAATACATGCTTTGAATTTGCTCTCTGTGACTACTAATATTCCGACGAATGTCATTGTAGCAACTAGAAAATAAATTACAATGTCAGATTCAATAAATTATTTAAAGTGTGTCAGATAGATTTCAAACTTCTTACAAGCAAATGGTGGCGTATAGTTATTATTTAGCAGTTCATGCACGATGTAAAGTTGATAACAGCACCGATCGCAAAATTACAACTTTCGTCCTGTAAACATTTATGTTTTATATATATGTATATATGTATATGTATATATATTACTTTTGAAAGACACAATCTCTACTATTTAAAATAACAAATAATTATCCTTTATTTATATTAATTGAGAAGATGAGTGGAAGAACGATTAATTGCAAAAATATAAAACATTTTGAGAAAAATGGGTTTCAACGTTTTACATGTGATTTTAACACATCTCCTGTAGTGGTAAATATTTTGTTATTGTGTACATCTGTTTGTAATGCGTATTTAGAGCGCAGTAACATTCACCTGATTTACGAAAATCATCTCTTAGATAAGCATAAGAAATGGCGCATTTCATGTTTTAACTTTGTTTTCTAAATGTTACATTTCTGTCAGTTGTTCTTAAAATATACTATACCCTTATTAGACGTAGTAATTATAAATTTATAAACACTATAGAAGTTCATCTTTATACACTTTTTGTTAATAAAAATACAATGAGATGAAGTAAAATACATGATAAGGGATAGGTGTGTGCAGAACTGTTGAAAAGCTTGGACGAAACTGTAACATATAGTTTATCATATAGTTATGATTAGTGTTTCAATAGTTCAAATTCAAATAATTGTGAGTAAACCTCTCGTGTTAAAGAAGATCCCGTGTTGTGCAATAAGAATGTGCCAAAATAGCTTTACTCTCTTTTGGTTTCTTAGCAAATAAAGGCTGTAAGGCAAAATACCGGTTTCTAATCAGACGAGCAACCATAAAATGTGTGTTATCTCTTTTATTTTCTAACAATGTGTACGTTTATGTAGAAATATAATAAAGTAAACAAGACTTGCAAAAGGATTTAGCTGATATTAGGTAGTCCTTTCTCACTACATCTCAAATTTTCAATATGCGTTTTTTCAGATTAAGGCAAAATGGGCTAAAGGCTTGAATTGTAATTATGCTTCCAGAATGTGAAATTAAAGCAGAATGTTTTTTTTTTTTTTCCAAACTGACAATTTCTAATTTCAGCGAATTTAATTAACGAAAATGAGTTTTGAAGAAAAATATAGCTTTGCACTCATAGTTTTTGTACAATATAAATGTGAAGGGGTTTCAGAGGTATGCCATTGTATTTTCACCTTTAATATTTGAAAGTTTTGTCATTTTTAATTTGTAAATTATACTTAGATATTTTAATGTGTTTTTTCGCGCTGTTGTGATTACAGCCCTGTGTTTGGACACCGATAAGCTCAACAGTGTAATTGTGCATGAAGTATTACTTGGCAGAAATCCACCCCATTTACACAGCTGTCCTGCAGGTTGTAGAAGGGAAGCGTCTTCACTAGCTTGAATTGATTTGACTCGCCGTTCAAGGCAAAGTTTTTATGACTGACAATTTAACGTGTATCCAAAGTGGCCAAAGTCAGGACTCTGTTTTGATATTGGAACAGTATATGGAAATATTATTATATGTACCCAAGTAAATTAAATTATTATTAGTAAAGTTGAACTTCACGTTTCAGTAAAGGCAAATTGATTATAATACATTTTGTTTTCTTCAAGGGTGAGTGTTAATATTCGGTTATCAAATTTGCATTGCAAAATTTTGTTGGAGTGAGCCATACGTAAATGTATCTGGTTTTTGGAACAAACAAATGAAGATGATAGACAAGTAGATGATAACTTCTGACGGGTTTACATTCACATTGGACACAAATTCTAAATACGGAATACCTTTGCAGTCTGACAGTAAAAGACTCCCTTGGCTTCCAAATCATCTGTCTGATGATCAAAGCTGAAAATTCATTTCTGTTTTTCATATATATTTTTCACACAGTCATTTGAGCTGTCTGAAATTATAAATAAGTTTGTGGGTGACGGTTCATCATTTGGTGTATTATAAAATGAAACAGCAAAGGGGTAAATAGTAGAATGGGTGGCATTATTCTAACATAAAATCAATGTATAATGCAAATAAACTTTTTCAAAAGAACATATCATAATAATTACACGAATGTGCAATTTATCTTTCAGATCCATCAGATGTTCTCTGCTCTTCAAAAATGGAGAAAATGCTTCTATAGGTACTATAATTTGAATTTGAACAGTAAATGGTGTCTGTTTTTCAAATGATCTGATTCAGGATATTCAACGCATTTTTAAAAATATATGTACTTACAGGATATACTTGGAACTGTGATGTACTAAGCGGAGAGAGGAAATATGATTTTGCAATTATTTTGTCACCTTAGAGTTTTCACTTAGCAGCTTCATATATTTATATGAGGTGCACACACACACACACACACACACACACACACACACACACAACATTCACTCACTTACTCAGTCATTCACGCACAAAGCCTCTCAGTTGGTCCCACAAGATGACAGTTTTTACAACAAAGAAACGCAAAGTTAAAAATCCAACTGTTTCAGGTTTCTTCTAAGTGTACACATTTTCGCTCAGATTGTCTAATGGCATACTTTCTTCTTTGCTTTCTATAGAATCACTTGTCCCGATTTTTAAACTATATATATTAATTGTAGTCCTGCCAACGCTTTCACTTCATAAAACTTCCCCATAGTATGAAGTGACCACAGCTAGCTCAGCCGTGCCGCTTTGGGGCTGCTGTTGCCACTTGCCAGTTCGGCAAAGGTGTGGCCGTCCCATGCACACCCCTGGCTTGTGATTTGTCTGGTTGCGTTGTGTTTTTGCAGCTGCCTGTTAAGGTCTGCAAGTTTCCGCCCATCACGTTCTTTCTAAAAAGTGTCACAGCCTCAGTAGTTGGCCACAGTTGGCACACTTAGGCGTAACGTTTTCCTTGCCTCTTTTGGGGCAAGTTAGTAGGCGGTGGGCACCCCCGCATAGTACACATTTAGCGTGTAGTGCACAAAGTTTGTATGTGCGTCCTAGTTTTTGGCAGTTGAAGCACAGTGTGATATAGTTCTGGGTTTTGAATTGCTCAATTAGTACCATGATATGCCATATTTCTCTTTCAAAAACCAGATTTTTGTTTTTTTTCGGTACGTTCAAGCGTAACCACGAATATACTCAAGAGGCTCTCCGAGTTGCTTCACGGAGATTGGAGACGCGTGGGATGTTCCCCTTAAATGTATCTTTGAAATGTCTCCACTGGTTTTCTTAGCTCACAGGGGTTCTCAAGGGCGCGCCCACAGGAGGTGGCTCTTGAAATTGTTTAATGTGATTGGCGAGTGCCGATTCACCCAGACGCGCTAACTTTTAACTCCTCAAAACTTTCATCTCCAATAGGTTGACTTTTAAACATATGACGGTGCGATGTGAAGGCCAGTTGCATCTCCACCGCTACTGAAGACTTTTGTAACGACTCGGAATGTATTTGCAGCTAGCGAAAGTACAAAGGGCTTATTGTTTCCGTCGTCCACCGTACACTTTCCTTTGTTACCGTCAGCGGCCTTTGCTTGAGGTTATGAAAGGGAGGTACCAAATAGTCTTCTGAAGTTAAATGTAATATTCCTTTATGCAATAAAACAAGGTATTAAGAGTTATATGATAATTATCAATTATCTGCTATGTAAATTAACAGATAAGACCTGTCACATCCTTGTAAAATTGATAGTGACTTTCCTTCTCTCTTTCTTCTTCCTTTTAATAAGGTGGTAAATAACTTTCACTACATTTAGACCTTCACTGTGCATTGTGCATCCCTTAATAAGAGGACAGTAATGCTGCTTCAATTTACATGTAATGAACATAAGTACCGTGCGATCAGCTTTGCTTTCCCCCGGAGTGTCCAGTCGGGTCTTGGTGATTAGCAGGAGAGTAAAACAATAAAACAAACCAATCATACAACTCACAATACACACACCCATATAAGAGGTTCATCACATCTTATCATAAAGATGTTAAGATTGCCTGTTCTCCACACACTTTGGGCATCTGTTTAAGAACTTATTCATCACTCGCTGTAGTTTGCAAAGGTATTTATTTATATTTATTTATTTTAGGTGGTGATAGGGTTGGATTCTTTGTGGATAAGACGGTGATGGAATTTTCTAAATGGATTGTTATCTCAGGGGTGAGTGATCGAACCTCCATTCAGTAGTCGGTCCTGGTGGTGTAGTGGTAACCATACTTACCTTCTAAACCCAAGGTCGCGGATTCAAACCCGGCCAGGATCGATGGATTTTTTCGGGCGTAAAAATCCTAAGTATATACTTATATACTTAGTATATATATCCTTCGGAAGGGAAGTAAAGCCGTGGGTCCCGTGACGTACATTTACGGCACGAAAAAGAATCTCAAGCCTGAAAGAAGAGGCCTCTGAGCAAAATTTGTTGACCGTTTCACGCCCTGGGTTGAATGGGAGGCTGATGACCTGAGATGTTAAAGAGCGTCCATAAATAAAACGAATGAACAAATCCATTCAGCACAGAATTATAATAATGTGTCTTCCTTGGCTATAAGCTCAGCTTCTTAGCTGAACGTTTTTGTGGTGCATTATCACAGGGAAAGGAGATGATAAGCAAACAAAATATAACACTCGCTGTTCCAGTTTTCACAATTTATTAGTACTTTTGCTTTTTTCTAACAATTCTCCCTTTCACTTCAGCATGGAATGACAAACAAGTAGCAAGTATAGGTAATAAATCCAAGGTAACTACTTTTATTTATTCGCCTGTCCGTCGGTCTCGGCGCTATAAATGTTTTCATCATGACTTTTAAAAGTCACGTGATTTTGCTCCTCCTGCACCTATTTTCCTGTTGGTGGGCTTTTATGTTATGTATTATCGTTTAATTTTCATAGGCTATCTTCTAAGATTTTATTCGGGTCAACCCACAGCAAAATCTCAAGTCTTAGGTTCTTGACATAAATGATACATTAAAAGAGAGCCGTAGGTTTTATATTTCCATCTCGATATTTATTGCCTGAGTTTTCCCTACACTGTTTAAAGAAATTACTCATCCCTTTCCAAATTCCTGATTTTTGTTCAATATCCGGTTGTTTTCCCAAGTTCTAGTTGAGCTGAAGTAACTGAACAAAGAGACCTTCTTAAGCCGAAAAGGCCTTTTCGAGGAAACATTCCCTTTCATTGATATGTTTGCCTTCTTTCTTACTCTTGTAACAACATGTGCAAACTGTATGTCTATGACCCTTTTAGTGCACATATATAATTTCTAAACGGGCCTGAGATCGATGTTGGACAATAATTGTCTCAAGTTCATTTTGAGAAATCCGGAAAATTTCTTGAATATTATCTTTATGTTTTTGTAATGCGTGAGGTTCTTCTTGTACATGACAATTTTAGTTTATCCCAGATATAATAATTGCAGGCTGTTAAACCGGGGGACTGAGGGGGGCCACAATTCCCTACTAATAAATAAGTCTTGTGGGAACACATAGTGAATTGCTCTCATTGAATTATTCACAGTTTGAGCAGTGGCAGAGTTCTGTGGTCGGTTAATTGTTTGAAAAGGGGGTTAGTATGGTATTCACATAAGTAACAAAATCAACTGTAAACTCCAGAAAAGTGGTTATGATTCTCTCACCACTGATGGCGCACCATACACCGATTTTTTCATCATGGAGGGATACTTCATGTGCGAAGTCACGTTTATCAGTACTCCAGTAACAGTTGAATCCTCCAATGGTAAAAGGAACTAATTACAAATTTACAACTTTTCAGAAGAGCAAAAAAAAAAAAAAAGAAGAAGAAGAAGAAGAAGAAGAAGTCATTATGTGCGGATTCTTTTCAGTGTTATTGGTGGCCTATTAGACACATATATAGACTAGCTGACATATTGACAAAATATAAATGTTTCCGATTTATAACAAAATTGTAAAACTTCACTTGATTCCTTTTAACATAGTGTTAAATAATAAAGGAAGCAAAATTAATATTATAGAATTAATAATAATTTTGTTTCATGAACTTATTGAAAACAGAACGCTTGACACAAATATACATTGCTAGGTATACTAGCTTACAAACACAAGTGACATAACAAAAACACAAATAAAAGTTGTACATATGTTATCTGTTATAAGATTTGTTTAAAATTCCTTTGAACCCGAAGTGCGACACACACATGCATAAACTTTTTCTAGGTCTTGAATCTTCAGAGCATTAAGCGGCACTCTACCAGAATATACCTTAGGAATATTGTACATATTCACAGCAAGTAGACGCTGGTGTGCAAGGGAAAACTTGTGTTGTACATTGCTATCAATGGATGGCTTGATGTTTACTGCGCCTTTTTTGTTAACAAACTCCTTAAAAGAAATAGATGCAAACTGCATTTTTGGGCACAGGAAAGACTTTTGTTTCATCAGAGATAATAAATAGTCTTCTTACACTTAGTAGGCGACCAGTTAGTGAAATCTAGAACATCAAAAGAGGTGACACCTTCTATTTAGACATTTCTTTAACATTGGTACGGATTAAACTTTGCTTTCAAATTGTGGAAGAAAAAAAAAACTTTGTTTTACCGCTGAAATATTATATAACATGTATTGTGACCGCGTGAATAAAATTTATTTTTAGGATAAAGTTCGAGAAGAGCATTATCTCAGAGAGCTGTGGTTTATGTGTTGTTTTCATGACGTGAATTCGGACAAAGGAGTTTTGTATGAATATACCATGAAGGCATGGCAAGGAAATCGCCTAATGAAGTGTGTTTTGCCGCTTATCTAGAACAATCCCGCGGGCAGTACAAAGAGCTGGTTATTTTAAGTGACGGAAAATTTACCAGAACAAAGCGGAATAAGCGTAGTATTGAACCTAACGGAATATAATGCTTTTGAAAAAATCATGGACTACTTTCCAGCCCATGAACTTATTTCACACTTCCTAATCAAGACTTCGGACAAATCAAGAGAATGATCAAAAGATGTGATATATATATATAATAAAAATAAAGTAACACTATTAGCAATGTAACAAATTAACAGTAATTATGATAGTAGTAAAGGATAAAACACTAAGAAAAAGTCACACTTGAGATCGCTATATTTCGGACTCGTGGAGTCCTTCTATGGTAAGAAGACAAGGCAAGTCACTCACACGTGTGTGTGTGTGAGAGAGAGAGAGAGAGAGAGAGAGAGAGAGAGAGAGAGAGTGCCAGCAGTATGGTGAACTCATACATACTAAAGGGTAGCACAAAGCAAAAGTTTAATGTTATATATCCAGCAAGTAATATGGTTGTAGACTATTAAAAGTAGTGGCCAAAATTCTACAAATTAAAGCTTCTTTGATGATTCCTACACTAATAAATTGTCCTAAAACTCCAGAAGTTGATATTTCAAATACCTCCATAAACCAGTTTAAATTCCTCCAAATGCGAAAAGCAAAGTTATGGTTCCATATTTCATTGATGGACTTCACGAACATAATTTTTTCTTGTTGACACAAACAAGAAGTGGTATCGACCTTCCAACAGCCAAAGCTTACAATGGCTAGACAACAATAAAAAAAGGAGATGGACAGCATAAAGACTGCTTAGTTATCTACTCTCAATGGATGACTTCGGTAAAGAAATCTGCAAGTGGTCAGTTTGTCAGAACAAACAGCAAACTCAAGGTGTTTATGGAGATCGAATATGAACCACATTTTGTGTCAAATGCTTTTTACACTTATTAGGGAAGTTGCAAGGATTCTTTACATATATAATAAAAATTAATAATTAAGTAAATCTTTATACAAGATTAAAATAACAAGAACTGCCGATCCAATATCAATATACCCCCTTTACTTCTCCTGCTAGTAAAAGTGTGCTTGTTAATTTATCTTCTGTTCTTTTTTTTATGGTGCCGTTACATTGATTTTGCAAAAACGATTATCATTTGCCCCGACTCTTAAATTTAACCGTCTTAAACATTTTCCGTTGGCGTAAAATTATACTGGAATTTAAGGTGGCCTTACTATTGGCAAACTAAAATTTATTCAGTTTTTGTCAAATGTCACTCTCTGCCTTCTCAAGTTTTTCCCTCCCTCCAAATTTGAACACTTTTCTTTACCTTCTACATATTCTTTAGAAATATTTATTAATTTTTGATTAGTGATGCTAAGTTTTTAGATAAGACCCCCCCCAAAGTTCGCGCGAGAAATTGGCACTTAAAAGATATCTAATAATCTGGAGCAGTAATTGGGTGCTCGGGGGATGTAGTTGTTGATCGTGGTTTCGATGTCTCGGCCGGGCTGCTCACTGATGACGTCGTTTGCTCCAATTCTGTTGAATTTTATCTCAGGGTCCACCGGATTGTTTCGGGATCAGTATAGATCCACGGGAACGAGAAATATGTTGCCCAAAAATACACAAGGTTGACTTGTTTAAAATATTTTTATTCACATGTAAAGTACTTCCTAACCGTTCGCCGCTGACTTCGCTACTCTCTTAGACTGGCTTCCTGAGTGAATATCTGGATGTCTGAATATCCCTCTGAATCTATGAATGTGTGAGTGTAAATTTGTGAAGGTATTTCTACTGAATGTCTAAATGTTTTTTTTTTTTTTTTTTTTTTTTTGAGTAGTGTTTAACGCCCGTTTTTACTACTGAGGCACCACAGGCGGTGGACACTAATGATACATGAGATGAAATGATAAATTGGGAAAGGATTTTTTTTTTTTTTTTTTTTTTTTTTTTTTTAAGGAAGGAAGCGTTCCAGGCCTAAGTTTAGGTACCTCCCCGGCATTTGCCAGTTATGAAGACTGAGGAAAACCTGGAAAAAACCCCAGTCAGGGAGGACGGTCCTGGTGGGATTCGAACCGCAGACCTCCCGCTCACGAGTCCGTGCCTTAACGACCTCGGCCACCCGTGGCGGTATGTCTAAATGTGAATCTATGAATGTCCGACTTCTACGAGTGTGAAATGCGCCTCTGAATGTGTCTCTACCGAATGCGTGAAATCGACGAGTGCCTCTCTGACCTCTGTACTCTAGTTTTTCTACTACATTGCCACGCCTTTCGCTAAATTAAATTCCCTCGTATTTTATCTATTTTCGTGTTGTACTTTCATTATTGGTTATTCCAAAATTATTTAGTTATATCTAAGTTCTCCTGATTCGTTAACTTTTATCCGAAGACCATTGGCTAGAATTATTCTTTCCCCCCTGATCTAACGTCTTCCCACGAACTTGAATTTTCCCAGAACAAGCTGTCATAAATTTCGGTACTTTCCTTATATTCTGAATTCTATTGAAAATCTTTTGCCTTGCTTAGTCTGTAGATTCCTAAATGTTCCCGGAGATAACGCACGTGTTTTCGGCTTTCCTGTAATAAAACATTTTCGTCTCCGTTCTGACATTTTCATTTTCTCTTAAAATATTTTTAAGTCTGACTTTGTTAAATACTGTCCCGTTACGGCCACATGTTTCTCTTATTGTCAACTCCTAAGTATTTCCTGGGTAAAAGGTTCGTGACCTAACAAAAGATAGTTTACCCTTTCTTCAGCCTTGTCTAAGGAGCGGTCCGTGAGTGGAGAGGCGTCAGGTATACAATCTCTTTCTAACATGTATACAAAACCCTTTTGTATGTTACAAGTTACAAATTATTTCTATTCCTGTTATACCTATCAAAATGATTTTCATATATATATATATATATATATATATATATATATATATATACATAACAATTATCCTTCTCAAATATAATGCCTTTATAAATATAGCTCTGCAGCCTTTTAATTGAATTATTAAAGGCAGCCTTATTTCCGGCTTCAAATCCTAATCTTATTCTTAGGCCGATAAAGGAACCTCAGTATTAGACATTTTCTATTACACTGCCGAAGCTTACCGACACTTAATTATGTTTCTTATTATGAACTTTTATGCTCCAACCCTACATTCAATTTTAATCAAGATGTAGCTTCTTTTATCGTTTGTTCTGGTACTGTAGTAGAACTTAGTCCCCAACACATCACTCTACTTACTCCTGGTTCCTCTCGTACTTTCAATATAGGATATTTTTTTCCTTAAATTCAGGCCCCCTGATAGTACCCAGTTTCGATTACCTCACCCATTCTATATCAAAGATTTCTACCATTTTTTGAGTATGCTTCTGGCACATCCAAATATACTTTTGTCCACTATCGGTGTGACGTCACTTTATACTAATATTCCCCGTCATGAAGGAATAACAACTGTTAGACATTTCTTGTGCTCTGGAGCACCTCCTCATATTCCATCCACAGATTTCATTTTTCATCTC
Source organism: Metallyticus violacea (assembly GCA_030762175.1). Lineage (NCBI taxonomy): Eukaryota > Metazoa > Arthropoda > Insecta > Mantodea > Metallyticidae > Metallyticus > Metallyticus violacea. Next base: position 277,465,239 of record CM060846.1, on the reverse strand, counting down.
TCTTGTCTAGTTATAACTGGCAATGCGTTTAGTTTTGACAATAAATATTATCTACCTAGTAAAGTCACTGCAATGGGCACCAAAATGATACCGTCTTGTGTCAATCTTTTCATGATTCGCTTAGAAGAGAAAGGGAAATTTCTTAAGTCAGAGCCTATGGTACCATTATTATGGCTTAGATACATTCGTGCTTTGGCCCATGGCTCAGAATCTCTCGGTCAGTTTCTTATGAATCTTAATTTCAAATTTGCAATTCACTTCTGTATCTCCCAGTGCTGCTACTTTCTAGATATTTATAACAGTATCTTAATTTGGTAGCTCTCACTCCTGCAGACCGAAAGACATATCCCTTTTTCTCTCTCAATCCGTGGGCACCGACCTTGGAACAGCTTTTCATCTGTTGGAACTGTTATTAAAAACCTAGCTCAAAAGTTCCAAGAGCAAAAATATTCTTTCTATCTTTAGAATTCCGTATAATCCCAACATAGAAAATATTCCAATATAAACCTTAAAACTTCTAATAACAAATTCATCAACCTTGTTACTACTTACGAACCTGGAATTGAGAGCGTTTAACCCATTTTGAAAGAATGCCACAACACTTTATTAATGCTTTCATCTTTGAGCGATATTTTTGTTTGTACCCCTAGATCACTTCTAACGGTAAAAGTATATTTCGTCGCAATCTATTTCCTTCCAAACTACCCCGTCCTGTCGCAGGTTCATATACTTGCCAACGCCCTAAATGTAAAACCTGTGCGATTATTGTGCCGTATCATTCTCCCACAATTCCAATTTATCCAGAGAATATAGGATTACTTCATTTGACTGTGCTTCTAACAACGTTGTATATATGTTATCTTATATGCTTTGCAAAACATTTTATATTGGTTTAACTTCTACTGTTGTTTCCCTCCGTATGATCAATCATACACGTTCTGTTAAAATCAACTCTTCCTTACCGGGTGACCAATGTGCCCTGTCTCATTGTAAGCATTTCGATGATGCATTAATTTAGCACTTATTGATACGTTATCGACTCATGTCCCTGAAAGTTTACTCAGCTCAGAGATAGAGAGCGGCTATAGTTTTGCACAAATCTCGTACACTACTAGTTTTCAATTTTGTATGTTGTTGTTATTATTATTATTATTATTGTTTATTTTTAATTCCCCCTCTCCCGTTGCTTGTTTTTATATGTTTTTACGCATTTTATTACCTTTCAGATTTACAATTTTTTTCACCGCTTTCACTTGCCTTCTACCTTTGAAGAAGAATACAAGCTGTTCGAAATATAGCGAAAAGTGTGTGGCTATTTAAGTGTTTTATCTATTTCCGGTTCTTTAGTTATTCTTATATTAGTTACGTTATATTTATTTGTTTCTTTGTATTAATAGATGTATAGACCAACTGCAGGGATGGGCCAGCCGAGTGAAATCCGAGTTATACTATGCCCGCAAAGCACAGCAGTGGAGTACAAAGCATTATCGATCGATGACATGTAATGATGCTTCTGAATTGCTGACCGCCACTTAGAAACGAAGTGATGCGGGTTGCAAACCTCTAATTTACTCGGCGCTGCTAACCTCTAAAAAATAAGCTTGACCTCCATTGTTGAAATTAAAGAATCTATAAAATTAAAGGGACAAGGAAAGGCTATTATGAACTAAAACACCATTTGGAGGTATGCTAGAGAAGGAACGACGTTATCTATTGTTGATTTGTTACTTCAAAAACATTTTTCCACAATTATTGTAGATGAAGTATTTAAAAAGCATTATTTTTAACTGATATTGCGAAAACATGCACTTTTACTCTACCATCTGGAAGAAACTGTACATTGTTCTACGAATATGAAAAATTGAACTGTTACAGCATGCTGAAATAATAATAAATAAATAAAAAGCAAAACAGTATTACATGAATTAATTATTACCATACTTAAGGACTACTGAACAGCTCCCTAATGTAGCAACTTAAATTTGATTAGCAGTTTGTGAAATTTTACACACTTCTAACCTGGCCTTTAGCATCCTTAAATATTTTATATGACGAATGTCCATTTGAAAACAAAATATTTTATCATTGACCAGCAAGTTTCAGTTACCGTGGTAATATCTTAAACCAAACACTTTCTTAAAATACTCTTTAAAATAACTTTTTAGAGGGTGCAGTAGAAAATCAACGTGCCTATATACTCGTACATTCTTTGTTCTGGAACATCTAGGCACAAATTTATTTTACCAACTATTGTGGCAAATTTGTTAAATTTCAATCCAAACAGTTGAATGACATTTTTATTATAATTTTAATAAACATGAGTAAACGTTTGCAAAATTTAGACATGGTTATCATTATCATCATCATCAGTCTGTAGGATTTACATCAGTAATGATTTGTTTTGACCCCAATTTACTACTATTAGATTCATCTTCTAACAAGCCATCCCCGTCTCGTCGTCCTCTCTGTACTCCATAACTATAAGTACCGCAACCTACTAGTCGACCTATCCTCCTCCAATCGCCGAGATTCTGCACACGCGTCGCCATTCTACCTTCCAATCATTTGTTTGCAGGATTTTTTGTCCTGTGCAGTTGACAGTGAGATTTCATAAAATAGTACAGTAGTATTGTGCAATGGCGAGACATTCACAGGATCATTTATTCATCTTCAAGAACCACATCAGATATAGAAAATCGTGTGGCAGAACGAGACAGCCCGGTTACAACACGAAGTACATTACAGTAAGTACAGAAGTTTAATGAAACTGTGATTGACCGGAAAAAATCATAAGATATCATGTGCTCACTTGATGAAACAACAGCTTCCATTAAAGTCCTTCTGTTCCCCAGGTCTTACGATTTATTTTTTTCATCGTTGGGAACATTAAAAAAAATAGTATATTCAATTAACTTCCGTGCATTGGAGGAACTTAAAAGAAACATTCTAGTTAGGTTCATTAGTTAATGGAGAACTAATGCGTATCAGCGATTTCCCTACGAAAGTGTGGATTGTGTGCCAGAGAAAATTGGTAGCATTTCCAGCACCTACTGTAAAAAGGTGAGTACCAAATTCTGTCATTTAATATGTTGCACCTAAGTTTGAAAATGGTGAAGCGACTGAACGCCACGAGTCTGCTCAAGAAAATATCGCTGAAAGGGATTTATAACCGCCAACCGACTGAACTACGTGTAGGGATTTTTAAACTGTCTAACTATATAAGATATAGTTAACATATATAGAACATTAATGGTGTGTTACACACACACACATATGAAAAATAAAATAACACATTGAACAATAAAACTAAAATAACAATAACTAAATAAGCAGAAAAAGAATAAAACGCTTAAAAAGTCACAGATTTACTATCGCAATTTTTCGAACAGCTCGTATCCTTCTAAGGTGTTGTCTTTTTGCCTTACCACGGCTAACTTTTAGAACACCCCCTAACCTTAAAAGTATATTTCTTAAAAGTATGTTTCGCCCCAACCTATCTCCTTCCAAATTACCTAGTCTGGTCGCAGGCTCATATCCTTGTCAACGCCGAAAATATAAAACCTGTGCGCAAATTATGCTACTTCATTCTTTCCGCAGCTTCATTTTATCCACAGATGTTAACCTTTTTTCATTTGCTACTTATTATTCTAAACGTCGTACATATGTATTATCTTGTAAGCTTTGCAAAGTATTTTGTATTTGGTTTAATTTCTACTGTTGTTTCGCTCCGTATGAACAATCATAGACGTTCTGTTAAAACCAACTCTCCCTTGCCGGTTGCCCAACATGCCTTGTCTCACTGTAAGGATTTCGATAATGCATTTAATTTAACACTTGTTGATGCGTTACCAACTCATAGCTGTGAAAGTTTACCTCGGAGATGGAGAGATGGCAGCTACATTCTTGCATAAAGCGTGAGCACCACCGGGTTTAAATCTTATGTATTATTAATTATTTAACGAGTATATTCTCTTTCCTCTCACTTTTGTGCTTATTAGATTTTCCATGCATTATGTTGCCTTCAAGATTCAATATTTATTTTTACTACCTTCATTTGTCTTGTGGTCTTTGGAGAACACTAGTTGTTCCACATATAGCGACATAATTCTGTAAATATTGAGGCTTTATTCTTTTTCTGCTTTTTTAGCTATTATTATTTTAACTACTTTTTCAAAGCGTTTCTTTATTCTTCGTTTATATTATATACGCAATTATAACTTTTTGCACTAGTATAAGCTGCCAAGAAAATATAACCATAATGCCATATAAGTTTACTTATTTAAATAAACCATTATTCACAGTATTAATATAGTTAGACATAAAGAAATAGAATAATAATAATAACTAACAAATTAAATACTGTAGTTAGCTCTGGGTTAAGTAAGATAGAACTTGGATCTATAAGATCTGATGGCAGGAAACCAAGCAATTCTCTTGATATGACAATTGAATTAAGCACTTACGGAAACTTGAAGATGTTAAATTGCATTTGTAGAAATTTAATTGCACCTAGTTACACCTAATGGACTAGAAATGTATGTACAGTGAGAATATATAAGTTACGGGTTGCCTGAGCGCTACTGCTTATTGGAGAATTGCAGCCGCCGCAACCTATAAAAGAGAGCTACATTCGCCGCCAGTAAAATTAGTATTTATATTTTGGTATTTCATATACAAAAGGTTCTGTATTTAAAACTGATAGTAACAAGCACTAACCAGTGTTAAGAAAATGGTGCTCCTCAAGAGCAATATATTGCAGGCATCTGATTAGAAAATTCCCGTATTTCGTATTAACTTTTCTCGGTTCGTAACACGTTTCTTGTCATTAAGAGATATTGTCTCTCATAACATTTTTACAATCTGGCGAACAGTTTTTTTACCTGGAACGCGATTACCAGCATGTTTTCTTGTGAATTTCCTTATTATTTGTCTAAAAGGATTCGTTTTTATGTATGTTTCATACATAAAAATCCGTTCTTCAAGACTGTATTTATGTAGTGTCATAACTAATGAAGAGCAATTACCACACAATTTACACACAATGACAGCACCAAGTAACACAAGAACGTGCACCCACTCGCTGGCAAAGTCTCCGTCAAATAACTACATGCAGTAGGTATACGCCTTGATTATTGACTTCTTCCAGTTGCACTCTGCCGGATCATGACTCAAATAACCTTACTGTACCAAATTTTTCTACATTCGTCTCAAAATCATGCAACCTTACAACATCTACACAAAGATATAAATAGTTGTTGAGGTAGAATGTATTTTTATTTATATGTTGTGTAAATTAAAAAGCAAAACTTTTACATTTACAATGTCAAAATAAGTTAATCATTTTGAAATTTGTTGATAGAAAATTCCCTCAAATTTTGCGCAGTGGTGTTGATTATTATTGTTCTAAAAGGTTCGTTGATGTTTTGATGCAGACAACTGCAGTGCCAATATCTTCGTTGACTCAAGGAATCACCCGTTCTAGTGTATTTATATGATTATCATTAGCGCTGTGATTCATTCTTACGTGCTAAACAATAAAACGTAAATGTAAAGTTTTCAAAGCAAATTATTATTGAACTTACATTTTAGAAAATTTGTTCAAAGCGTCATTGATGATTGATGGATTTGACGTAACATACCGAACTGCGCCAAATACCTAGGAGATTTTCTCTACGAACTCGGATTCATTTTCCCTGTGGCCTCATACACAAGTAATTTCATGTGTACCAGCAGAGAAAATGCAACAATGTCAAATCTGGGGATCTCGGCTTTCATCAAACGGAGCCATCACGGATAATTCAATTCGGAAACAGTTCCTCACTAAATTTGAAAGCATTGAAGGAGTGAGTGAAGAAGAGAAGGATGCCAATCAGAAACTAAAATCTACAGTTTAACTGGAGATGAAGCTCGGCTTAAAAGTTTTTGGAGTAAAATTCTGGAATAAAAACTGTTAACTCCTATTCAAGCGAAGATTGAGCAAATTGCAATGCCCATCGACATATAATCTAAAAATCTCCTCTGAAACCTAGACATATTTGTTGATTGAGGATTACCGTGTGAGCACATATGACCTTTAATGCTGTTGAAAGATACATTTGCGGGTAAATATTGCGCCGTCTGACTTCAATACAAAGGCGTGAAAGTCTGGAATGTCTAGTTTAGTTCAGTAGATGCAAGAACCTCAAACTCATCTCAATAACGGAAATTCATCATGCCCGAGTTCTTGGACTTTTTATACTTTGGAAAGAATATTGAAGATTATGATAAATGTCCCAAATGGTGTTTTCACTGATGCGAAGATCTCACGTCACAGCTCGAGTGACTGAGAGAGTTTGTCGTGAAATTGCTCCAGCATCGTTTCCTCCAACTCTGGGGTACAAACCAATTCACCACTGTCCATGACCATCACAGGCCCTTCCCCCCCCCCCCCCCAAGTTCTTCAAAAGTGCTTAGGCACTTTCCCTGTTACGCCTTCACAGTTAATGTATCCGTCTCTTTAAGAGTTCGCTCTAAATTTCTTTTTCCTAATAGTTTGCCCGCTTTGGAAAACTAATATTATCCATTCTATTACTTTCTTTGTATTTACGATTTTATCACCTGTGTCGTTGTTGCGCATATTCTGTTTTCTACGATTGATATATGAATTTATCTGCTTCCTTCTTAACACTCCTCTACAATCCCTATGCTATTACGTATGCATAGCTCAATTATTAGCTTGCTTGCCTATTGGTTGCAATGCACCGTATAGTAATAGAACTAAGGGCTACCGTCTGTGCAACGTACTCAGTTCACCAGACGCTCCTTTTCTGAAAAGACGCAGCAAGGAAGCCCAGGTTTTGCGCCTTTTCCCCCCCTTATAATTACAAATTTTTGCTGGGACAAACTTTTCACTGTGTCTACCAGATGAGCCAGTATTGTGTATTATCAAAGTTTTAGTTGTAGAATTTTTATTTAAATATTAGTTTGGATCGAGGCACTTTTTATAATGTTTTGTTAAAAAATTTGCACTGATATGGCAAATTGTTAAGCCATGATGTTTTTGGCAATGGTTTAAACTATTATTTCTTTTAAAATCCAAGGTTTCGTTGAATTTGTGTAAATATGATTTTATTTGCCCAAAAGATAATATATGAATGTTCAAGTATTTCAATATTCACTATATGAACTTTCGTGATTTAAAGTTTGTGTTTAATACATTAATCATGTTGTAAATATTCAGTGCATTATTGCTGCTGCATGTATTTTATTATTACAAGCTAAATATTATCACAATTGAGGAAGCTCAAAAGTAAAAGAAAGCGAACGGAAGTTGCTAACAACGAACAACATAATCACTACGGACATGTTGCTTTTCACATTTTATTTTTTAACATTTAAAGCTATATCGCTCGTGTTATGTGCATAATTTTATAGTTTAGAAAATTATAGTTAAATTGTTATTATTGAAATTTGTGAATTATTACTATTCTTCTCTAGTACTGTTCAGTCATCTTTTCATGGCAACATCCTGGGGGATTTCCTTCAGCACATTCTTAAAGTAAGAGCTTGCCGAAATCAACGGGAGGGTGTTTCCCTCAGATTATTGAGTCACAATGCACGTCATAATGCCAATCTCTATCTCTGTCGTCGGTCCTGGTGGTGTAGTGGTTACCATACTTGCCTCCTAAACCTAAGATCGCGGGTTCGAACCCGGCCAGGACCGATGGATTTTTCCGGGTGTAAAAATCCTAAATATGGCTTCCTTCGGAAGGAAAGTAAAGTTGTGGGTCCCTTGTCGTACATTTACGACACGAAAAAGAACCTTAAGCCTCTGAGTAAAATTGGTCGGCCGTTTCACGCCCAGAGTTGAATGGTACGCTGATGACCTGAGCTGTTAAAGAGCGTCCATAAATAAATCAATAAAAAAAATGTATCTCTGTCTTTCTCTCCAGTCGAGATCGAACAAATAAAACCACACTGAACTTCAGTTACTTACCTCTGGATTCAATACCAGATGGTATCCAGAATATTTGGGACTGGTGCGCCATGTGGTCAAAAACTTACTTTGAGACTAATGACCACCGTCACCCTCGAAGTAGTTCCCCTTCCACACGTATATACTGGTTCCAGCGATTCTACCATTTTCCAAGTGCATCTTGGAAGTCATGTTCTTTGAGGGTGTTTAACACAGACAGCGTTTCTTCTTGAATCCTCTCACTCGTGTCGAACCGACGTCCTTTCAACTTAATTTTCAGTTTGGGGAATAGAGCGAAGTCCAAGAGTGCCAAAATCAGGCGAGTACGGCGAATGGGGGACAACCGTTATGTTGTTTTTCGTCAAAAAGCTCCCGGTGAACCAGGAATTGTGACAGGGCACATTATCGTGATGCAACAGCCAGTTCCCTTGTCGTCAAAGTTCGGGCCGTCGTCTCCGCACATTTTCACGGAGCCGTCGCAAAACGCCACAGTAGTCTGTCGAATTCACTGTTTGATTTAGTGGGACGAATTCTTTGTGCACAGTCCCCTTGGTATCAAAGAAAACGAGAAGCATGCTCTTGACTTTGCTCTTCGCTTGTCTCGCTTTTTTTTTTTTTTTTTTTTTTTTTTTTTTTGATGAGTTCGGGATCTTCCACCGAGAGGATTGTTGTTTTGTCTCAGGGTCATAAGCGTACATCCAGCTCTCGTCGCCGATGATGACCCTGGACAAGAAGCTTGGGTCATCGGATACGGCCTGACGAAGCTCCGTGCAAACTTCAACACGCTGCGCCTTCTGATCAGCAGTCAGGGTCCTTGGCATATAATTTTGCGGCGACACGATGCATGCCCAATTCACCAGTTAAAATTCGTCGGCATGACCCATAACCAATTCCACATTATGAGCAAGATCTTCAATGGTTCGACGTCGATCCTCACGAATGAGGTGTTGAACTTTGGCAACAATGTCAGGCATTGTGCAGCTGACAGACCTACCGGTGTGAGCATCGTCTTCAATAGCTGTACGGCCGACCTGAACCGAGCATGCCATTCAAACATTGCTCGTGCTTTGTCCTCCAAATACATGTTGAATCATTGCGAGGGTCTCCCTAGCATTTTTCCCGCGATTTGCACAGAATTTGATGCACACTCTTTGTTCTCATCTTAGACCCAACGTAAAATCGCCACACACTACACACAGAGTATCATGAAAAGTACTATAGAATCTTAACACATCTACCCAGCTGCATGAAACTTTAACACTCAATGATCAGATGTGCTAGTGTTGCCACCTCAAAACTCTGCAACTGCTGTCGAGATGGCAGCACCAGTCCCGAATATTGTGGATACCATCTCGTAGTTGTACTTGTCTTTCTGTAAAACGCCGCACTTAACTCACTTGAGCGCTCCGTTTAGTTTCTTTCTGCTGCGCCAGTCGAGTTGTGCAAGTGCTAGTGGTTCAATCCAGTTAATGCGATGAGACTAGTTGAGCTGAAGTTAGGACAAAGGTGCGCAATGAAAATGGTGTTGGCTTGGAAGATGAGTTTTGATCAAGTTGTAGAGGACACTCGCTAGTGTTACCAGGTCTCCCGTATTTCACTTCCATTCCCTTGAGTTTCCAGGCTCACGTATTTAAGAATACATTTCCCATATTATAGTTTTCATTGCCTTTTATGGATATAAACATTTTCTAGAAATGCAAATGCTCACTATAGGTTTCTTATTGCCAGTGTGTGTCGGAAATCACAAATTCGGTAGTGATTACTTTGTTCGTTGTTAGCAACTTCCGTTCGCTTTCTTTTACTTTGGATCTTCCTCAATTGTGATAATATTTGAACCTGTTACGAACATGTGTGCACTTTGTTATGTTGTGTATATCTTAAAATGACTTATTGTAATATCGGTGGCGAAAGTGACAATTAACAACAGAGCAAAACATCACCAAAAATAAAATAAAGGTGAGCCGTTTTTATGTTTATCCTCTACCTGCAAAGTAAGGGAGACATAAACACCTCTCCAGCGATAACACGGTTACGGGTGTTCAATGAAAAGCGGTTGAACAATGATAGGTCTCATGTTGCAGCGCTGATCTCTCTCTCTCTCTCTCTGGCAATGATTAGTGTGAGGTCCATGTGCCTTCATTTGTGACATTTATTGTTAGCGAGTTCTGTTTAATTTGTGCATAAAATATTGGAACCTTGGAACAATGCTACAAGTATAGTGCATTATGAGGTTTTGAGGATGGTATAGCCGTACCAGGAAAAAATAGAAAGAACAACTAACATGTATAAATATTCTGAGCAAGCAGCCACAAAAACTAATGTGTAGTGTATGTGATTACATGGTTAAAAATAAATTAGGAAATGGACCAATCGCGAAACAGCAAAAGCGCCTAATCTCACGAGATATGCGTTACTAATATAGTGGACTCGTGACTCAACAACTCTCCAGAAACGATTAAGAGAATAAAATTTCATAATGTGCGATGCAATTCGCTCGAGAAATGTTCTGGAGGAAAAAGTGGAAATAAAACAATTGGCTAGACCTACTCTAGATCCCAAAAAACTCTAGGGGGAGAAATATAAATTCTATTTCCGGATTACAAGTGACATAACAAGACCTGCTTCTGCACTTAAATAAATAATTTGACTTCCCATCCAAGTGAACAACATAATGGGAACTGATTCTGCAGCTAGGCTTTAGATTTTGACTCCTGAATAAGAGGCGAATAATTATGGAACCTCCCAGAACTTTATGAATGTGTAGACGTTATCACTTTCAGACAAAAATCAGTCACTTTAGGTTGTCTGGGTATTAGGTGATCTATCTTGAAGAAGCGACTACACAAAATGGGACGATGACGCAAGTGGGTATGCTTTCAAGGTCCCCCTTCTGAAGGCAAGCGAATTTAGTTTTGCATACTGGAAGTCGTAAAGGATGGGTACGAAATTGTTTGTATCTTCCAAAATTATTGACAACGAAAATGACCATGATTGTACGACTGCTCAGGTGTTCAAAAACTAGTTTCAGCTATTATTTTTACAAAGTCTGGCTACAGACTGGAAGGGTATAAACATTTGCCAACTCCTGTTATTACTACATGCCACAAGTAAAAATTCCTTGTCTACAGGAAAATGGGACATTGTTGTTTTTATGCGGTGTCACTGCATAAAAGTTCAAGTCCCTCTTCCAGTGAAGTCAGTTCTTCTCATGAAAATTAGGCAGGGAGCATAGAGAAGTTTTTGATTGATGAAATGCCCAAAGCCCGTGGGTATCAAGTCTTACGGCTTCCCCCATATTGTGTGTTTAACGCAGTCTAATTGAAATGGGGACGTAACAAGAAAACAAAATTTCAATGCATCCTTAAGTGCAAGCGTGTTTCAGTCTCTTAAGTGAGTGAGTGAGACAGTAAAATTGATAGTGATTACTGGAAAAATAGTGTTGAACATATGGTCAAAAAAAGAAATAGAGTATTATAATCGAGATAATGATGCTGAGCAATTTATCATCTGTTTGGATGACAGCACATCTAGCAGTGACTAAAGTAGCTTCAATAATGTTATTGATGATGAACTCGTGAACGGAATGTCTGGGGTTCGATTACCGATGGGACTGCCCTTCCTCAGTCCTCATAGATGGTAAATGCCAGGGGGTACCCTAAACGTAAATCTGGAACGCTTCTTTACTTTAAAAAATCCTTTCCCAATTTATAATTTCATCTCATGTATCACCAGGCATATATATGGTGTTTTAGCAGTAAAAACGGGAGTTAAAACTATTTAAAATAGCTTGTACAGTAACTATTTCGATAGTTTTTAATATTGGCATCTTCATATCGCGCTTTATAGAATGCGTGTTTATTAAACATTCCATTACCTTCAGCACTAAGTGACATAGAATAAAATGTTATGCTATGGTGTGGGTTATACGAACTTAAAAGTATCGCGAAACATTTTATAGCCTTTTGTAATGTGATTAATCCGGGACATATCCCAGATTAATGCACTGTTACCTCTAGTAGAATGATGCTTTCAAGTGCATTAGTGGTCTCTGCGTCATTTTGTGATGGTGTCTACGAGTTCAGAAGAATAAAACGTGGCAACGTCGCTGCCCTTGTTATATTAGCAGCTTGGTGCAAGACGATAGGGCTGTTTACGTTCACCTTACTAAGCGAGCAGGTGATTAACGATGGAAACGACCCGAATTTACATGTGTGTGTGTGCTCGCGCGCGTTGAAGGAAGACTTATTTCTGGTTAGGACCGGTGAAAGTAAATTTAAAGCAAGCTGTTCTTTATGCAGAAAAAAGTCGTCCACGGAAGGAGCTTGCATCAACTGCAGATAAAGGTTTTTTTTTTTTTTTTTTTTTTTTTTTTTTTTTTTTTTTTTTTAGATTGAATTTAGTAATGTACTTTATCAAAGACATTGACTCTCTAAGGTAAGGTATTAATTATAACATTAACTTTCTTAGGTCAAAATGCAAGGAGCATGCAAAATAAAGCAAAGCAAAGCAAAGCAAAGCAAAGCAAAGCAGCTTTATTTTAATCGACCTTTTTGATGCCTGTACATCAGCAGCAAAAGCGGTGACTTTAAAACATATGGCGGTTGAAATAACTATGATCTATCTCACAGTGAAACACAATTTTTTAAGATATAACAGCATGGATTGTGGAAACAAAATATTTCGAGAACTGTTTGGTGATTCTGATGTTGCCAGCAAAAGAGTATGTGGTTGCACTAATTAATAGCATGGGAAGTTTTGAAACCTAAAATTGTTAAAGATTCCGTTAACATTCATAGCGATTTTTGCGAATTTATCCTGAATCTATGAGAATGTTGTTGAACAAGCAAATGAAAATCTAACTTTAATATATAATTTCATTAAGTGTTTTATTCAGAATAATGATAAATTTACAAAAATGGCAGAAATTGAAAATTTTAATTATTGTAAACATGTTTCAGTGATGAAACTTTTAAATAATGATGACAATATTTAAAATACAAACTGTTCTAATCATGCTTTGATGCATGTAAACATACAAATGATTCATTGCACATCGATACTGAATAAACTGTATAGCCACTTTGCATCTTCTACCACGTTGTAGTTTCACAGTGGTACGAAATACATTAGGCATGTGACTATCACTCGCCCGTACTGTGGATATATTTGTAGAAGTTATTTAACTGTTGATGATTGCTAGTAAGTTCTGCATAAATATTTAAATGATGATGGTATAGGGGAAGATTTAAATACTCATTTATTTCTATTTTTCCTCCCATCTTGTTGATCAGACCAGTAAAAGCATAAAACATATAAAGTTCACTATTGTGGAAATTTTTATAGCAGTAAGGACTTTCCTCTCCAAATTTTGGCAAAGAGAGAGTGACAATTTTTTCGAAGCGCAACATCTTAAGATCTTGGTTAATTAGGAGCTAAGGATAAAAATGTGATAGAAAATAATTTTATTGACTTTTATAGTAATTTACATGGATACCTGACCACGCGCTTCAATATTCCCGTTAATGATTTTCTTCCTCTTAACGAGGTAACTCGTTTTAATGAGCTGATGGATATTTGTAAGCATTGAATTAAATGAGAATTATTTATATGAATACTGTAGTGTTAGTGAAATTCTGGACTGTAAATTATTTATTGCTGGTATTTTCTTAATAAGTGTTTAAATTTCTTTTTACTGCTGAGGCATCACAAGCGGTGGACAATGATAATATCTACATGAGATGAAATGATAAATTGGGGAAGAAATATTTTAAGGAAGGAAGCGTCCTAGGTCTGAGTTTAAGGTACTTCCCATTTATAAAGAATGAGGAAAACAGGAAAAACTTTCAGTCAGGGAGAACGGTCCTGGCGGGAATCGAACTCTAGACCTCCCAGTCGAGAGCTTGTGTCTTAACACTCAGAAACCTGTGGCGATCTTGCTGGCAATGTTCGTAAAAATTGGGTAGCTGTGTTTTATGAATACAAGAACAAGGAACATAATATACCAAATTTCAAACAAATATTATCTTTCTTAATGAGTATTCCAGGATATAATACTCACAAAGAGAGTATATTGAATTACGGATAAGTTTTTTTTATTTGGTTTATTTGTGGACGCTGTTTAACATCTCAGGTCATCAGCGTTCCATTCAAATCAGAGCGTGAAACGACCGACAAATTTTGCTCAGAGGCCTCTTCTTTCAGACTTGAGGTTCTTTATCGTGCCGTAAATGTACGACACGGGACCCGCGACTTTACTTCCTTTCCGAAGGAAGTCATACTTAGGATTTTTACGCCCGAAAAAATCCATTGATCCTGGCCGGGTTTGAACACGCGATCTTGGGTTAGAAGGCAAGTATGGTTACCACTACACCACCAGAACTGACAATGAGTTGTGTAAGAAACAGAAGTGTTATTGAACCGAAAAAAAACTGATATGCAAATTGTTACAAATTTCGGTAAAAAATATTCATGTTTTCAAATACTGATATAAAGATTCTCATTAAGCGATAATCAAATTGTAAATGTACATGATTATTTGAATAATGTACTGCATAAAGTGTTATCTTAATTAGCAGTATATTTTAGAATAAAAATATTTTACATTACGGGAAAATGTCGATAATGTTTTGTTTAAATTGTTTTGCAAAATCTCGCTTATTTTCAACTTTAAAACATGGCAAGCTTAAGCACAACCTGACCATTCGTAATGAAATGACAGAGGTCAACAGTTCTTTGTATATATTTGTTTTCATACAGATCCGCTCTTAGTGTTCAAAATTGCATTTGTCTTCAGAGATCTCTCCTGGTCAACTTGGTCGGTTTACAGTAAAACGTATATCACCATTGAATTTAGAGGTTAATTACTTATCTATTCCATAATTTTGGTGCGATTTTGTTTGTTCGAACCCCTTGTTAGACATAAATCAATTGTTAGAAATACTGTCATAGTTTTGGAAATACTATTGGTAATCTTTAAACCCCGGCCATCGTCCGATAAGCCATGTTTCGACAATGGCAAACGTTCGATGATTTACAGTTACAATAATCCTAAACTTATGTAAAATAAGAATGTTACCTGTAAAAATGGCATATCTTTGATGTTAAAGTGGTAAACTGGTGACAGTAGGGACACTTAGCAACACATATTACATCATGTAACCTCAAGGACAAAGGTAACTCGACTACAGTTTTTGTTCATTGTGCACAAGGCTAACTACCATGCTGCATGATGGTCCTGTTTGAATGTCAGGTTGCGAACAGTGACCGGAATACTAAATCTAAGCAATGGCTCAACCTTCCAGCATTCTCAACGTTTAGGGTCATAGCACCCATCTCGAATCAACGTTTGCTACATTCGTATATTCCTTCACGACCATATAAATAGCTTAATTCCCGGACAGGTACAGGACAGTCGTATTAGGATTAAAGAACGCATGCAATGTAGAGCAAATAAACAAGGATTACTATGGACATACAACCAGAAAGACAGCCTGCGTTACAGGAGAATACATCGACATATTCCACAACAAATATATATCTTAGACATGTGTTAAAATTGCACGCCAAATTCTTGCTAAGCCCTGCAGTGTTCCACCACATTAGACTCATTTCGTCATTTCTATAATATCTATGCGCTCATTGTGTTGAGCTGTTACTTACTTTACGGTCAACTATGATAACCAACCAACTCGCCAGTTTTCGCTTGACTGGAGGTGTGATGTGCGGTTATTGTTGTGAATTGATGATGATGATGACTACGAGATTATGAAATTCATTGTAATAGTGATGCAGAAGGAAATGTGTAGTCAAGTGAATCTATGAGCACTGAACAAGAAGAAGACAATGATGGTGATGATGGTGATGATGATGATGATGATGATGATGATGATGATGAGTGTAGTGAATGTGATAAATATTTCCAAAGGCGAGATAAATTTCTAAATAGAATAAAGTTATTCCCCCAGAAAACGTTTGTACTCGGCGACAGAATATTGTGACCATCTACCTGGTGTGAAAGCATGCGCAAAACAGGCGAAAACTCCAAAAGAATGTTGGGAGATATATTTTGAGGAGAATTTTGTATCTAACATTATGAGATGTACAAATAACGAAATTGAGGTGATCCAACTCAACTATTGTAGACAGATAGAGATGCTCAACCTACAGATATGCTAGTAATAAAGGCCCTCTTCGGAATATTATACTTTTGTGTTGCTACAAAGATAAGCCTAAAAACACGAAGGATGTATTGGTAAACGATAATATGGGCATAGAATTCCGCCGATCGATAATGTCTGAAACGCACTTTAGATTTTTGTTTTACTACCTGAGGTTTGATGATAGATGTACAAGAGAGGAGAGGAAAAACTTGACACTTCTGCTCCAATTCCAGATATTTTCATTTCATTTGTGCAAAACTGTCAGAAGGCATATTCTGTTGGATAGTAATGCACATTGGATGAGTAATTAGGAGGTTTTCATGGAAATTGTCGGTTCAGACAATGCATTCCTAGCGAGCATAAAAATATATTTTCTGGTCGATGCTTGAATGTGTTACACAGTAAATCTGGAAGTGTACCGGGAGAAAATAACTAGAAGGGTCATTTGATGTAAGCAACATTGCCAAGTAATGTAGTGAAACTTCTAACCTCAATTATTTTTGGTACAGGGAGAAACACCACTACAGATAACTGGTTCACGAGTATTGAGATTGCTAATTTGTATGAATGCAACATTACAGTTGTTGGAGCTGTAAGGGAAAACAAAATACTAATCTTTCCTGAATTTGTCACAGCTAACACATCTTTGTTTGGCTTGGGGGAAAATTTCACATTAGTTTCATACGTGTCCAAATGCAACAAAGTTGTACTAGTTCTTTCTACAATGCACTGCACCTGGAGGGGAGGGATAAGGTTGAGACAACAACTTCCTACATTGCAACAAAATCATATAAACCAGTTGTGTACCACATACAATGTATCCAGGAAAATAAACAGGTGAACTATGGTCTATTTTGCAGCATGCTGAATGTGACTAGTATAATTGTCAGATTATTTTCCAGAGCAAAAATAAAAGTGATGTGAAGAAACGCAGCCGTTTTCTAAAAAGCTAGGCTCGTCACCTTGCTGATGGATACTTTCATATTCATTCAAAGTGCTCTTCCCACCAGTTTCAAACGGGGCATTTCTAGTCTATACATCAACACAGCTGTGAAGCAGGTATGTTGTCTCAAAACTTCCGATTTAATTATAATTGCTTCTGACGACGACGACAATAATAATAATAATAATAATAATAATAATAATAATAATAATACATGTATCTTATTCAGGTAATCAAGGGTATTAATATTACAATTAAAAGGAGGACCCCAATATTACATGTATGTATGTATGTATGTATGTATGTATGTATGTATGTATGTATGTATGTATGTAGATATGTCGTTTCTATTAGTAAGAGATATTCAAGTTATCTTTCTGTAATACCATGATTGACAGTGCATATGTCGTTGTAAAAGTAATGGAAGTGCTGTCTTTGTCGGAGGACATTAGCTTTACCTGAGAAAAGGGTCTTTTGTTAAGCATTACTCTTTTAAACCCTCAGACACTCTCCGCGCCAGATGACATTAAACTGTAAACGCTAGGAATATATATCTGTACTTGCCGTCAAAAGGAAATACTCCATACAGAAACATGCGTTTTCACAGAAACCAAGATATTAACTGATTCAAAGGGAGGCTGCATATATGGCTGAAATGTGCTTAATCGCAAGAATCTAGTGAAGGGTAGATGTTACTTCCCCCCCCCTTAGCGTGGGAATAGGAAATGTTTCCTGGTAAAACCCAGAATCTTCAACCAATCAACATGTTTAAAAACCCGACGAATAAAAACAAACTTTTAATTACCCATGCACTTGTGTGATTACAATAATGCTCTAGAAGGAACCAAATTCAATAATATTTAAAGGAATTAAATTTTCGCGAGGGAGAAGCGAGTTCGCACAAGAAATTTAATATTAACTACAGGAAGATAAGTTTCACGTCATTATTTTTTACCTCCTCAAAGTAAGCCGTTTTGGCACACGATATTATAGTAGAGGGGATGCTCCTTCACTGTAGCTTGTGTTGCTTTGACTCACCATGCTCTTGTTCGAAGCGAAAGTTCTATGATTGACGAACACAACATGTATCCAAAGGCAGGATTCTAAGTCGTCACCTACCATCGATCTCACCATAATCTTTTTCAGTCTAACTGTATTTCCACAGCACTTAGAGAAGTTAGCTGCATAGTAAAGATGGTAAAACCGAAATCAATGTTAGGCATCCCAAAAGCAGCCGTTATGCTTCTGAGAAGGCAACAGTTTTTTTTTTTCCCCCCTTTCTGTTCAACTGTTGCTCTGCAGAAACCTTCTTTTCGTAAACTGACAACATAAAACTGTTCTTTTGCATTAAACGATTTTTATAGCATTGTAATCAGCATTGCTTCAGTTTTAAATTAATATTTTTGTTTTACTATCTAGCATTTCACACATAGTTAGCCCCAACAGCCAAGAAGGTTGGTTAAAGTAATTGAATTGAAGATTGAAGCAGTAAATCTCACAAAATTTCCTATTTAATTATAATTGCTTGTGATGACTACTATAATAATGATAATGATAATGATGATGATAATAATAATAATAATAATAATTTTATCTTGTTTCAGGTAATCAAGGGTGTTAATATTACAATCAAAAGGAGGACCCCAATATTATATGTGTTAGTGTATGTATGTAGATACGTCTTTTTACTAGTAAGTAATATCCAAGTTATCTTTCTGTAATACCATGATTGACAGTGCATATGTCCTTGTTATGATTTTGTAAAAGTAATGAAAATGCTGTCTTTGTCGGAGGACATTAACTTTACCTGAGAAAAGGGTCTTTTGTTAATCATTACTCTTTTAAACCCTCAGACACTCGCCGCGCCAGATGACATTAAACTGTAAACGCTAGAAATATATAACTGTATTTGCAGTCCAAAGGAAATACCCCATACAGAAACATGCGTTTTCACAGAAACCAAGATATTAGCTGTTTCAAAGGGAGGCTGCATATATGGCTGAAATGTGCTTAATCGCAAGAATCTAGTGAAGGGTAGATGTTCCTTCCCCCCCCCCCTTAGCGTGGGAATAGGAAATGTTTCCTGGTAAAACCCAGAATCTTCAACCAATCAACATGTTTAAAAACCCGACGAATAAAAACAAACTTTTAATTACCCGTTCACTTGTGTGATCCAATAATGCTCTAGAAGGAACCAAATTCAATAATATTTAAAGGAATTAAATTTTCGCGAGGGAGGAGCGAGTTCGCACAAGAAATTTAATATTAACTATAGGAAGATAAGTTTTTCGGCATTCGTGACAGGAAGCAGTCGTAAAAGTAACAGAATAGTAACATCAGTAGCGGTAGCAGCAAGAGTGACAATTAGTCAGTATATGCATTACTCAGTGTCATAGCAGAATTGTTAAACCGTCGCGAAGAGTCAAAGTAAATCGTTCGGTCAGTAAGAATCAGTCAGGCAGTGCAACGTAATAGTAATAATGGTCACACTCGTGTTAAAGTGAATAAAAGCGCCAGTGAATCCAGCGAATTATAATCCGACGAAGCCCAGCATGTTCCACAACCTACCAAGTTATAAAATAAATTAAATGTACAACCAGCGCCGAACTTCATTATTACAGTGAACAATCTCCTTCCTCCCTAATGACATTATCTCATTAAAAACAGTCCAAAATTCCCCCGAATCCCTATCCTCTGCATTGGTACCAGAGAGTTAGGAAGCATAAGGAACTTATGACTCCAAGAGCCGAGGCAAAACCTCCAATTGTTCGATTAATTAATAAACAATAAATTATCCACCCATATCTAAAAAATAACCCACATAATTCCGATTCCAGCTACTATGAGTACGCAGAAAAAAAAAAAAAGATATTGAAAAAATTAACTAAATACACTTGTAGATCTTGCAGGCAGTATGTGTATATCATGAATATACCCAACAGACGTGTTTAGATTGTGCATAGTGTGACTATAGAGAGGTGAAAAATTGTGCACAATGCATAGAAATTTTAAAATTTTACTTTGAGAATAATTGTGAGGTGTTAAGAGGAGTCTAGTAGCTACTAGTAGAAGTTGTTTCACTTAGTAAAACAATAAATTTTGTTATCTTCTATGACACAGAAACATAAGCGAGAACTGCATGATTAAAGAACCCAATCGTGTAAACGAAGAGAGGACATTCTACAAACGTAACTCAATTGAATGTTTCTAAAAGCTATTGAGTTTAATTGTTGTAGATCAAAGAAATAACCCACAGACTTTTCATATGAACCGGTGAATTTGGCACTGATATGCAGCAGTTATTATCAAAAGAAACTTCTAGCAAATGAATGTCTGTACTTTTATTTAAGATTATAAAAATGACATGTAGGCAAAAATACATAATGAAAGTATGAACTCTAAAAGTGAGAGAAAGCAGCATAATTGCTAACAATGCGGTAACTGCAAATTTTAATAGTATTTTTAAAGTATTATTTACAGTGATGGTTAGGTTCAGATATGAAACTTTTTACCTGTTCTTGCAAATTAGATGTAATGTAGTGCAAAATATGTGTCAATCATTGTGCCTCGTTTGTGAACCACTGATTTGAGTCTGCATTTTAATTTCCACTCGTATAATAATTGCCGTTACAACGTCTACATTGATTTAACACTAATGCGTTAACATTTCAAAATGTTTTCTATAAGTCTTCATGTAGACCTTAAGCTTTGGTGGCCACTCTATTCACAGCCACCACGGGAATGTATTTCGCTTACACAAGTAGTATTGAAGTGTACGATTTTAAACCATGTCTTCAATCATATAAAACAGCCTGTAATCCAAGCGTTGGAGATCCGAATGCTAAATTGCTATTTAAATAAAGAAAAAAATTATAGTACATGTCCCTTAAGCTACCCTTGCATAGCATCACTCTTATGATCCGGGACGGAATCCTACTGGAAGCTACAATGTTGATCTTCAAAGATGTTACTCAGATCCTTGATCACTAGATCTAGAAGAATTTGATTTTAGATTCTGGACGTTGTAGTCCAACTTCCTTTATTCCTTAACTGAGCCGGGAAGAAAGACCCTTAGATTCTCGTGAACTTGTAGCATATATTCTGTTATTTAGTTGATACGTGGTGCCCTGGAAGGCGTTTTAATATAACAGTGCTGTGACACTTTAGTTATAATATGAGGAAATGATCAATACTTTACCAATTTGAACATGTAAGGCAGACAACTATTTCAGCTCTTGAATCACTTTTATCCTTAGATTACTTCGAATGTATACCTAGGGTGTTAACAATTATTTCGGTTTAAATGAATAGCGGATAATCCGGTAAATAAAAAAAACTCTTTTACTGATTTCAGCCTCTTTAGAGAATTGGCATTCTCAACCTACTTTGTAAAATACTATAACAGCTACACTATTTCAAAGTCGCCTCATCCCAACCAAAGAGATCAAAAATGTTTTCTCTTTCCTAACTGATTAACGACTAGGATAAAGCGTGATTGTGCATACAGTGCCAAAAGTTGTTCACTATATCAAATTTTTGAATTTCCTTGTAAAATTATGTAAATTATGAATGTAAGGCTGTAAGTCATGAACTTGTACATTAATGATATAAAAGTAAAGTTTTATTAATATATTCTTCCATAGAATTTCGTTTTCTGAGTGTTCTGTTGCTTATAACAGCCTACATATTGCTGTGTAACACAATGGTATTCCATGCTGTGCTACACTCCCGAATTATGAAAATAAGAGAGGCCTGCCGCTTCTTGAGTAAGCACACGATGACAAAATGCGCGATAAACAAAGCTGTGTCCTTATGTATTAATCAGAGCATAGTTTGGTTTATCAGTCAGTTAGATACTTTCTCAACAGTATAATTAGCAGCAAGTCTTAGATATGCAGTGACCTTAATTATTCTGCATTTCATGGACTTTTTGGCCCTGTTTCCTACCAGACTGTCCTACTCTGAAATACTTTCTCCAGCACAAAATGTTGTTCTGCGTAAAACTATGTTTTCCATTTCTTTTCAAAAATGTAATCTTTGTACAGCAGATATGAATTTATCATCGTCAAATTTGTTCCCTATTATATCTTTTAGAAGATTAAAACATGGAAATAGAGATTACAAAATCCATGGTAGAGGGTAAGGAATTACAGTCCACCAAAACTTAATGATCTCCTCTCAGGTGAAAAGATTTGACGTGACTTTGCACAAAATGTAAAGAAAACTATGCAGAATCATTTAATTGAGTCTATAAATGGTAGCAGAACATTTAAAATGATTCAAAGGGGGTATCTCCACAAAAATATTATCCATTGTTAAGTGTCCACAGTGATGTGAGAAGGTATTTATTACGGGGGGGAGGGAGATTTTTTGCCGCACATTGGAACCCAAATTTGAGGACGTTTATTAGGAGGGCTTTATTTAAATGTCAGCTCCACGTTGGGAAGCCAAATTTGCAGCGGTTTATTAAGAGGTGCCAGGTTGGTGACTGATTGATGAAGGATGGTGATGTTTACAGTTGACGTAGTATATCACTGCCGAGAAAGAAGCCTGCGTTGACCCCTCCTGCTGCCGCAGTCTTCTCGGGGACGCTGAAAATTGCTATAAGACTTTTCTGGAATTTTACCAGGGTAGGAAGGGATAGGAAGATCACTGAGAAGAAACTATAGAAGTAGCAGATTAAAGTTTCACCATTGATTAAACGGCTCACACTTCACTGTTCACTTTATTGCGCCTTTTCCTTGGATGACACTTTCTTACCATTAGCAAGGGTATGGAGAATTTGAAATATTTACTGACCCTGTACTTACAAATTTTATAGTCGTTCGCATTGAATTTTCAAAATTACATTATCAATATCTTCCAAACAAAGAGTTTTGCCGTTCCATTTCACCTCTTTATCTATTTTGAACAGCCCTCTCACTTCCCAAAGCGAACTGTATATTCTCGTCTCTCGAGTCGAACTGACTCCTCTCGTATCTTAAAGCGAACTGAACGAAAAAGCCTTCAAAAATTCTTTTACTAGACTTTCTAAGTGTTGTTCTACGGGAATTCAAATTTATAAACATAGCAGAGCGTCACCAAGTTTCCTTCCTATTGTCTTAATCTCTTGCCGCTGAAAGTTTCTCGAAAAAACATTTTGAAATCCGAGAACTCGTTGGCTAGTCTTGATAGATTGTATGTTAGCTAGAAACATATTTGAGGGAGTAAGAATTTCTCTTTTTTTAAGGGACAGTTGCCCAAGATGAAAGCACACCACAGTCTTTTTCAAGGACATTTTTACTTTGATGAAAAAAAGGTCCCTAGCTATTGAGTATATGACCTTGCTTATGACACCAAAACGTCGCTTTTGGTTACACGAAAGTTTTAATTTTTCCAGCCAAGATTTCCGATTCTGGAACAGTCTACATCTTTTTACATAATTTTATCATGAAATTTTAATCTATGTAAATTAGTTAATTAAACAGAATTAAATCTATATCTTAGCTAATTAATTATAGGGGATCAAATCTGCATGTCTCGTTGCAGATGTCAGGCCAGAGTAATTGGTGTAACACTCAGCAAAAATCTAAATTATGTGCAGTCATGTAAAACCAAATGCAATAAAAGAGCAAGTACAAATAATGTACACTGTTATGAAGCAAAAAAGTTCTTAACTATATGTAAGATACTAATGAATGAAAGCGAAGAAAAAATCAACAGTTATAAACATACCATACAGACATGATCTGTTCTATAATACGTTTTTTAACTCTGGATCTTGTAAAACACACCATAAAATAAAATTATTAAGTGAACTAAAATTCAACAATTAAAAGTCACTTTTAGCATTTTTGTATTTTTATAAGTGGATCGTTTAAACCTTTTTAAAATGACCCACAAAATTATAAAAAAAAATTGTTTTAGGTTTCTTCCTTTTTATTATTGTATATTATACTTAAGCATGTACGGTCAACGACTCATAATAAAATAAATTTGTAATGTGTGTATAGACTTTTACAACAATAAAGAAACACCTACTACTACAACAACTACTATTTCTCAAAAATGTAAAATTCCGCCAAATATTCCTGGATCATCACTAGAGATCTGATTTTGGACATCCGACTCCAAGCATTCCGCAACAATGTGACTGTGCATGAAATGTTGCTTGCGGCACCGTGCCTCATTCACACAGCTCTCCTGCAGGTATTAATGCCACGCTCATCGGTACCAAAACATTATTATTATTATTATTATTATTATTATTATTATTATTATTAGTGTTTAACGCCCATTTTTACTACTGAGGCAACACAGGCGGTGGACGCTGAAGATAACATGAGATGAAATGATATATTGGGAAAAGATTTTTTAAGGAAGGAAACGTTCCAGGCCGAATTTTTAGGGTACCTTCACGCCATTTGTTATTTATGAGGACTGAGGAAAACCTGGAAAAAACCTCAGGCGGGATTGAAACCCCAGACCTCCCGCTCACGAGTCCGCGCCTTAACGACATCGGCCACCCATGATAGTGGTATCAAAAGAGGCGGCAAACTTTAGATATATGGACGTTGCATGGTATCCCAACAGTTACACTGATAAACTCTACCCTATCTGTAGGTTTGTCTGCTATTAATCCTAGACTGAAGCTAAAATATTTTTGTGCGGTAAGACCTAGAATCTGTATTGCAAAACAGTTGATCTCAGACACCACGTGTCGACTATAGGCTGTCATTCAACGTCACTCCATGTGGAGTGTTGTCTGTTGTTAAATCACAGATTGTTATTGACTGAAGCTAAAATATTATCGGTGCAGGCAGACAGAGAATCTCTATCGCTCCACTATCAAAGGCCCTTAGAAAAAATTACAGATTAATTTCACGTCATTATTTTTTACCTCCTCAAAGTAAGCCGTTTTGGCACACGATATTATAGTAGAGGGGATGCTCCTTCACTGTAGCTTGTGTTGCTTTGACTCACCATGCTCTTGTTCGAAGCGAAAGTACTATGATTGACGAACACAACATGTATCCAAAGGCAGGATTCTAAGTCGTCACCTACCATCGATCTCACCATAATCTTTTTCAGTCTAACTGTATTTCCACAGCACTTAGAGAAGTTAGCTGCATAGTAAAGTTGGTAAAACCGAAATCAATGTTAGGCATCCCAAAAGCAGCCGTTATGCTTCTGAGAAGGCAACAGTTTTTTTTTTTTTTTTTTTTTTTTTTTTCTCCCCTTTCTGTTCAACTGTTGCTCTGCAGAAACCTTCTTTTCGTAAACTGACAACATAAAACTGTTCTTTTGCATTAAACGATTTTTATAGCATTGTAATCAGCATTGCTTCAGTTTTAAATTAATATTTTTGTTTTACTATCTAGCATTTCACACATAGTTAGCCCCAACAGCCAAGAAGGTTGGTTAAAGTAATTGAATTGAAGATTGAAGCAGTAAATCTCACAAAATTTCCTATTTAATTATAATTGCTTGTGATGACTACTATAATAATGATAATGATAATGATGATAATAATAATAATAATAATAATAATAATAATAATAATAATAATAATAATAATTTTATCTTGTTTCAGGTAATCAAGGGTGTTAATATTACAATCAAAAGGAGGACCCCAATATTATATGTGTTAGTGTATGTATGTAGATACGTCTTTTTACTAGTAAGTAATATCCAAGTTATCTTTCTGTAATACCATGATTGACAGTGCATATGTCCTTGTTATGATTTTGTAAAAGTAATGAAAATGCTGTCTTTGTCGGAGGACATTAACTTTACCTGAGAAAAGGGTCTTTTGTTAATCATTACTCTTTTAAACCCTCAGACACTCGCCGCGCCAGATGACATTAAACTGTAAACGCTAGAAATATATAACTGTATTTGCAGTCCAAAGGAAATACCCCATACAGAAACATGCGTTTTCACAGAAACCAAGATATTAGCTGTTTCAAAGGGAGGCTGCATATATGGCTGAAATGTGCTTAATCGCAAGAATCTAGTGAAGGGTAGATGTTCCTTCCCCCCCCCCTTAGCGTGGGAATAGGAAATGTTTCCTGGTAAAACCCAGAATCTTCAACCAATCAACATGTTTAAAAACCCGACGAATAAAAACAAACTTTTAATTACCCATTCACTTGTGTGATCCAATAATGCTCTAGAAGGAACCAAATTCAATAATATTTAAAGGAATTAAATTTTCGCGAGGGAGGAGCGAGTTCGCACAAGAAATTTAATATTAACTATAGGAAGATAAGTTTTTCGGCATTCGTGACAGGAAGCAGTCGTAAAAGTAACAGAATAGTAACATCAGTAGCGGTAGCAGCAAGAGTGACAATTAGTCAGTATATGCATTACTCAGTGTCATAGCAGAATTGTTAAACCGTCGCGAAGAGTCAAAGTAAATCGTTCGGTCAGTAAGAATCAGTCAGGCAGTGCAACGTAATAGTAATAATGGTCACACTCGTGTTAAAGTGAATAAAAGCGCCAGTGAATCCAGCGAATTATAATCCGACGAAGCCCAGCATGTTCCACAACCTACCAAGTTATAAAATAAATTAAATGTACAACCAGCGCCGAACTTCATTATTACAGTGAACAATCTCCTTCCTCCCTAATGACATTATCTCATTAAAAACAGTCCAAAATTCCCCCGAATCCCTATCCTCTGCATTGGTACAAGAGAATTAGGAAACATAGAGCTCATGACTCCAAGAGCCGAGGCAAGACAAGAAGAGCAGCTAATTGTCCGATTAATATATTAATAATAATAATAATAATAACAATAATTCACTATCCATATATAAAAATAACCCACCCACTTTAATTCCGGTTCCAAAAAATGGTATCTGAAATAAACACAAGGGCTGTTAATAAACTGTCATAACAGAAATGAAGATTGTTTAAGATTTTGTGTTGATCATCAGGATAAATTCACTTGTACACCAACAAAAAGGATTGTAATGTAAAAAGTTATTACAATTCAAAGTGAAGATTACAAAATACCAGTAATAATTAATTATTTATAATTTATAGTTTAGAAACTGTACAATGAATGTGCTAGAAAAAGAACAAATATGCATAAACTACAAAACATACACAAGAGAAAGAAAAAATCAAACAAAAAAAAATAGTAAATACTGTATTAAATATATTAAAACATTTGAAGAGCAAGGGAAATAAAGGAAATAAGTCCATTTTCAATTTTTTTCCTCTCTTTTAGGGCAATTAAATCACTGGAATTTGAGGTTTTGGATACACTTGTCTGTTAGGAAATAAAGGAATCAATCCTTGTAAAAAAATCCCCTAAAGGAAATGAATATTGCATAATAAATGAGAATAGTTCAAGAGGAAATTGAAAACAATTCGATTAGTCCAATGTAACTGCAAATGGAAACAAAGAAATGGGTCAGCGCATTGTGCGGGATTTGCAGGTGGCCTACTGCACTGTGTAAGTTCAAACATATTTCAACCTTCATATATTGTTCTCTAGACTTCAATTTGCCTCGCACAGTGCCCGTAAAGGCAGGTATTCTGGCTAATGTAAGCTATATTAGGGAATGTGTTATTTATATTGGGCGAAAATGTTGAATGCGCACTGCTTATGGAGCATAAAAGGAAGGCTAAGTAAGGGTAACTTGACGAAAGTGTCAATAATAATAATAATAATAATAATAATAATAATAATAATAATAATAATAATAATAATAATAATAATAAACGACACAAGTTCTTGGAGCAGGCTGCAAGTTTTGGATGAAGTATTTTGAAGTTATGCCAGATGCCACTAAAAACTTAGTAAAAAATTTTAATCTTATATCTAGCACGGTCGAACAGGATTACTATTTATGTTACTTGATATTTGTTCTTTCTGTAGCCTGACGTTGTAATAGAAAACCAGAAGGAGAAGCACGGGTTGATGAAGTAATAACATTTTAATACTCAGTGCGAGGAAATGTAGCTCACAGTTAGTGATGAAAATTATTCGCACTTAAAATCCTAAAATATGAATGCAAATGTGCGTTTTAAAATACCCAAGTATACATTAAAAGCTGAAGAGTCTGCAGACTTATTCATAATGTCAAATTCTCACGAAGATTTACTAGCATTATAAGAAGAAATACTCAAATTATTATATTTAACAATTAACGCGCAATTTCTTAGTTATTCCCAGAAATTCAGTATGTATCACTTTGTGACACAACTTTTTCCATGTTTTCATGGCTCAACTTATTTCTTCTGTCCGTATAAATGTAAACATATGTATATAAATGGCGTTCAACATGACAGGAAGTGACTGGATAAAACAGTAATGTGATAAAAAGTTATGAATAATGTCCACGCCATTATCATATATTTGAAGTACTTCGCTAATTTCCCTCAGCCCCTTCAGACTACCATTTTTCGTAAAGACATTTTCAAATTTGTGTTTTACAATTTCACCTTCTCTGCCGCCTGCAGCATCCACACAATTAATTTAATTTAGGATTTCTCCACCACTACCTCATAAAGTTTCTGGTCAAAGTCCTCTGCCAAATTGATATTGACTTCTAAATAGGTGCCGAGAAACATCTGGTTTTCTTATAGGAATTTTGCTTTTGTGTGCTTCTCTGTCTATATGTTTAACTCCACGAAGTGTTTGTGACATCTAACCGAGAAATTGTCTTAGCAGTGTTTTCTAAGAGGTTGTTATTGCACATTACAAGTTGCCACAAAATTCTTCTAAATTTAAACTAACGGTAAACAAGTTGAATCAATTCAATTCGATGATTATTAGGTATGTACAAAAATTGTACACTTTTGGGGGAGGGGACATTGCTGACAAAAAGTATTTTGTGAGCAATGTCCTTTTGTCACAGTTTAAGCAAGGATATCCAGCTACTCATTCTTGAATTTTTGCTGGGTCTTTCTTTTGGAATTTGAATATTTTTCATGCAAATATCTGCAATGTATGTGTTACTAAATGCACAACACAAAACTGTTGGACATTGACTTTTTGTCTTTTGCCCGCCAAAACACAATGTTGTCAATCTTATCAAAATTTTGGTAGGTAGGTAAAGATAACGGTTCTGCATGTTACACGTCTTATCTAAGTTTAGAACATTTTCAAAAGTGCTCCCAACAAGAAAATTTATAAAATTTCACGAATTATGCCCTTAGCTTCAAAATATGCATTAACAACTAAGATTTACAAATATATGCACGAACAAATTTGTATCATTCGTCTTTATTAAACATGAATAATGTAATTATTAAGTTCTATTAAGATATACAGCATTTGTAAACAATGTCATCTTCTCCAGCATATCCAGATGCCCTGACTCCTATGACATATAACGACGCATTGACAGGAACGTTTTATTGTATTTCGTGTAAAGGATACAAAATGTGAACACAAACGTAAGCATACGATCGTGGTAGGTAGGTAGGAAGGAATGTGCCGTACGTTTGCAGTCTAGTACCTAAGCAGTTAAAAGGCACATACAATAAACTTTTCATATGACTAGGGTTCGGAATTTTAAACTCATTCAGGATAAACTGGAACATTCTGTTGATAATTTCCATAAGTAGGCAAAATGCGAACAGACATGTATGGTTTTGTCTAACAAACAGATTGTGCTGCTTTTTGCCTGAAGTTCATGGGAATTCTCTAAAAAGTGTCTGAAAGTTGAAATCCTACATATGACGATATTCCATAAACTACTTGGCCTAGACCGTGCAAAACACTCCATTGACATTCTGCTCTCCTCTAGTTTTCTTTTCTTGAAGTCGATTGGCATTGTGCCATTTGAAAATTGAAATTTTGTGCTATAAATAAAATGTCTAAAAATTTTTGAATTCTTTGCATGGCTACATTGATGAACCCTTGTCTGAACTTCAATTCGGTGAGAGCTTTTCACACTAAAATTCGCAATGGTTGTCTTAGTTGGGCTACTCTTATATAGAATGGAAATGAATCAATCATGCAGATTTTCAGAGCATTTGATTTATTTATGGACGCCCTTTAACACCTCAGGTCATCGGCGTATTTTCAGAGCAAATTGGTCATTTATTGTATATGATGTTTAATAAATATATGGCATTACTTCGTAAATTAGTTTCTCATATGTAGAAAAAAAAATAGATTTTGAAATTGGTTTCCGATCTTTTAAAGTTTTTCCGTAGCACCCAGCTCTTCACCTTGTCATAAAGTAAATGCTCAAAATGTCCACCTTACCGCCTGTGGTGCCTCAGTAGTAAAAACGGGCGTTAAACACTATTCAAAAAAAAAAAAAAAAAATGTCCACTCCTGGCCTGAATAATCGCCTCACTTTTCCCCTTGAAGACAATTCAAAATGTCCGACATATAGCCTATTTCCTGAATACCTGCCAGAATTTGATGGCAGGGAGTTACCACATCATCCACCGATGACGGATAAAGAATGGTTTTAAATAGCCCAACAAATAGAAATGCACAGTGTTTAAATTAGGTGGGCGTGTAGGCCAGGCAGTTATACCAATTAGAAAATCTAAAGACAAGAATATTGAAAAGTACGGGAACGTCCTCATACATGAACGATCTGGTGTATGTCGTCCGAGAAATTAGGTTGTTGCTTTTTAAATCTCTGTACAGGTATCTACGCAGAGCAAGGAAAGGCTAAAGTGAAGTCTGTATTCACACAGGAGGTATACATTTTGAACAGTTAGATGTTTTATAGACATTACTACTTTGGAAACCAAGCATTTTAGAATCTATGTTGGTATAAATTGTTTGTTGTCTAGATAGATATGGGGAACTCATTCCTAAGTTATGCCTTGGATTTTTTAAACATACCTCGTAAAATGTTTAATAGTATATTCATGAGAGGATTTCCAGAAATATGGTGTGGACAGTTTTACTCTAAATTAAATAAAAAGAGAAACAAGGTTGATGACACCTTGAAGCAGTATTTATCACATGCCTCCATGATAATATTAATATAATAAGTATATATATATAATATATATATTTTACTATAATTATACTGTTTAATTAATAGTGTTAATATTACATATACAATCTAGGATAATAAGTTTTCTTATGATAATTCTATTGTACAACTCAATGCTAGCAGGAAAGTGTTCCAAGATGATGATAAGTAAAATGTAACAAAAGGTGAACACGAGAGACAAGTTTTATGTATTTTAATGGCCATGCTGCGAGCGGAGGGTAATAATTTTGAACTTTGTCGCGTCAGCACAATGGTTTTCACTCCTTATAACTTAATTTAGCTTTGAGCGAGCAAATCCTACTTTTAAAGTGCCGCGGCTAATAATAACCCCGGCGGCATCCGAAAACCACGTGGAAATAATTTTTCATGTGAATATATAAAGAGGTAGTTCGCCTTGTTTCAAAACTCTTTTTGTAATCTGTCTACTGTTCACGTATATTACATTCGGCCTAAAAGCGAACGAACCACGTCGTAGATGTTGAAAAGACAAGTTGCTGATGGCTCGTTTGGTTGGATAAACCAATATTTCATAGTGGTCAATAATGTCTTGTGCCGAGTGAGTTGCGAAAAATTTTGCGTGTCGTAATTAGAGGGTCGGTGACCTGAACGCGAGAATAGGTACAGGCTAAGATCAAAGTTAGATTTTAATTACTATCTCCCTCGCAAGGTAATTATATGGGATTAATGTAGGTCAAGGTCACTGAACCGAACCCGCGGTTCATTTCAAAAACGCCTTTTAACGTAAACAAGTTAAGATCAACAAACTGTGTAGCGTGAATATTACGCTGTGTAATCTTTTTAACGAAAAGCATCCTCTGGCAGTCCTGTTGGGTGGAACTGAACAAAACACTGCGAAAGACACCCATGCGATTCTGTTGTAGAGAAGCGTAGGCAAGAGGCCGAGGTAAGCAACGGCTTCAAGTTAAAAAGAAAAGAAAAAAAAGAAAGAAAGAAAAGGAAAATCTGCCGACTAGAAGAAGGCAAATGGCGGCTATGCAAGGGGAGCTTGAACTGCCGTTTATCTGCAAAAGACGAGTATATGTGAGACACTCATGCTGCCACATAAATGAGGACCTCTCAGACTCAGATCGGGCTTGCCCCTGGATTTCTAGCCATGGGCGAGTATCTGACAACACTGTTTACTTTCATCAGCAGCAACGTGCGTGAACACGTGAGCAGGGTAGAAAATGTTTACGTAGCACATTCCTGTGGCTTGCTTTCTTCTCATAGACAGACAATATACGAAATCGTTTCAACCTTAAATGAGGCGATTTGGCAAGCTGTAAGCAGTTGTTCTTCCCGGAGAGGGAGTGAGGTGAAAGCTCACCTCATTGACAGGCAGGTTTGAATTCGTTTTCTTGCCGTTGTACCGGTAGCAGAGGTTGTGCAGGTTTGCGACCTCTTAGGCTTGAGTGAGTTGTTGCTATTCAGTGCAATGTGAATCACAATGATACAATTTTTGAATTCGTGATTTCTCGATATGATTTTAATTTATGAGGGAAGAGGCTGTAACTCTCGTGCAGCTCAGCAGCTGTATAAAGAACGTTTTATGGGCAGGAACGAGCCAAATGTAAAGACATTCGTCGCAGTCATTCAGTGGATTCTTGAAATGGGCAGTGTACTTGTAATGTCGAACGATTTCGGAATCATTGTGCCCCGACAAAATTATTAATAAAAAGAAGGGAATTTGAACATATGTTGAAGAAAATCTCGAACCCAGCAGCCGCTACATCGTTCAAGAGTTCGGAGAATCACTTTAGACATTTAAACAACAGTTGTCATGTCCATTCCACATCCATCGCCTGCAGCGTTTGTTCCATCATTGTGCTCAGAGTGCAGATTTTGCAGAAATGTTTTGGTGAGGGTTAAGGCCTGTATCACGCGAAGCGGCATCACACAATTGCAAACGCTTACAAGTGGACACTGCATACTATCCAACAGCGAATTTGCCAGCACAGATGCTCAACCAACGTCTGGGAAATTTCCTTATTAGACTCTTTCTTGCTTCCAACCTGTATGTCGAATAGAGCCTACTTATAGTTTTTTGAAGAATTATTGACTCATCTTTTGGATGAAATTCCTTTGGAGACATGGGAATGGTGCACTTCATTACTCAATAAGTACGTGGTCACTTGATGAGGGAATTACCGAATCGTTGGTGCGGCCTTATACCCGACTCCCATATTTGTCTCCTAGATAAATATAATTATTTCTCGGGAAATATGAAAAGAAAGTGTATAGGATGAGCTGTGCCAGCGAGATTTTCGTGTCAGAAATAATGCACGCGTGCATTAGAAGTGGATAAGAAGCTGAGAAGTACGTGCGCAAACGTAAGGTTTCCTTTTTGAGTATCTCCTTTGGGAAAAAAAAAACTTTTTTCGGAAGATATTTGATACGCTTCAGTTGCTTCCAAGTTTCTTAAAAATTCATGGTGCCATCTCCAATATGCTACCGTTAGACATACCGTTAGACATAATTTTGTTATTAAATACTCTTTTAAGATTATAAGAAGTAATAATAGGATTGAGTTTCACATTGCCGAAAATTTCACGAGCGCGCAGCGAGTAGTAAGATATTGACCAAACTTTTTCCGAATAAAATATTTGAACAATATTAATAAAATAGAATATATATTGTAGTATTATAATTTATTTGCATATCATGCTATTGAATTGCCTAGTATATTCTTTTAAAAAATTTCCTTAATTTTTGTTTGGAAGTATGGTTATCACCTAAAGTTAATTGTTCAACTAGAGATGAATAAATGAAAAATGGAATAGTCGAAATGTCGATATTATTTAATATATAACTATAAAATACATGTTTACTCCTATTGTGGTCCATTTCAAACTAACTCGTATTAAAAGTTGGACACTTTAAAGGTGGGGGTTAAATACAACACTTTCATCTGTTCTCTATGCGTGATTAAACATTTCATTATGAAATTGTCATCCTATAAAAGTAGAGACAGTAATATATTTTAGTAGATACTAAGTTACTGGGAGTGCCAGCATTTTTCATTTCTTCCTGAAAATGTGTCTGGCCTTTTACTGCTGCTTCCTCACGCAACAGTAATTCAAGTGACGCTATGTTGAATTTAATTTGTAAACCAATAAGCGTATTCTCATCACATATATTAATCATATTTGCCACTTTTGAGTGCAATGGAACTTACTTTTATTTTTCTGGTTATTTTCTTTTTGTGCCACTGGCAGATGTGAATCGATGCAATAAAATGAGTTGAATATACGACTGTGTTCTTTGTAAGGTTTCTCTTGAACAATTTTTGCTATGGCATTGCAGATTGTTTTAACTAAATATTCTTTGTAGTACTCTCCATTGATCTTTCAAATGTTTACAGCCCAGTCTTGCAAAACTGCATTTATCTGTTGAACTGAAGTATCAGTTAAAAGCTTATATCCTCGTTCTTCACAAAATTGTGTAAATTGTTTCCTCGTATTGTCTTGTTTTTAAGCGTATTTGTACGTTTGGTTCTAATAATAATTTTATTACCTTCTTGCTGGGTCGCTTCTGGAAGTTTCTTTGAATTTTTCACCATAGTGGATTAAGTCATTACCTTATACATCGCGTAAGCCTATGAATCAGGAACAATTGCGAATCAAGTGCGATAATATGCAGAAATTTGCATATCAGGCATGTACGATAATTCCAGTTCAACAATATTGCAATGACAGTAGACCCCAATTGGTTGAAATTGAACGAGTTGTAAATTGGATTAATCAGTATTCAATGTGTGACTTATGAGGCGAATAGTCACATAAGTAATTGTAAATGCGCGAAAGCGAAGCCTATATAGACGAGCAAGAAAAGTTACTTAATGTTTTGTTTACATCTTGAGTCAAAGACTCTTAGGTCATTGCCACTGCTAGAGGTTTGACTGGATCAACACTGTTGATAAACTTGCAACCTGTTTTTCTTATTGCAGGGAAGAACAAAGTCCTTCCTTGCATAACTGCACATGCCAGCATATTACACGTTCCCTTTACGCGTTAAAGATCGCAGTAATGATTCAATCAACGCTAAAGTGAATTGTTATTATTAAGAAAATCTTGTGGGGATAAATAAATCTATGCACAAATAAATAAACAAATAAAAGTTCCTCACTCAGGCAACTTATGCTGACTGAAAGGGAACCTGGATCTGCCAACTGACAAATGGACTTGAGATCTGGAATCACGGCATGATAAGGTGAAAGTAACTGCTATCTAGACCTACAACTGGCGTTGAACGAAGGGTAACGATTTGGTACGTTCGCGCATAGCCACATGCTGGGCAGAAATCTAACATCTGATTAATTATGAACAGAAAGTGTGTGTTATAGAATTTATTCATAAGGGAAAGAAACATGTGATTCGTTGTATTACATACAATGCTATTAACAGAAATTACCTCGCGTAATTATTAAGGTGTAAGCTGAATAAAAAGGTTTGGTAGGTATAGTTCATTACGGATGTTCATTGGCACAGTTGTTATAGTTAAATTTCTGAAATGTAAAGTTTCGTGTGCTGTCTACAACTGTAAAACACAGTTTAGTATTTTGAAATTTCTTTTTACAGCATACCTCAAGGTAATGAAATACTACGAAAACTCTGCACCATTTCTTTAATTCATTGACTGTAAATTGGTTAAGACACAGAGTTCCTAACTCTAAATTCTTTATTCACAAATATTTATTGTTATATTTGGTTGTCTAATGCTTGATATATGAAATCCTCCGGCCACAGATTACAAAAATTCACAATTTTTCTAGTTTTAGTGCAGAAATACGTATGAACCCGTGAGGGTCAGTCACATACTCCTAATTGGTATTAATTGGTGCAACAATGAGCATTATTATGCGATAGTCAATCTTAACACACATACAAATTGCTTAATAGGACAATGCAAGGTTTTGAAGTAAAAACGAATTTCCTTTACACCAATGAATTTGTCAGTTACTATCTGTAGTACTACAACGAGGACTGCAGAATTTATCTTGAGAGAATCTGGAGTTCGATTCGCATTTATTTTTATTATTTAGCAAATAAAATGATAAAATAAAAATTTATACGTATAATTATATACGTATATATACGTATAATTATAATTATATAAATTATAATTATAATGCGCTTACAGCTATGAATGTCCAGTCCGGAATTTTATGAAGGTCGAAATTAACAGTATTAACGGAATATAGTCTTTTATTTGTTCATTTAAACTCTTTTGTAACAAATTGAAGACAACTGAACATTATACCTACAACACTAATTAAATGTACAATTATTAAAAGCCTAATTTTGAAAATCAAACCAAGCAAATTGGTCAAATTGGTTATGCAAGCTATTCCTTTTCTTTCTTTCTTTCTTCCTTTCTTTCTTTCTTTCTTTCTTTCTTCCTTTCTTTGTTTCTCTCATTTTTCTTTCTTTCTTTTTCTTTTATTTTATTTTTTGTATGTTTTCCGTTGTTGTTTGGAGCGTCTTGTCAAAACATTTTAAATTTCCCGTCAAGTTGATGTGTTTTCTATAACCTATTGTTGATTCATATCATTAATTCAGTAAATATATATTTATTATCTTTTCTCTTATAATCCCGTATTTCAACTAACATATCCTACTTTATTATTTGCTCATTTTCTGCTCCCTGTACATCGATGTCGATCCTGGTGGTGTAGTGGTAACCATACATGCCTCCTAACCCCAAGATCGCGGGTTCAAACTCGGCCAGGATCGATGACTTTGTTCCGGCGTAAAAATCCAAAGTATGGCTTCCTTCAGAGGGGAAGTAAAGCCGTGGGTCCCGTGTCGTACATTTACGGCGCGATAAAGATCCTCAAGCCTGAAAGAAGAGGCCTCTGAGTAAAATTTGTTGGCCATTTCACACCCTGAATAGAATGGGACGCTGATGACCTGTGATGTTAAAGAGCGTCCGTAAATAAATTGATTTATTTATTTATGGGCGCTCTTTAACATCTCAGGTCATCAGCGTCCCATTCTATTCAGGGTGTAAAATGGCCGACAAATTTTGCTCAGAGGCCTCTCTTTCAGGCTTGAGGTTCTTTTTCGCGCCGTAAATGTACGACACGGGACCCACGGCTTTACTTCCCCTCTGAAGGAAGCCATACTTTGGATTTTTACGCCGGAACAAAGTCATCGATCCTGGCCGAGTTTGAACCCGCGATCTTGGGGTTAGGAGGCATGTATGGTTACCACTACACCACCAGGACCGACGTCTGTAAATAACAAATAAATAAATAAATAAATGCACATCGATGGCCATAAGTGGGATTTATGATTGGCCCATGACTGAATGATTAGACTGCTCGTGTCCCATAAAGGCGACCCGGGTTGATATATCTCCAATTACAAAGTCCAAAAGGCAAAAAGTGCATATGTTAGCACGTAGTACTGCTGCGTACCAAAGGTTAAGTTTCGTTCTAAAGTTCTAAAGGCAATTTATTAGTAGCTTTTATTAGTAGCTTTTTATTTACTTTATTTTATATCTGCTAATGCTTTCCTTATCCAATGAATGTTTTTTTTTTGTTTTGTTTTGTTTGATTAGTGTTTAACGCCCGTTTTTACTACTGAGGCACCACAGGCGATGACACTGATGATATATGAGATGAAATGATATATTGGGAAAGGATCTAATGAATGTGTATTCCACTTCTTGAATTGCATGTATGTAAATGTAATTTCATTTATTTAAATAAAAGAAGTTTAAAAGGTATATAAGCGGTTTTCTTTATTTCATTGTTTTAGCCTGCATTTCAGATAAGCGAGATAACAAATCGGAAGAAGCAGACAATGATGCTTACATCTGTGTACACAAATCAAGTGTTTATGTTTCACGTCACAGTTTATTGCTGCTTTTTAAACATTTGTCAATATCAAAAATTAAATATTTATAGTAAATAAAATGAAACTTTCAAGCGTTACTCAATGTTCCAGAATAACTTTAACGCCAAATATTCACTCATCAACCTACCTATAGGCCAAAATATGGCAGAGCAAAGCATAATGTTTAAAGTTAGGAAGCACAGTTAATTCCACATCATTTGTTTGGGTATTAAAGGTAAAGTTTTTTGCTAGATACTCACCAAGTTGGTGGTTGGTGATGTCGATCAAGAGATTATGCGGCGAGATTATTTGAGTTATGAGACGCCTGAACGTGGCTGTTTATTGGGAAAGTGCAGCTGTCGTAACCGCAAAAAGAGAGTTGGGGTCACTGCGTGTAAAGTTAGTATTTTTCATTTTGGTATTTATATTTTTACTGAAAACGTAAAATGATGGTGTATTTAAAACTTTTAGTAATAAGTTCTAACCTGTGTCATAAGAGATGTTGAAAATGATGCTTTTCAGCTGCAATACATTGTCTGCATATGAAATTCCTGTATTTCAACTAAATTTTCTCCAGTAAGAATACGGCGCTTTGGAACAGTTCTTTGTAATTGAGAGATCATGCTCTCATAACATTTTAACAGTTTATATGCTTATAACGCAATTGCCAGAATATTTTATTACGAATCCCTTTACAACTTCTCTGCAAAGAATCACGTTTATGCATCGAGTATAAAAATCCGTCCAATTCTACATTTATGTAATGACACGCAACACTCACTCGCAAAGCCTTCTTCGAACCGACACAATTACCATGCTCCACCCCCACTGAAATATAAACATAATATATGTTGTAAGCCTAATCATATTTTGTGCGTTTTATTTGTAATGTAGATAGTATATATGTGTGTGTATATATAAATTTAATATGTTAAATTGTATTTCGTGAAAAGAGAAAGTTCTCTGGTGTAAATGTCTACGGTAGCCCAGTCAGAAATGGGGCAGAACCAAGAACGCCACAAACCGCTTTACAAAAGGAAGGAACAAGTGTATGCCACTTCTAAAATGACCTTCCGGTGGCGAGAGTTAATAAAGTTCAGGCTTTCGAATCGATTAGGTTAATGGCTTCGCCAGCCGGTTGTACAGTTAAATCTAAAC
This sequence comes from Metallyticus violacea, assembly GCA_030762175.1. NCBI lineage: Eukaryota > Metazoa > Arthropoda > Insecta > Mantodea > Metallyticidae > Metallyticus > Metallyticus violacea. The sequence goes on along the minus strand of CM060846.1, from coordinate 277,426,222 downwards.
TAAGCAATGTAAATAGATGTTTTAAACTTTCAAATTGTAGCGGGTGGCGTGCATTTGCAGGTTAAATTGAAGCAGCCAATAGTATATGTATATTTTGAAATTTTAAAGCAAGGGACGGGACTTGCGCGTGCTTGTGTCACCCCCTTTTGGCTTGATGAAGCTAACGTTTGTTAATTTGAATGGAGTAAATAAGGGGGCGTTTGCTCCGCTGGGGCATCAGTTCGTATAGATAAGCTGAAATAACCAGACGATCAGTTCAGTTTATCAGCGCAGAAGTTCAATTCAGAGAGATTCAGTTCAGTTCAGTCAGTGCAGTTCAGATAGTTGGATAATCAGATTCAAATCCTTGAAGTCGCGGCAATTAAATTTATATTTTACGTAGATAAGTTCTATGGTACGCAGAAAACCAGAGGACGCGAACGACCTTGCAAATAAAAAATTACCATACATATCCATAACTAGTCATCGCAATTATTAACGCAGTTGATATTCTTTCCCAGTCCTGTTGAGCACCACTCACAAAATAGCGCAACAAACTCCTGAGATATTGTTGTCATGAAGCGTGGGCAACAACACCAAAGCGATCAATAGTCTATCAGTGACAGGCCGCTACAAAATATGGCGATCAGCAACTAAATCGCTTTATAATTTGCGATCAACCAGTCTCCACCGACAAAACCAGTTCAAAATTGGTCCCCAACCCGGGGCACTCAGCCGGAGCACACTAAATCACTTCAAAACTAAGAGCTGCTATCTGCACATGCACTGATACTGGCTTCTTTCAGTACGCAGGCGCTCTCTATCGGCCGTAACTTGGTTGACTTCACTGTATTTAACTTTCCATGGCTAGCCTCAGACGTAATCGCGACATCTTCGTGAGACGACGCCGTCTTCCCACATGCGCTAGCTTCCTTCGAGTTTTGTTGATAGCATAAGAGGCAAAGTTGCTGATCTCAGAGTATTTTGGCTGCGAGGTACCAGCTCCAATAATCTCCATACGACCGAATGTTTGTTTATGTAGTTTATTGTCACACTATGTACATAACTATTGCTCTGGTGTGAAAGCCGACTTACTATGCTTTTTGCAGCTGTCGCCGCCAAACACTCTCGTTCAAGAAGCACGATGAGTAACCCTAGTCACAAATATTCCAATAACAATAGTCCCAGCGAACCTCAAAACAGCCATTTTTATTCTGGCAATTTCATACAGGCCCCTAAAGCTCAAATCTTCTCCTATAAAAATTACAGGCTATTTGTTTATTGTTTGTCCAACACAGACATACCATTCCGGGATTCACTTTCAAGTTCCAACAATTCCAGCATTTCAATACTGTTTTACTTTCATTATTCTTTGATTTTATTGACTAGTAAAGTTGGAAATGTGTGCACCACGAGTTGGATTTTCAACGATTTTCTTGTCTTTAGCGTACACTGCTTTAAATTTCATTAGTTTATATTGTCTTCTAAAACATCATCATTGTCCATAGGGGATTTCTATTTTGAGCCTGATGTTTGTATTTGCAGTTATCTGAAGGGGACTTGGTTTGCAAACCAATGTTTGGGTGAGTTTATGGAGTATTTTGAACGAGGAAGATAAGAGGAAGCGGTAGGAGGAGCCTTTCGCCCATAAGAGCTATTTATGTGCATGTACCATCAGAAATATCAATTCTCGTCACAGGAAAGCCTTCAATTTTACACTGCTGACTTTTGTAAGTTACAAGGTTGAATAAAATATTTTAAAAGATCGTTAGATAATTATGGTGAAACAATATTAATTACACACAACACACACATACATATATTAATGGCAACAGTAAAATATATTAAACATAGAAAAACTTGCAACTATTTCAATATCAAGCAATATTACATTTGAAGTAAAAATACTCTCGTGTATTAGACATTTTCCAACCGTGATAATCATTGTTTGGCCACAATATATAGGCATTTCCTTATACTGTGATTTGATTAGTAGTAAGCTGTTTTTGAATGACAGGTTAGTGAAGTTTCGTGTGAATTCGTGGAGTAGTTTGTTTATATTGTTTAAGTTAACTGAATGTAAAGAAAATTAACACTCTCCAAGTTTACATTCCTATCCGTTTTCTCTGCGACCATTAGAAAAGAAAATCGAAGTTAAAAACTGGGTACACCAACTGCAAGTATTAATTGAGTCAAAGCGTGATTTCAAAACATAGGAAGAATCCAATGTTTTCTATAGAGACAAATTTCGTCCTGCAGATTACAGACTTTAATCACAGGTCATCGATCAGTTTGTTGCATGAAAACCAAGAGAATTATTTGTCGTTTTTTTAATAGGTGCGTTACTATAACTGTCTCGCTCTCGCTCTCTCTCTGTCTCTCTCTCTTTCTGTTATGTAAAGATTAGCCACTCACGTATGAATGATAATTCTAATCAAGATTCTAAAACCTATATTTAGCGGTAGTAATAGCAAAATTGTTCACCCCGGTGTTGCCGCAAGCCGTCGCTCAAAGGCACAATAGCAATTTTTTACTATATATTTCAAAGAAATAACCTACTTCTGAAGTTAGTGTTTACCTGCCTTTAGTGTTTTTCTTTCACACAATCATCTAATGCAGGTTCTTTATTTTACTAAATACGTGTCCTTCCTTTTCTATCTTTCCATCAGTCTCTCAAACACAATTATCTTACAGGTAAAGAGGAATTTTGGCGAGCTTCCCTTTCTTATAGAAAAACCTAACGCACGGTATCTGTGCACCCAGCTTACGTCACATATCCGGAGGCGACTTCTCTACTATTTGCTATGACGACATTAATCTTACGGACAACTGCCGGAACATCATGTAAACTAAACTGCATATTACATCTTATTGAACTATTTGGATGCCCATTATCTGAAAAAATCCTAGTTACATAAACTAAAAATGGTATATAGACATTTTCACTTTCATTTGTTGTCACGCGCACTTTTCTAATTTAAGCAGATAATTAATGTTTTCATAGAAAAGATGGCTGCTGCTGAATAAGGTTGTGCGCAGGCATAGGATGTTCTGTCTCTCTCACTGAACACCCTACGACAGGCGTGAACAGCTTTCTCATTCCAACATTAACAGACTCTAAATGCAAAGTTATACGATCTGCTAATCGACTGTAATACCGTCTGCCGAGATGCCACCAGGATATTATTAAACGAAGTCCAAGCTGTGATGTCCGTCGACTGACTTACAGCTTGCTGATGTTCTTCTGTTTAATGCGGTGCTACAATTTCCCTATTCAATCTCGATGGCTAAGACGATAAGGGATGTTGTATTGGGATAATAGGCGTCGCTTCGGGGAATCGAGCTGGGTCGACTCCTCCAGGAAAGACGAGGTGTTTCCAGACGAATGCTGAATAACTCAACCAACTCTGTTGAAAGTATAAATATTTATTAAAGGGTTTTCTTATGCAGTTAGACGTGGATCCTGCAAGCACCAAGGTTTCTCTCCTATCCCTGAATAAATTCAGGGACATTTTATACAACTGTAATGCCCAAGGAGGGGTAATAATCACCTAGTCTAGACATAAGAGTTATTGTTAAACAATTCGCACAACCATGAGGTCAACAGTCACCAGGTCCTGACATAAGTTCTAAGAGGTTCATGGTTTGGGTTTGTTAAGTTTAAAACTAAACAATACTTCACCAGCACAATAATTCTGTCTATCTATAACATGCATATGTAGACATATTATTTTAAGTGGGTGGAAAAGAGGGTTGCTTTTTGTTTACAGTGTTTCTCTGAGGACCCTTTCAAATCACGTCACCTCTGGGATGCACAATGTGGCAAGGCAAGTCACCCTTAATATGTATTACGTCTATGTCTTACCATGTTTGGGTGTATACAGTATGTTTCACTAACTAGGGCATATAGCGTGCTCTTACACAATATCATGTTCTTACTATATCTTGTCAATGTTACGATTCCTTGTAACGCTTTCGTTGCAAAGCCCAGAGCTCTTTATTACACGACTGTTCGATTTTTCCTTGTGTTGTCATCTTTTACATTATTCAAGTGCCATTTTAAATTTTAACACTCACACACACACACACACACACACACACACACACACACACAAAACTCTGAGGTTCACTTCCCAGAGAATTAATCGTTTCAATTGGAATAGTCATTAATTATTTTATATATGTACATAGAAATAGTTGATAATAGTTATTAGTTAAAACTACTCGTTGAACGGTCGCAATGCACCTGGACTATTATAGCTACAAAATGTGACTATGCCTGTTTAAAAAAAACCTTCCTTCGCTCATTGTTTGCTACTTTCCCATTGTATAACAGCGAGGGACGCTTTTCGCCTACTGCGCATCCCATTCAACCTTCTGCTAGCGGATCGATAACGCGTGCATGACTAATAAGTCTAATAGATGGTTGCCTGGAATGTATGGTAGTTATACATTTGTAGTATACACAATGTTAAAATATTGGCTAATTTCAGTAACTTGTTTGATTTTAAACATTTCACAATAGAATCTGGCGATAAATACTAACGAAATTTTCTCAATGTAAATTGGAGGTTACAATAATCCGTAGCCCCCAGTAATAACCTGCCTATTGAATTTTATACTCTTATGAAACCGATTTCTAACGAAAATACCACGAAGGGCCGTCTGTCTTGCGCACAAATTGTAATTTTCAGCTTATAAAAATGAACAAATTGCCCTTTAATATTAATTTTGCCATGTTATCTTTTCTTCCGAAACGGCGGGAGATAATTATGATAGCGCACATGTTAATTATTAACACTTCATTTCCCCTTTAAAGTTTAAACATATACAATAATTATTTCAGTTGACGGCAGATTCCCGTGCCGTGCGCGCGCATATTTACTACGTCTGCGGCTGGTCTCAACGTAGCAAACCCGTCACGGGTTAACCGTATCATGGTTGATATCACAAATATGGAGTGTGGAACCTTTAAACGTTCGTAAAGAGCGAATGAGTGGTAAGCCATTGAAAGTTTGAATGTGCCTAGCGTGTAAATATATTAGGTATGTACACAGTATGCTGTATTGCACGAAAATCATTGCCCTGTCACTTGGTACTAAAGTCGCTTAAAGGCTTTAACATGGTTCTGCATTGCAGTTATAAATGTTTCTAAAACTCCTAAAGGCCAATCATTTATTCCGTAGTATGCTTAATGGGAGTGACATTTATCTTAAGTACAGTAAATAATGGCATGCTGCTATAGAATGGTACCCAATTGAAAGTAATTCGTAATGGAATAGCATTTAATCAGTTGTCCATATGGATAACACAGTTACACAACATGTTTCGCGGTAGATACAGGTTTCGTTATAATTATTTTTTACTTATGACTATAGAAGTTCAGATGACACTTATCGGCTTCAGTGTAACATAATGTCAGATTTAACGCAGTTTGTTAACATTTCAATTTTACTAGGTTAGAATTGTGTGTGAAGGATAGGCAAGGAGAAGTATTGAGCCTTTATTTCATGAAATAAAGGTTTTATTCCAAGCTTTGCAAGAGCGATAAATGTAAAAGCTGTTGCAAATGAATCGCACAAAGGACTTGAAGCAATATTTTAGTCAGAATTATTTTGTTTATTAATAGTGAGTGTACATCTGTGAAAGGTGTGCCTCAATAATCCATTATATATTTCTGTCAATCTTCCATTGTATTTTTAACTATCTTGATAACGTACAATTTTAGAATTTCCATTAGGTATTATTGAATAGTGCATAGTGTAATGTCATCAGTTTTGTGGTGCCCAGCACTCCAGATGTAATTAAGTACTATTTGCATTCCACTTTTTGTATTTTTTGTTGTTGAATTTGTGGTCCGGTAAGCCTTTTATTGTTGTAATGAAGCCCACATAAAATTTGTTCATATGATAAACAAGTTGATTTGCCAATAATCTTTAGCATCATAAATATACAAGGAATAATTTCAGCTTTTAGTTTTAAAATCATTCTTGTTATAGAATGAATACTACCATCTATTCAGGTACCATATTTGTGAAAAATGTACTCAATTTGATCCAATCTCAGAGTAAAATGTTAATTCATGAAGCAAAGGCTTAATGCTTTTTAAACCACTGGACAGTAAATTTTGCTAAGTTTGTCATTCATATTTTTGTAGAACATGAAATAACCGTAAGGCCTTTGGTAAGCAGTTTGGAACGTTGAAAACTTAAGGGAGGGGGAAAAAAAAATAAAAGACAGAAAAAAATTATCAAATGGTATGAAATATTACAATTCCAGGTCAAAATGAATTAATAATACATGGATATGCATGAAGTATGGTTGTATTAATGTTTTTTGGTGTAGTCTTCTCAGAGGCTGTTTAGCCCTGTTCAAGAAAAGTCTATGCATAGCACATGTGATTGACCGTCCATCTTCAGGTGGACTCACAGATTGCATACCAGGAACTTATCCAGACTAATTACATTGGGTGGGCCACATATCAGTGACTTAATTTGTAGTTTGAAAGTGCTGACTGTCCATAACCTGTGATGCTGCCATTGATGCTCTTAAAACTCAATTGTATATTCATAAGTCTTAAGTTAATATTAAAAAAAAATTGATAAAATGAAAGCATATAATTTGTAATAAAACTTGATTGCAAAACTTTGGGTGCCCATAGCTCACCTGGCCCTCTCACATTTTTTTGATGATTCATAGTCACTTGTTCTTAAGCCCCCAGCTAGCTTAATCAATAATTGATTATATTGTATGACACATGTAATCATGAAAATTATTGGATAACATTCACTGTTATCATGATATCCCAGAAGTTATTGTAATAGATATCTCAAAATTGGCAAATTGTTTGGAAAAAGTGCAGTGAAAAGTGAGCCTAATATAATATGGCACATATTTAGTGAGGTTATTTGGTTACGGAACACTTAAAGCTTCTCCCAATATGCAGTCATACTCTGCAGACTAGTGTGACTCAAATAAATATTCTGAATAATCATGAGAATGAATGTTGCATGTTTAATGTGAAAATAATGCTCTCATTTCCTTCTTTGTTGGATTTCAGCTGTAAAAGTCGATGCACTTTTTTGGGACAATGGATGGGTTAATAGATTTCAATGTATTCACTTCATCTTCTAAAAATATTTATATTCATTCTTCTGCTTTAAGTGGTTGTTTTAGATTAGTTTAATACTACTGCTATTTTGCATATCAGTATGAAAGTTTCACTTTTTTTCCTTGCTCTAGTAGTAACATTTAATTGCAATATAATAAAATAAAATGACATTTTCTAATACACTGTAATAACACAGACTTGAATTACACTGATCTCTTAACCTTCCTACTGCTATGCTTTTTAACCTCCTTAAACCACTATGTGGGGTTCAGGCAGACCACAGTCAACAATTTTATTTATAACTTATTTTATTTTATTACTTTTTGTACGTGGAACATATGACATCAAAATAACAATTTTATTACCACAACAATGTTTTTAATTGAACAAATAACAATGTTTTAAATGAAACACTTTCTGTGTTACATCTTGGGCTTTAATGGCTGGTGTTATAATTAAAACAGTTAACATCTTCCAGGCTGTTTGCTGTGTTCCATGGTTTAATATGCTACCATAACTTTCGCCAACTACTGCAGTTGGCATTATCAGTGGAAGATGATCAACAACTGATTGCTGAAAAGATGACAGTGTTGATACATCTCGGCCTGGTTTTAGAAGGTCGATCAGTATTGCATGTGTAGGGGGAAGGATAGTTAATTGTTTTTAAGTAGTTGGTGGAAGCTTTGGCAGAATATTAAACCATGGATATAGCAAAACAGCCCAGAAAATTTTAACTGTTTTAATTTTAATTTCTGTGTTTCCCCATAATGTTTACGTAGACATTTTTCATACTTCTAGCACACTATTTAAATTATTCTCCTCAGATAGTAAGTTCCCAATATTGGTTCAATATATATAACAGTGAAAACATATTACTCTGTATTATTTTACTGCGGGTTTTACAAATGAATTTCTGACATTTCTCATATTTCACTCTTGCTTTTTGTAATTCTTATTGGGACGTATTTGGCATTGTCCTTTTAGATGCTGCTGTTATTCTGCCACTTCAGAGTTCTTCTCTACAGGTACTAGGTTATTCATTGCCTCTGTAACCATTGTGTAAAAATCCTGGAGACTGCACTCTCTTCTTCACATGTAGTGTTACTAGCTGCTTTCCCAACTCCAGAAGGAAAATTCTTCTGCCTAAAGATTTGGCCTTCCATGTAGGATTTTTTTCTCTTCTAAATTATGAATGGATTTAGTGATGCAATGTAAACCAAGTTCATGAGCCGAACATAATGGCCATCTTCTGTGGTATTCAGAATACCAGCTGATCATTTTGGCCATTGTATCTACACATCCTTTCATTTGGTTATAATGGAGAATAATGTAAGATTTATAATTATGGTTTTCATCTGCAGTTCTCTTGTCATAGTATTCAGTACTTAGTACTTCAGTATTTGGGGGTGCATATGTTACCATGGTCAGCTCATCTTTGAAGGCAGCGATAGGATTCTTCACTGAATTGGCTGTATTAGGAAGCATGACTACAGGAATGTCTGTCTTATTTTGCCTCAGAGTACCACATAAGGTTAGATTCCTCTTATACAGTTCTTGTGCAAGAAGAATGGAAGTAAAGAAGTGGTCTTTTGTAACACCATGTCCCCCTTGATGACAGGTTGAGTATAATTTTTCCATGGTTATTTTCACTTTTTTGTCCCTCTTTTCTGTATACACTTTTAGATTTATAAGATATGTTGATTTGACATCTAGCATTGCGCAGACATTTATACCACATTTTCCTAGATGCAACTTCATATAAATCCTGAAAGGGCAGTCTCTAAAGGAAACAAGCTGCTCATTCACAGTCTCACATGAATCAGGGTTACAGTTACTTTTTCAGTGGTTGATGAATAGTACAGTAATATCCCATATTATTAATTTATCATTTTTTTCTGTGTTATTTCTACTACTAATGTCATATTTCTAATGAACAATGACAACTATTGAAACCTGATTCTATTTTGGCTTTTGTTATAAGAATCCCAAGAAATTGAATACATATAGTTTGAATTTGTTGCTTGCCATTCTATTTTCATGTTGTATCAGTCCTAGTGGTCTAGTGGTAAACATACTTGCCACTTAATCGCAGGTTCAATCCCTGCCAGGATCAATGTTTTTTTTTGCATAAAAGTCCTAAGTATGGCTTTCTTCAGAAGGAAAGTAAAGCTGTGGGTCATATGTTGTAGATTTATGGCATGTAAATGAATCTCAAGCCTGAAAGAAAAGGCCTCTGAGCAAAATTTATTGCCTGTTTCATGCCCTGAATGAATGGGACGCTGATGTCCTTAGATGTTAAAGAGCATCCGTAAATAGACCAAATGCTATTACTGCTGCTGCTACTATTGTTCCTGCTGCTGTCATTACCACTACTATTTTTTTCTTGTTTGGATTTTTTGCATTCTATTCTTCTTAAAAATAGAACTTTTTAATTAGTACAGTCAACAATTATTTTTATCATATGTTCATCAATAAATAATTCACTTACCAAGTGACAGTCTTGAGACAAAGTGGTCAAGCTAGGAGGTATGGAAGTGTATCATGCATAGTGCAACAAGTTGTCTTTGGTGGGCACGCTAACCATACCATATCATTTTTAAGCTGAAGTGTTGAATATTTTGCTTATTGTCACTATTATCTTCTGTAGTTATTTCTGTATCCAATATCATAATTGGATTTTCACATTCCTGTATGTCTGGAATTTTCTCTTGTACTTCTACAGCATCCTCAGTCTCTGAATCTGAAGCAGAATTTATATAAATTTTTATCTTCATTATCACTATTGTAAATAATATGCATTGCTTTAGATCTTAACATTGTTCAGATCATATATTTCACATTTTGCTTTGACATGTCTGCATTTCACACTTGCAACCACTAGAATACTAAATATCCAGCTCATTTTTCCAAAAAGTTCGAACAATGTATCAATCAATAATGCATTTACAGAGCACAAAAATTAATGCAAAAAAAATTACAATAAAAGTAAACCAACATAAAATACTCGAGATGCAAACATTTTTAAGTAAGAGTTTGACACCAACTGTTATATTTAATTTTTTTTATAATCGACATAATTAAATGTTTTAGAAAACTTGGACATGATTCTAAATGTTGTTAAATTAATTACACATTACTAAAACATTAAATTTATAACTTTAATATTTTTCATGTTTAAGTTTAAAATGTTAACACTTGGGTCCAGCAGGACCACAGTAGGAGGGTTAACTGTAAACTTAGCTGTAGTAAATACAGAGATGGAAGAAATGCTTTCTCTCATAAAAGCAAACTGCAACTGACAGTCTGCACGTAGTCCTCAGCATGAGAACAGTTTGTTATTATGACAGATGACTGGTGTAGCTTTGGTGCATTCAACTACAGGCACAAGCCAAAAATAACACTCTGAATTTTATCACCCCACTTCTTGTATTCATCATGAGGCTATGCATTCATTTCAATTGTACACATACCAGAGGTCAAATATCCCATTTTCCATTTATGGTAAGCCTTATAGGTGGTGTGGACTTCCTATTATAATGTAAATGGTTACAATATAAACTCTTGGGGTTGCCTGTTAAGTGATTTCTCTGAAATATTCAAGGACTTTAGTTTCCACAAAGGATTCCTACTTTAGTAAATACTGTATATAAATCCAATGAAAAGGCTGACTGCCTTCAGATAAAGCTTTTGTTAGGATATGAAGTTCTTCTGGTTGACAATTTTCACTGGAGAAAAAAACATGTTTAATGGCTGCAATATATTGTGTTCAAAAAAAAAAAAAATAATAAAAATCAAAGCACATAATGATGAAGGGGGTCAGAAATTAGCAGGGTAAAAGGGAAAAAGGCACTTAGAGCATAAGAAAAACAAAAATAAATAATATGTGCATTTTGGACTGGGAAAAGCTAAATCTACAAAATAAATTTATTTATGAAAATATCCATGTTTTTGTTTAGACAAGGCAAACTTTTCATGGCATTTAGTTACAGAGAACTCCTCTCTTCTTGAAATGCAAGTTTGTTTGCAAACACAAAAACTAAACAAGTTCTTAATTTGAAGAAAATGGGTCAAGGATGTTTTTGGTATGCTTTAATGGATATCTTTATTGATTTGTAGTCAAACAGAAACAAATCCCATATAAAATTGCATTTAGACAATAAGTTTTGGCCAAAACTGAACACGTTCAGGCAACTTGAAAAATAAAATATTAACATAGTTTCAGCCAGTCCCAAACAATTTCTGTATTGATACATTCCAATGTATTCTTTTTTTTTTTTTTTCTTCAATAAAAATTAAACAGGTCCCTTTTACACACAGACTTGAGAAACTGTTTGTGTTGAGGTTTGAATTCCTTCCCTTCTTGGGAAAATTAAAACACATTACTATATATATATATATATATATATATATAAATTAACAGTAATTATAGAAGCTATAAAAGGATAAAACTCTTAATATAAAGTCACTCTTGAAATCGCTATATTTTGAACTCGTTGAGTTGTTCTAAGTCTTCTTGCCAAGGAATATAACGATTTCAAGTGTGACTTTATCTTAGTGTTTTATCCTTATATAGCTTCTATAATAACTGTTAATTTGTTACATTGCTAATAGTATTACTTTATTTTTCTTTTATATTTTTTGTGTGTGTGTGTGCGTGTGCGTGCATGCGTTTTTTTTTTTAGTAAGTAATTTGAACATGACTGCTTACTTTCTCCTTGTAAAATTATGACCTTGATGAACCATTATTTCAATTCATCTTTTAGCACATATTTTATAGTTACTAATTTTCCTCTTAGTTGTTTGAAGAGCATAAAAACAAATAGTAAAGAGAATTCTGAAAATCTTGACAAAATGGACACTTCACAAGAAATGGCATCCTGATGGATACAAGAGAAATCAGCTCCAGCATGATTAGAATATTTTGGAAGGATAATTACAAGGATAATTTCAATACTGATGAGATGTCTTATTTTTATATATTGATTCCAAATAAAACCCTAAATTTCAAGGACAATAAATGTTATGGGGGAAACATTTTAAGGAACAATCATAGCTCTCTTTTGCTGTAACTCTGCAGAGGCCTACAAAGTGCTACTAATCATCAGGAAGTGTTAAAAACCTTTATACTTCAAGAATGAGCAGCATTGGCCGTATGAGTTTTGATACCAGACTAAAACTTGGATGACTTAAAGTTACAGAATGTTGTGTCTGGAGCACTGTATTATAGCAGCAAGATTCAGGATCTTGCTCATAATTGACACCTGTTCCTCTCACATTTGTATGCCTTGGCACAAGGAACAAGTGTGAGTTATATTCTTGGCCCTAAATTGCACTTCAATCCTACAGTCCCTGGATTAGGAAATAATTCATATTGTCAACCAGTATTTACAGGCACATATGTAGTGAAATGTGTACGACTGCCTCGAGCAGAGATACTAGATCTTGAATGCTGAATGCTGTGTGAAAAATGCTAAAAGCAGCAATGGTTTGTGGTGAATTGATTTGCAAAAACTGATGTAGTTCAGGAAGGAAAAACATTAACCCAGAAGGAGAAAATGTATGATAAACTTCACGTGCCTGCAAAAGTGACCTTGAAAAACTGACATAGACACAGATATGACTGGAAACTTGAGAGAAAACATAGTTGCTCAAATAATTGTCAAGGCAAATTCATAAGAAATGTGCCATGATGATCTAAAGTGTAAGAGTTAAAAGTCTCCAGCGGGTTTACTTTCACATAACTCTGTGTCTAATGCCATAATAAACTTTTGTGAAAAATAAGTTGTTACCTAGAATGATTTATTTTCAATAATGTATAGAAATAGATAGCATATTTTTTCATAAATAAAGTCACACGAGAAAGTTTAGTGTTGTTAGTTTTAATTTCTTCCCCTTTGTTTTCCTTACTTACACATTCCACACTTATGGTCCATTTATTTTGCAAAATGACTTCCCAACTAAAATGGCAACTTTTAACTTGTGTCTCATAAATATATAAATATTGAACGTTTTTGTTAGTTATTTAAATAATTCTCTTCTATTGCAACACATGCACATATATCACAAATTCACATATCACCCTTATGTCGACCATAAATTTCAGAAAATGTTCAAACAGTATAACATTACTCTGGCACCCATAAACAGATATAGTGTTGGTAAATTACTGAATTGAAACAAAACTAAACAAAAGAAGAAAAAAGAAGTTCAGGTAAAACAAAGAGAAATCTGGGGATAAGATTAAAAGCACATTGTAGAAAGATTAGACACAAACAAATAGGAAAATCAGCAGTGGCAGCACATTTTTGGAATGAAAATCATGAAATAGAAATGGATATAACCTTACTAAAAGCAATTCAACATCCAAAAGATCTTAATATATGGGAAAAAATCTGCATAAAAAATATGAACATAGGAATTTTGATATACCTGAGGCAGACAATATATTGTACAAGTTTATTAATAGACCGCCAGAGCAATCACATTCACTACATATCCTACCTAAATTGACTCGTCAGTTGTCAATTGGTTGATAATGGAGCATTTATTCTCACAAAACATGTCCCAAAAATTACTTTTAATAAGTTTAATTGTTAAACGTCAAGAGTGTTTTAATGTATTGACGTGATTTTTAGTGTTTTACTTTAGATCAAATCAAGATTCATGATAGTTTCACTGTGTGGATTCCGACATAACCTTCAAACAGATGCTAAGATGTTGAGATTTTTATTTACGAGATTTTTTTGACTTGTGCAGAAGCTACAGAGCAAGTACAAGTGAATAGAGAGAGAGAGAGAGAGAGAGAGAGAGAGAGAGAGAGAGAGAGAGAGAATGAGAATGAGTGTGTGTGTTTGTTTCTTTTTTTTAGGTAATAAATATTTGAATTGTGCTTGTATAGTGAGGGATGGTCTCAGTCCCATTTGTTAAGCCAGTTGATAGGTGAAATTATAAATATGTTTATGAAATAGGGAAATTTGTAATATGATGGATGCTGCAGAAAATATAAGTTGTAATACTCATTTGAGTAATAATGACCACACAGTGTTAGTAGTGAAAGTAAAAACTATAAAAATGAAGACATGTAGAATTTTTCATTTAAATATCCAGTAGTTAATTATAAATTGGCTTTACAGTAAGTACTCAGTGAATTGCACTCCCAGGTAGCAGTTATCATGGAACATGGTTTTACCAAGGACCAGTTACATTTTTGTAAAATAGAAAACTACAACATTATTGCCAAGTTTTCAAGAAGTGTGGGAGTTGTAATATATGTACAAAGCATGTTTGAAGTAATTGACCTTAAAATGAAAAATACTGTAGAGAAAAAACCTTTGAAATTGCTGGTATTGTAATGCACACTTTTCATCTAGATAAAGTTTCACCTGGATGTGTAACGAAACAATCACAAGTCATTATTGCAAGTGACCTAAATATAAATAACTCCTTAGATAGGGGATGTAAAAAACTGAAAGAACTTTATAAAACATACAATATTAAAAGTCTGATATGCAAACCTATAAGAGTAACTGATTTAATTTCAAGTAATATTGATTTTATTGCAACTAATATTTAAAAATACAAAATAAATGTGCATGTCACAAAAACCACCTGTCAGATCACTATGCCCAATTTGTTGATTTAGTAGACTGCCAGAAAATAAATAGTGAAGAAAGAAGTAAAGTTAGACTAATTAATGAAACCAGCATAAAGAATTTAGTAAACAGCGAACAAAACTGGGAAAGAATCTGCAGTATACATTCCATCAATGAGAAGTGGCAAGAGTTTTACAAGGTATTTCAATACAATTTTGACATATGTGCCCTATAAAAAGTAAAATTATAAATTTAAATAAAAAGCAGGAATTTAAATGTCGCAGGGAGATACTCTTGTTAAGAGAAAAGATGAAAACTATATATGAATTACATAAAACAACACATCTGGACTATAAGAAAAATAAATATAAAACAAGTAAACATAATTATCATAGCAGATTGCAAGATTCCAGGGCACCAAAACACAATAATAAAATTAAAAATTCATCGAATATTAATAAAACTGTTTGGGAAATTATAAAGGACACAAAGCTCCAAAAAGTCACAAAAACATGAAACTACTCATAAACAGTATGTTGGAAACTGAACCAGATATAACTGAGTACTTTAATACTATTTTCTCAATGTGTCTGAGCAAATAACTAGGAAGCTAATAAAAATCCATGCTTAATTTCAGAAATTACTCATGTTTTTTTATTAGACCTTCAGAAGAAGAAATCCTTTAACTAATTTCAACTTTGCCAAATAAAACCAGTAGGGGGTGGGATGAAATTGGCCCCAAAATTCTAAAACAATTTAGACATGCACTTACAAAACCGACAAATCACTTAATAAACAATTTTGTAGTAAATGGAATCTTCCTGGACATACTAAAAATTAGCATTGTTAGATCATTATTTAAAAAAGGTGATTTAAATGAAGTTAGTAATTATAGACCAAGATCACTAACATCTGAAATTTCAAAATTCCATGAAAAAGTTCTACTAATTAAGCTAATAGAACAAACAACAAAACATAGCATTATAAAGAATTTTCAATATGATTTTAGTAGAGAGTTTCAACAATAACTGCAATCTGTAAATTTATAGAATAAGTAACAGAAAAATAGAACGTAATGAAAAAGTTAGTGCACTCTCTGGGGATCTTTCAACAGCCTTGACTGCATTGACCACAAAATATTATTAAATATATTAGAATCATATGGAATTAGAAAATTTCCTAGGCAATTAATATTGATAATATTGATATCTAAAAGGCAGATGTCAAACATTACAGATTTACTGTAAAAAAGATAATCATATACATTGATTCCAGTCCAAGTATAGGCAGGTGAAATGTGTTGTACCACATGGTACGATCTTGGAGGCCTTTTCTTTTTATTGTCCATATAAATAATGTACCATTTTCATCAAATTCTAAGATAGTATCATATGTAGATTATATGACAGCAATATGTTTGGGATTCACTAAAAAAATTTTAAATCATAATGTGGAATACTATAATACTCTAAAAAATTTCTTTGAATCTCATAACTTAAAATGCAATATTAAAAAAACTACTGTAATAAATATCAGCCTTTCATCAAAAGTAGAAAATTATACCTATGTCAATATAAAAAACAAAACTTCTCAAAAATTTCTAGGTGTAATTTTAAACCATAATTTTACATGGGGAGATCATATAGACCATGTGTGTACCAAGATCAGTAAATTTATTTACTTAACTTGATATTTCAAAACTTTTAATCACTTTAATATATTGATAAAAGTCTATTATAGAGTAATTTATTCATATTTGGCAATGATATTGAAATATGGGGTATTTCTTGCAAAATACATATGAAATAATCTTTACATTACAAGAAATGCATGAAGATTATTTACAATTTAAAATCCACAGAAACTTATAAGCATGCATTCATGGAAAATTGAATATTAACACTATATTCACTGTATGCATCTAAGGCCATTATATTTGCAATGGAAAATGAAAGGAGGAAAAAAAAATCCACCACTATTGTGCAAGACGTAATACAGATTATTTTAGAAAAGGGTTTAGTAAGAAAATAACTGAAAAATATGTAAATGTGCAAGGTTTAATTTTGTATAACAAATTGCCAAATGAAATTAAATATATGGAACCAATTTTAAAACTAAATTAAAAACTATTTCTAATCAACAAATGACTTTATAATCTATGAATTGTAAACTCACCTGTAAATAATCTTTCTAACTTAAAAATATTTCTAATCAACAAATGTCTGTATAGTCTAGATAAATTGTAAACTTACCTCTAAATAATTTCTTCAGTTTATTAGTTTTCACTATTTTATTCTTAATTTTAAGTTTCAATTATTAAGAAACTACTTTGACAATGTCAGAAATTTGTAATCAAATTTATTGGCAATAAATATTATTACTATTACATGCTTTTTCTTTCAAAGCACATAGCAAAATTTCACTTTAACAGAATAATTTCATTGGTTTTCAGAAGTTTGTTTTAACAACATATACTGTGCTCTAATGTTTCAAGTGCATTATAGTTTTCCAAAAAATTAAGCTCAGGATCTCAAGAAGTACATTCCTCTCTTTTTTTCCCCAGACATAAACTTCAGGTTCATTTATGTTATTAATTCATTCTCTTTGTTGATCATCCCAAAAGTTTTGGCAGTTAGCATGGGACATTTACAACCGCATTAATATGGTAGTGCTAATTAAATATTTCAATATTTACAGGACATACCATTTGGCCTAGTTCAATAAAATTGAAGTTGTGTAAGATGAAAGCCGTAATATATCCATCCTTCTCCGGCCACTATGACATAGAACAAAGATCTTATGCAGTTCTGCAGAAAGATAAAGTGCACTATCCAAAACCATAAAACTGCACTGAGAATCATTTGAAAGATACATATCTGTGAGCCAGTATTTGAAATTTGCAGTATCCTCATCTGTGTGTTAATTGTTACTTTAGATTCTAGACATAAATGGCATTTTAGGATAAAATCCAGTGTGGATAATGAATGCACACTTGCAAATCATCTTTTTCTGAAAATGCAACATAGGTAACAAGGAATCAGTGACTTTAAAATGCTTAAGGTACTAATTGGTAATAGAGTGGCCTAATTAAGAAAAATAGTAGTTATAAAAATGAAATGAAAATATCAGTTCTAGAAACTTTGTGTTAGCAATATAGTTTGTATAAACAATTTGGAATGAATATGTTGAATCAATAATTTTTATTTCAATGCAGCAATAAAGGTTTCTACATCAAAATGAGTCTTAGTGGAAGAGAAAAAAGCACATCTGCACAAAGAAAAGTTTCTGATAAGATGGTGAGGGAGACTCGTATTCCCCTTCCAGGGATTTTTCGGCGTTCTGCATCATTGCGACTAAGGGGAGAAAAAGTTCTGGCAAGATCATGTCCTCCTGCTGCCATAGCAGAGGATGCTGTTTCTCATTCTGCTTCCAGTAAACTGCAGCTCCATAGTCAGGTGATAATGTTTTGCTTTTATTTGCATCAGCATGTACTATGACACATTATGTTTTATAAGTGTTACAATTAAAATATTGAAACTGTTTACAAATAGAATATATTAATAAGTTAAATATATTCATGAATTTCTGCTTGTGATGGCCGTAAACAGTACATTTAGTTGTTATTTTAAATCTAAATACTTTAAGCATTATTTGTTTAATGCCATAGCTCATGGTGAAGCATCACTTTTCAGTTGATGGGCTTTGGTTTAATCCCCAGTTGGAACATGTTGCTTAAGTATAGATTTTTTTATAGAATTTTCCTTTACCCTGAAAAAGTGAATACCAGGTAACATATCCTAAGGACTTATAGACTTATTTGCATCATTTCATCCATTGCAATCATCTTTTTAAAAGACCTTGGAAATTGGTGGAACTTAAATTTTAAAAATGGCTTTTTTCCACATACTAGTTTCACTGCACCACAAAAATCAATGGTATGCCCCTTATTTTTACCCACACATTGCACATATTTCCTTGTTATTCCTGAATCCTTTAAGATATAATGCCCCTGTTTGCATTCAAGCATAACCCTCCTGCCCTACTTTATCACAGCTATCTACATAAGTTTACCTGCCCCAGTTTTTTATTATCTTGTACAATCTTAAGGAACTTTTATTCTCATAACTTGACCATATCTCTTGCCTCTCTGTATCTTATATCATCCTCCTTTCCTCCAAAATCCTATTAAATTATTTTCTCCCCTCTCCCATACATCACCCATATCAATCTCTTCTAATGTTTTTTATTAAATCACTTCTCCCAATTATCAATATATGTAACTGTTCTTTGAAATTCATGTAAATTCTTATTATATTATCTTCTTTTAGATACAAATTCCTATACCAGTATTTCAAAACTCTGTCCACTACATCCCTTTCTTGTTCCATCTAATTCTGCCAATGCTGCTGCCCTTGGAAATTATTTTGGTAAACCTAATAAACTCTTATACAGAACAGTCCCCATATTTCTACCCCATATAACATTTTCGCTTTCACTACAACTTCATATTCAATTACTAATATTTTATTTAGGCACATTCTTACTCCTATTATAGCAATTTTCCCTTTAGTCGTAGTCTTCTTTCCATATGATTCCTAACCTCTATTACACTTAATCTCACTTCCAAACAATTAAATTCTTTCACTACTTCCAGCTACTCTCTGTATAAACTTTTGATATTTTCTTAATTTACCTTCTTTTTTAAACATAATTATTTTGGATTTCATAGCATATATTCTTATGCCCCACTCAGTACTGAATTTACTAATTTTGAGTGCCTTCCATAACTCCACTACTATTATAGCATGTATCATTATATCATCTGCAAGGCAATCCTGGTATCTCTTTGTTACCTATCACAAAAGTCAGTCCTGGTGGTGTAGTGGTTACCATACTTGCCTTCTAAACCCAAGATCGCGGGTTCAAACTCGCCAGGATCAATGGATTTTTTTCCGGCATAAAAATCCTAAGTATGGCTTCCTTCGGAAGGGAAATAAAGCTGTAGGTCCTGTGTTGTACATTTATGGCACAAAAAAAAAATCTTAAGCCTGAAAAAAGAAGTCTCTGAGCAAAATATGTCAGCTGTTTCACACTCTGAATTGAATGGGATGCTGATGACCTGAGATGTTAAAGAGCGTCCGTAAATGAACCAAATCTACAACATAGTTACCTATCATTGGGCAGTGTGCCCTACTTTTTGCATGTCTTTCCAAAATATATTTTATAAATAAGTTGAATAAAATAGGACTCGGCTTACATCCATGTCTTAACCCCGCTTTTGATCTACACTTGATATATTTATGGGCCTGAGTAAAGCATTTAATTTTGTTGACGACCATAATATTTTATTATCCAAACTGGAATCATATGGTATTCATGGCATTGCATATATGTGGCTCAAATCCTACCTAAGCAACAGGACACAGGACACATTATGGTAACATCCATAAGAAATGTAACAAATGGCAGAAATGTTAATTCAATCTTAAAAGTAGCAAAATGTGGGGTTCTTGGGCCTGTTTTGTTTCTAGTATATATAGATGATTTGCCGATTAACATACCTCGTGCAGCTACGATAATGTATGCAGACTATACAAGCTGCATATTAAAGGGAAACTCTCCTACAAATTTATAACAATAGGCAGCTGACGTTATAGCTAGTCTAGTGGAATGGCTCTCCTCTAATAAGTTAATATTAAATGCCATTAAATTCCCATGCATGAATTTTGCCCTCTCTAATAGGGAAAGACAAAACATTGATTCAATGATCGCCTACACTAATAAAGTAATTCAGTATGCCTTTGAAGCAAAATTTTTAGGAGTAACCATAGAGAAGTTCTTAAACTGGAAGTCGCACATTTGCAACATCACTACTAAGATTAACAGAACTCATTATATAATGTCTGTACTAAAAACTGTATGCAACCTTAGCACTTTAAAAATTATCTACTTTGCATATGTACAATCATTTCTTACTTATGGCATTATCTTGTGGGATAATTCAGTAGATACTAATGTACTCTTTTTAACACAAAAGAAAATTATACATATTTAATCTAAGCGAATCTAACCACTGTAAAATGTACTTTATACAGAACAACATACCCTACCATGCCTATATATATTAGAAAGTGTATGTTTTATAAATAGTAAATATACAACAATTTTACTGCAATAAATCAATCCATAAGCACTGTACTAGAACCAGCAACAAAATCACCTACAAACTTCCTGAATAACTAAAAAGATCAATTCAAATCTGCTTAGTGGCATCCAAATGTAACTTAATAACTAATGAAATCACGGATACACACCAAATTACATTTGGGAAGAAAGTTGAGAGCTTTTAATTAATCAGTGTTTTTATAGTATACAAGAATTCAATGCATATTTTAAAAAATTACCTATACAGATTGATTATAAGTATTAATAGTTTGAAATTGTTATGTTTTGTAATTGACGAAGCCATGAAATTATAACAAATTTCCAAAAATGAATAAAGTATGTGATATGATATGATCCACATCTGTAATTCTATTTCCATCATATCTTATACAAAACTTGACTCCTTCATACATTTTCTTAATCCCTAAGACCAACTCATTACTTACTCCTTTTTTCCATAATTTCCATTCTAACGCCTCTCTATTAATGGTATCAAATGCTTTTCCAAAATCGGCAAAGAACATATATAGCCTTCTTTTTTTGTAACTTAAGTAACTATTCACTATTGTCCACATTACCATTATCTTATTTACTGGTCTTCTCCCTTTTCTAAATCCTGCTTGAAACTCGGATATCTTATTTTCTTCTTCCACCCGCTACTGTAACTTATCCGCCTTTATCCCTGTAAATATTTTTCCTAAAATAGACAAGAGAGACTAATCCCTCTATAGTTACTTGGTTTACACCTATCTCCCTTTCTTTTGTATACTGGGACCACCATGTTTGCTTTGAATTTTCTGGCATCTCTTTACTTTCGTTTACTTTGTTTAAAAACTCAACCATTATTCTCATATCCTTTTCTCTCTTGCTGAACATTTTCCAAAATTCTCCTGTTATTCCATTTATCCTCACAGTCTTATTTTTCAAAATGTTTATTTGCTGCTCTATCTCGTTAACAGTAATTTCCTGGTCTAATTTTTCATTTTTAGTATCTAACCACTCTTACCTATTTCACCTTACTCTGTTACACCTTCACCCCTAATAAGCTTCTCAGAATATTTCATCTATTCCTTTGGAGCAACCATATTCTCACTTTTTCTCCTTTTGCATATATATATCAGTTTCCCAATTTTTTTTAATATTCTTCTCCCTTATAGATTGCTTAATTTGTTTCCCTAATTTTTCTTGCCATTCCTTCCTTTTTGCTTCCAGAAAACACTTGTACCCCCATTTATTTGACAGGAAATTATGCCTATCACAATCCTCTTGTGTCCTCTTTCATCTCAATAACACCTAAAATTCTTATCTCTTCATAATACCTATTGCAATCCTCTTCTGTCCTCTCCGATCTCTACAACACCTTAAATTTTGTTCTCTTCATAATACCATCTCACCCCCTTTTTCCTTACTCTTCGTCTTATTTCCATATTTGTACCTGCTCTCTTATACTAAAAACTATTTAACATTTTCATTACTCCTCCCATCTTACTTTCCCTAATAGCTCCTATAATACCAAATACTATGATTTTCCCTCCCTCTGAATTTATTTCTTGCCAAAATCTTCTTCCAACTCCTCTTTCCAAATGAAAATCTTTATTCTTTGTAACTTCATTGGTACTTCTTGATTTATCACATTATTATTTATTATTATAAGCAGAGCATTTATTATTTATAAGCAGAGCCCGGAAGCAAGGAATGCTTTTTATATCTGGGTGAATATAAAGAGTCAGATAGAAAT
This sequence comes from Metallyticus violacea, assembly GCA_030762175.1. NCBI lineage: Eukaryota > Metazoa > Arthropoda > Insecta > Mantodea > Metallyticidae > Metallyticus > Metallyticus violacea. The sequence continues at coordinate 277,403,637 of CM060846.1, read as the reverse complement.
GAACATGTTTCCGTACATTTGGGATTGGTAGAGCCAGTTATTATTTTCCTTTTATTGCCTATTTTGGCTTCTGTAGCCTATTTGAAGGTTTAAAACCTTTTTTGGCTGTTTTCGATCATTATGGATTTTTTCTGCAATTATGTATGCATTTTAAAAAATACGTAAAGAATTTTAATACATCAAAGTGAAAAAAGTTATAAAAGGTTAAATGGCATATTCACCTCACAAACATATATATTGAGAATTATATTATACATTTATTTCTTTTCAATCTGTCAAAAACTATCACCTGAATCCATTTACTTAAGCTCTTTAAACAGCAGAACCTTCATTAGTGAAAGGAATGCATGGTTACAAATACCAGAAAATTTGGAGGATCAAGGAAGAACTGTAGTTTTGAATAATTCTAGGAAATTTGTGGTGGAAGTTATTTCTCAGCTGCATAATGTAACAAATAGTTGTAAGCGAGAGAGAGAGGTACAGCAATGCAATAAACTGTCCCTACACTGTTTTCATTATGGAAGAGGATATTAACCCGATTCCCCTATAAAGCATAAACAGAAAATAAGCTCTATCAGAAATCACTGCACATCTTTTGCTCATTTACCAGGACTATTCAATATTTTACTTTGTCTTTATCAACATTTCCATGATGCCCTGAAAGGTAAATGTTCTATTGTAACAGGTATGTATGAGTCCTTCTGAAATAGCTTGTTTTAAATATGCTCCAATCACTTCACTGGAAGTAGAACTTTTTTTTTCTATGATGAAAAATGTACTCTCTGACAAGCAACTGACTATGTCAGTTGATGCCTTGAAAAAACATCTAGTTGTTACTTGTAACCAAGAAAAGTACTTTTATTATGTGATAAAGAAATTATTAAGTATCTTAAATACCTATTTTCACTAATAATAAATGATATTAATCTTTGTTTTCACTTTTAATAAATGGCTATTTTAACTATATTATTGTGTATTATTAAGTACTTTTTTGCCTGTCTATTTTCTTCTTCATAGCCTTCATACAGCCCAATATGGGCCTTAGCTTACCGCTGCATCCTCTACCTCCATCACATGATATCATTGGTAACGGGCAGTATTGCAGGGGGCCATGTGATCAGCACACCACATCTTGCTGATCTTTTTATCGTGGCTTATTAGATCGAAGATCGCCACCTCTCCATCAGGCAGCTTCCCAATTGTCCTCAAGAGGTTGGATGGACCCCATTCCAGACCTCCCTAACTTAGAAAAATTCCTAAGTAGGTACCAGGAATAAAACCTGGGCCTTCTGGCCAGCAGTCAGCAATTCTAACCATTAGACCAAGAAGGTGGGCGGTCTATTTTAACTAAAATAAATTGCTGAATTTCCAGGCTCTGTTTGTAAGTAATCTCATTATTGAAGGAAAATGACTAACTAGTTTCATCTAGTACTTTGAAATTTATAATGTTCTGTTCTATCCCTTGACTACAGAAAATGAAATCAATGACACTTTGTCCGTTTGCTTTTACAAATGTAAATTTACCCTCCATATCATCTCTTCTTGCCCTGTTACATATCAAATTATTAACTTCACAGAACTCGAGAAACTCTTTACCTTTTTTAATACAAATCTTATCTATACTTTTCCTCTCAATTAAAATATCTTTATCCCATTCACCCCCACCAACGTAACCCTCCAGTCACAATGGGGTCCTTGAAACCCTGCCTCATTTTCATTTTATTGGACCACTTTGACAATGACTATAGTCATTGTCTCACACAAATTTAGTTTGTATTCTTATTGTCTCACACAAATTTAGTTTGTATTCTTGTGCTAAGTGCAACCATTTTCAAACTCATTGTTGCCAAGGATTTTGTCCAATGAAGTTATAAAGTGCTTCATGCTGTGTGGTACAAAATACCCTGTGTGACTGTTCAGGTTGCACTATTGTTTGTAGGTATGTAGTCTCAGTTTATATATCTTATTTCCTTTCGTTTAACCAGCCAACTGTTATAACCTAGGGAATAAAATGAAATATTTAGATATAGGCATTATTGTTACTTTCAGACAAACATATAGACTTAAGACATCCTTTAAGCAGTACAGAAGAGATAGAGAGGGCAATAAAAAGAATTTTTGGATGAAGATGGGGAAATGAGTGAATTTGGAGGTGATTTTTAAGATAATGATTCTAATTGTGTCAAAATTCATTCAAACTCCCAACATTGATCTGGGTGGCGATGAAAAATTTATGAAATGGTGGTTCCTCATGGAGGAAACGTGATCAAAGTAAAGAACAGATATGTATGGAGGTCAGAAGTGTCAGAAAGCCATGGTGAGGTAATTAGAAGAAACATATAATGCTTTTGCCAGGACCTAAAGGTGCAGCCAAAAATATTCTAACATTTCAAGAAGCTTGGAACTAACTGATGTATGCCAGTAAGTTAAATGCAATTGTTCTTAGAGCTAATGAGGAAATAAACAGAAAATAATTGATTGTGGTTCCCAAGTCATATAATCAATTAACAGTAGAGTATCTATTGGCATGCTTTATTTATCTTGAGCTTAGAATATGTCTTACACAGACATGGAAGAGTTGTGGTTAATGAAATATGGACAATTGATATTTAGGTCCAAGATGAGTGTTCAGTGATTCAAATTTCTTGCTTCTTGTCTTAGATGTGATGATAAAAACACAAGGGATGAAAGAAAAGCATAGGACAAATTGGCTCCTCTAAGAAACATCTGGGAAAGATTTATAGATTATTCAGACAATTGTATATACCCTTTGAACACTGTTCAATCAGCAAGCAACTGCTTTCCTTCAGAGGTAATTGCACTTTCAGGGTTTATATGGCAAAACAAATATGGCATAAAAGTTGTAATGCTCAATGATGCAAAAATTTTCTATATAGTAAATATGCCATACCATGTCTGGGCAAGATAGAAACAGAAAACAAGGAATGCATTCCCTCATATTATGTGAGAAACTTGATTCAATCCATACAAGGAACTCAGACATGTTACAGTTGACAACTGGTTTTCCTCCATTGAACTGTTTGATTGAATGCTATCTGATTATGAGATGACAATGGTTGGTATCCTGCAGAATAAACCTGAAATACCTTCCAACTTTTTCATTAACAGAAATGTGGAATAATCACTTTTTGCATTCAACTGAAACAAAACTGTTGTATTTAAAATGATACACCCTGGGTAACTTATTTACACCCTTCACTTACTATATTTTCCTATGTTGGAACAATGTTTCGGGAACCAGCGTTCCCATCCTCAGCCGTTGATCCAGTGGTCTGATGCTTGTGTTGGTCCCTTGCAAGTTGTTATGTGAACTGTGGTGACCTCTGGTGGATCTGAAATGAATCTAGAAAGGTGATCCCACAGCGAAAGATCAAAATTCTTAGAGATTTTATGATACTTTAAGATGAAAATATTCTCTCAGGTGGCTAATTCAAATGGGTTCTTTATTTCTTTTAGAAGTTTTATCTCTGGGTTTATTCCATGATTTTGGCTCCAATAATGATGTGCCACTGTTGATTTTTCTGTCTGTTTAAATTTGATGTTTCTAAAATGTTCTTTCTTCTGGATTGTCAGACTTCTCTTGGTTTTTGCTATGTATTTCAAATCACAGTCTAAACATTCTATGGCGTATAATCCTAATTTCTTTTCTATGGGTATCTTGTCTTTTAATTTTGAGCTTAATAGGTTCTTGATATTGTATCTGTTGATCGGGGGTAGCTTTATATTGAATTTTTTTAAAACCTTTTCTAATTTGTAGTGCAGTTGTGGGTTATATGTGAATTTGCAATATCTTATAGTGTCTTTATTTCTACAGTCGATGTCTCTCTTATGGTTTTCTCGAGTTTGTATTTGTTGATCCTTTTTATTATGGTTGAGGTGCTAAAGCCATTGTTTATGACTGTGTTCACGATGTATTCAAACTCATTCTTGTATTCTGTGGCAATGAGAGGCGTGCACCATATTATTTTATCAGTATGTTCCGCAGATAAATTGAATAGTGGTGAGAGGTACACCGTCTGATCGTTTCATTGTGGCTCATATGTTAACAAACGCTCCCTCTAAGATTTAGAATTCTCTATTCATGGCGCCAGGTTGGGTAATTATCTCATAATTAAAACAAACATTTGTTTGCAGTCCATAGGGCGAAAAGCTCATAATACAAAGTTATACTGCGTGGAAACAAATGTTGGCTAATTCATCAACAAAAGGCAAATGTCCAAATGTCATAACATAACATAATGTTCTTCTTTAACCAAGAAGAAAATGTGTCATTCTATAAAGGATTATGGCTGAGAACTGAAAATGCTGAATAAACAAAAATTGCGGAAAAGAAGCTACATGCCTTTTTGAAGTACCTTATTGGAAAACTAGAAGAATTTTATTTTTCTTAAAGGGTTGAAGTAAATAAGGAGACGTACGTAAAGGAAACAAATATCTTTCAAAATAAGTAGATATGGCAACACTGCTAAAAACCGCCACGGGTGGCCGAGGTCGTTAAGGCGGGGATTCGTGAGCGGGAGGTCTGAGGTTCTAATCCCGCCAGGACCGTCCTCCTTGACCGAGTTTTTTTTTTTTTTTCCGGTTTCCTCAGGCCTCATAAATGGCAAATGCTGGGGAGGTACCCTAAATTTAGTCCTGGAACGCTTCCTTCTTAACAAGTTTATCATTTCATCTCGTGTATCATCAGTGTCCACCGCCCCTGGTGCCTCAGTAGTTAAACACTATTAAAAGAAAAAAAGAAGAGGTAATACCAGAATCATTGTGTAAATATAAGTCTTTGCCATGGGAAAGTGTGTGCAAATGATTTCTTAAATTTGTTAAAAATCACACTGATTATAGGAGTAGTAAATTAAATGTTAACTACCACGGCTGATATCTCAGATCATAGCAATTACTGTCGATTTACCGCCATGGGTGGCCGAGGTCGTTAAGGTACGGACTCGTGAGCAGGAGGTCTGGGGTTCGAATCCCGCCAGGACCGTCCCCCCTGACTGGGATTTTTTTTTTTTTCCCAGGTTTTCCTCAATTCTCATAACTGGCAAACGCCGGGGAGGTATCCTAAATTTAGGCCTGGAACGCTTCCTTCCTTAAAAAATATCCTTTCACGATATATCATTTCATTTCATGTATCATCAGTGTCCAGTGCCTGTGGTGCCTCAGTAGTAAAAACGGGCATTAAAACACTATTAAAAAAAACTATTGATTATAATAATATCCTCTTTGAACAAAAAGGGTTTGTGAAGTCACATAACCATTCAGTGTTGAAAATAAAATTGAGCACCAGTTTTTACTAAGCATTCGACAAGATGTTTACGAGAAACTGCATTATTAAAGTTTCAGTACATATATGTGACTGAACGTGGATATTAGTGTAAAAAATGTCATGATCAAATTGGTGACTTCTTATAATGTTATTTATAACAAATTATCTAAAATTAGTTTAACACAATTGAATCAGGGGGTGATTTTTCTGGTGTTAAAGGCATTTGCTTTGATTCTAAGTGTAGCAGTGCTTCAGAACAGGAAGTAGAAAAGGAAGAAAAATTATGTAAATCTAATGCAAGTCTTGATTTCTACTCAACTTCCTGGACTCATTCAACAAGCT